>SADC01001112.1:1111653-1608333 GCA_004194705.1 Ditylenchus dipsaci | reverse complement strand
CGAACCAGCAGTTCTTTATTTCTCGATAAATTTTTACATTCGTTCTCGTCTAGATTTTCTAAGTTTTCTGTCTAGTTTTTTAAAAGCTATAAAAGTCATCTATATCAGATTTGACGCAGAACGAGTGAAAAATGGGACGATTTCGAAAAAAAATTCGAAAAAAACTGCTGGTTCGCGCCTTAACGCACGGGCATGCCCCTTTAAAAGACCGGCGCCGATTTTTTCGGCCGCACATGTATGCTCGCGGGTTATATGCGGGAATTTAGTGTAATTTTCTACGGACGGTACTTTTTTCTGCCCCAAATTACTTCTTTCTGCCCCCAAATTACTTTTTTCTGACCCAAATTTTCAAAAAATGCCCCCAAATTTTCTCTCTCATCGTTTTTAGTCAAAATTTTGCGGAATTCAAATTTTTCAGTCAAAAAGTAACTTGGATTGGTCAGAATCCGCTCCGGAATGGCCAGAAGCCCTGAATTAGTTTTTTGGGGTTTACAAAAGGGGAGTAAACTTTTTGCGAAAATTCGATTGGGCGAATCAGAATTCCAGTCCGATCGGCTGAATCGCTCAGAATTTCACCCTGAACCATTCTCAACCATCTTAAAACGCCCTAAACCATCCCAAACTGCTCCAGACCAGTATCTAACTACCCTAAATCAGTGCTTAGGGCGGTTTAAGATAGTTGAGAATGGTTCAGGGTGAAATTCTGAGCGATTCAGCCGATCGGACTGGAATTCTGATTCGCCCAACTCGAATTTTCGCAAAAAGTTTACTCCCCCTTTAGTAAACCACCAAAAAACCAATTTTCAGGGGCTTCTGGCCATTCCGGAGCGGGATTCTGACCAATCCAAGTTACTTTTTGACTGAAAAATTTAAATTCCCGCAAAATTTTTGACTAAAAACGATGAGAAGAGAAATTAGGGGGCATTTTTTTGAAAATTTGGGGGCAGAAAAAAGTAATTGGGGGCAGAAAAAATAATTTGGGGATTTCAAATTGGGGGCAGAAAGAAGTAATTTGGGGCAGAAAAAAGTACCGTCCATTTTCTACCTTTTAGTTGTCAAAAATGCAGCTGTGCGCAATTATTGAATTTGCAAAAAACGGTGATCTGCAAAAGTACGTCAAGTCTGGGTGCTTAAGTCTGGCGGATTCACAGTTCGTTGTGTGCATCTCTCGGCAGCAGATCATGTGGGCAGATATCCCTTCTACAACAAGCACAAGAAAGTCACCGATCCAGCTCGACAGGAGGAAAATTACTTTGAAAACATGCTTCAAGAGTTCCTTTGGGTGCGTTTGCGTTTAAATTTGTCGGTTTTCTAAAAAACAGTTAAAAATTTAGATGAGCGCTATCTCGAGAATCTGAGGCTGATCTGGGAAGAGAAGGTTGGCAGTCAGAGGGAACTGCGTCTCAAAACTCAGGATTCATTGATCGGTCGAAAAAGGAGCCTCGAAGACTATGGTCTGCCTCCATTGGACTTCAGCCAGCCAAAAATCGCCTATCGCTATGTCGAAGCTCTTCGAACTGCACCACCAAGTGTAAGGAAGATATTCAGCGTGAGGTTTGGCAGAGAAGCGACGCGACTGGTGCCAGAAAAGCTGAATTGGCTGAAAAGATAACCGGGCACAAATATGATAGAGACTCTCATGCGGCTCAGGGTGGGATCATTTACCTTAGTGCTTATTACAAATTTACCTTTAATTTTTTCAGTTGCCCTGGCCACAGTCAGCATTCGTCATTGGACTTATCGAATGGATGAAATTGAATCGAGATTTCCAAATAGACCAAGCCGAAGTGGTTGGCAAATCGTATCGCCGCTATGCTAGTGTACAGACAAGCCCATCTTCGTTGGTTGAGGTCAGCTTTTTTGCTTTTTCCAATCTCATGTCTCTGTTTGCAGCATCAATGACTCTGAGAAGTTCGACAAGGTGGTTAAAGATCTGAAAATTGCATATCACGTGCCAATGCAAGGATTCGAAACTGATAGACTGGAGACAAGAAAGACGTGGTCCGAAAAGATGCTCGAGCTAGAAACCTCAAGGAAAAGGAGAATAGACTACACGCTCTGCATGAAAAGTTCAAGGAAGGACGGAAGAAAAGGTGGAGCAAATCAATCTCAAGCTGCAACAGTTGGATGAAGAGAAAAAAACCATTCTGGAGAGGCTCAAGGAAATTGACCTGGTCGAAGGCCGACTATCAGGAGCATGTGTTGGGAAGGTAGTTGACCTGCGAAAATATTTTCTGTGTGCGCAGTCTAAATGCCGTTAATTTTTAGTATCACCGAAGCTGGTGGAAGAATTCTCTGAAATATCGCTTCACTCGATCTTCTTCAATCATCCGAAAATGAGCACTGCCAAGTAATTTGAGATATTAGATTCCTCTGTATTTACCGTTATTTGTTGTGCTTAATAAATGTTTATCATTGTATTGGGTGACGTCTCTTTCTAGTAATTTTCATATACTAGCGAGCAGGTCAGATAGCGTGAAGCGGCAATATGTAAACATGGTTTCTTTGATTTGGATAGTTTTAAGGCACTACTTGAGAATCCGTTTCCATTTTTTGCTTTGATCCCCCTGTTATTTTTTTTGCAAAAAACAGCTTGGCCCCTGTTAGGGATCAGGACGAAACACCCCCCGCCGAAACACCCCCATTTAAATATTTTTACCATGAATATAATTAACGGCTTCTTCCAAAAAAGATGTTGAACCACTCTAAAAGAATCAGAATGCTGTAAAAACTAATGAAACATACCGTATATTTTCTAATAAGGCCCCACCTTCTATTAAGACCCCACCTTCTAATAAGGCCTCACCTCTTGAGAGTGTTGAAAAATAAACCCCACCTCAAAAAGGCCTAATAAGGCCTAAAAGAAATATTCTAATAAGGCCCCACCTTCTAATAAGGCCCCACCTCCAAAGAGGGTTGAAAAATAAGGCCCCATGGGCCTATTAGAAGATATACGGTATGTTATTTTGGTTAGTAAAGAAACTGTTTCCGAAGAAAAGTCTTCAAGCGAAAATTGACTTTTTCCCCAGTGGACAAAGGTAAATCATTATAAAAAGGTACCTTTATACTCCAAAAGATAGAATTGGATCAGGACAAAGCTTTTTCGGGTACAGGTCAATTCATCGATGCAACAGTCATCGAGAATAAAAATTTATCGATGCAAAACTCATCGCTGCAAAACTTTATCGCCAACAAAACTCATCGCCAAAAGAAACTCATCGCTTGCAAAACTCATCGCGGCAAAACTCATCGATGGCAAAACTCATCGCCAGCTCAACTAATCCGATGCCTTTAATTCGTCGATTATTTATTCACGATACTTATATTTTGTCGATTGTCTATTCATCGACATTTCTATTTCGTCGATTATTCTGTTCATCGACACTTTTGTCTTATCGTTTCTTTGCTTTTTTCCGTCCGTCACACTTTTTATAAATTATTGTTTTACAACCTAATTTTTAGCCACTTTTTGCAATGTTTTGTCTGATATCTTTCGGAACCCTCAAGTTCAACATCTTAGCTATCTTTAAGCACAAATGCGTAAAATCAAACTTGTTTCTAAAAAAATTTTTCCTTGCCCTCCAAATCGGTGATGGTTGATTTTAGCCTGTATTTAAGGTGGATTTTTGTGTTCAAGCCCACTTTTCTACCAGGAGGGTAGCTAAAATGGCCAGTTAAGGTGGGTAGGTAGCCAGATAGGATAGTAAGTGTCCAGGTAGAATCATTACAGTCAATTTTTGATATAAAACGTATACCCTGGGGACCAGGTCTGGTGTACGTTATATATGCGAAATAGGCGAGGGTAGGCGCGAGGATAAGCGAGGATAGGCAAGGATGGCCAGGGTACGCGCATATAGGCAGAGATAGGCCAAGGTAGGCGAGATAGGTGATAGTAGGCAAGAGTAAGCGAGGATAGGCCAGAATAGGTGAGGATAGGCGAGGGTAGGCGAGGTAGAGTAGGTGGGTTAGTAGGTAGTGAATGTCTACCCAACAACGGAGATAGTATCCGAAAAATAAATGTTTCCAAACGACATAGGCCTCGATAGGCGCCTGCAGACCCTAGTATCTCATACTTCTCTAAACCATAAAAAATAAAAACGCACACTCCATTTTATTCACTTGACTCGATAATAGACAAGATAACAACGCATAAAAATTATTCAACTTCTCCCCATTAAAGAAAAGAAAAATTGATCTACAGGAGCATAGTATGAATCAAGGAATAAAAACTATGACGAAACACAAGTGTCGATGAATAGGCAATCGGCGAATATAAGTTGTTCGATAAACGAACAATCGACAAAATACAAGTGTCGATGAGTTTTGCAAGCGATAAGTTGCTTTTGGGCAATGAGTTTTGCCATCGAGAGTTTTGCCGGCGATGAGTTTTGCAAGCGATGAGTTTCTTTTGGCGATGAGTTTTGTTGGCGATAAGTTTTGCAGCGATGAGTTTTGCATCGATAAATTTTTATTGTCGATGACTGTTGCATCGATGGATTGACCTGTACCCTTTTTTCTGGAGCAAAAAGGGACAATACTTTTCTCCACCTAATTTACTCTTTTTTCCGCCTAAAACACTTTTTTCTCCGCCTAATTTTTTTCCGCCTAAACACTTTTTTTCTCCGCCTAATTACTTTCTTTTCCGCCTAATTTGATTCTCGACACGAAATCAACCATTTTAAAAAAATTTTTTGTGAAATTCAGGGGTGGGCAAAGACAGATGCTGGAGACCCATCCGGAATGGCCAAAAGGCCAAAATTAATTGGTTTTTGGGGGTTACTAAAGGGGAGTAAACTTTTTCGAGAAAAACGATTAAGCGGATCAGGTTTCGGGTCGATAGCTTAATCGCTCAGAATCCACCCTGACCACTCAAAACCACCAAATTTACTGGAATTTGATGCGATTGATGCTCAGAATTCCATCCTGAACACTCTAAACCACCATAAACCTGGGATCTGAGCGATTAAGCCCATCGACCAAAATCTGATCCGCTCAATCGGTTATTCTCAAAAAGTTCACTCCCCCTTTAGTAAACCCCCAAAAACCCAATTATTTGGCATTTTGGCCATTCCGGAGTGGGTCTCCAGCCATCTGGTCTTTGCACACCCCTGAATTTCACACAAAAATTTTTTAAAATGGTTGATTTCGTGTCGAGAATCAAAATTAGGCTAAAAAAGAGTAAATTAGGCGGAAAAAGAAAGTAAATTAGGCGGAGAAAAAAGTGTTTTAGGCGGAAAAAAAATTAGGCGGAGAAAAAAGTGTTTTAGGCGGAAAAAGAAGTAAATTAGGCGGAGAAAAAAGTATTGTCCAGCAAAAGACTTCTTTTTTGGTCAAAATTTAGCTGGAGCAAAAAGACTTTTATTTGGCCCAAAAAGACTTTTTTTGTGGTCAAAAAGACTTTTTATTGGGTCAAATATTTTGGTTCAAAAAGACTTTTTTGGGGTTAAAAAGTCTTTTTTTTTGGGCTAAAAAGACTTTTGTTTGGGGCAAAAAAACTTTTTTTTGGAGCAAATTGGCTTTTTTTGGTGCAAATTTTTTAGTTTTAATTTTGCATTCCCTTTTATTTTTCTAACGGGCAACAGTAAATTCATCTACAGTAAATTCATCCACAGTAAATTCATCTACAAGTGAATTTATCTACAAGGTTCAAATCCCTGTGGAGGTGATCCATTTTATCAGAATGTTCGAATCCGATAGGAAGCACACTTTTCAAGGACACTCATTAGGCCTCGATATTTGGAAACTGTGTCTTAAAGCCACTTTTATAATCCTTTACAAACTTAGGCAAGGCCTTAGTTGCAGGGACCCTGAACCCCGAAATCCGAGGCGGTTACTTTCGATATGTGGATATCACCTGGCTGGCTAGGAAAAGATTTTTATTTTAATTTAGACATATGTAAAACCTTGCTAGCAATCTGTTTGACAGGACCAAATATACATTTGTAGCCCGGACCCTATACCTAGGTACGGACGGCTATCGATTACCGACGGTCAATGAATTTTTTTTCGAAATTTTTGATCAAAATCGTCAATTTTCAGGGCAAAGTTCTGGGAAGTCGAGCCTGATACCAAAATCTCATCCTGAATCCGAATCTGTTGAGATCAGATCAAAATATTTTTTTAGACTTGAGATACCATTAAAATAGGTGAATGGTGCAAATTCCTGTCCATCTACTCAAAATAGCAATATATCAGCCCATAAAATTATTTCGATCTGATCCAACGGATTCGGATTCAGGATGAGATTTTTGGTGTTAGGATCGACTTTCAGAAACTTTGGCTGAAATTGACAATTTGATCAAAAATTTCAAAAAAAAATTCATTGACCGTCGGTAATCGATATTTTACCCTAGGTACCATCTATCAAACATGACCCACACACAAGAAAAGTGGTTGTTTTTTACTTTGACGGAGTTTCATTTTTATCGGCAGCCAGGTATACCCAAGGCATTTCGAATACCAAAGGCATTTTCGCTCCGCGTAGGGGGAATCTCAATTTAGGTACTAACAAATCCAATTACCTTCACAAATTTAAGTCAGAAAAATGGGTTTTTTTTATACCGTATTTACTGTATTAGTCCCCATGGGGAGTTATTTTTCAACCTCTAAAAATCGAAAAATTTTTAGGTCGATTTTGAGATTTTTGGGTGCTCAACCAAAACCTGAAAAAGTATAATCAGGTAAACTCGCGGCAACTAACAAAACGCAAAAAACAGATTTGCGAAATGTTCGCTCTAGGCTGAGAATATAGGGTCCCTAGGGTGGGGACTTATTAGAGGGTGGGGAGTTATTAGAGGGTGGGGAGTTAATACAGTTAAATACGGTATATTTCAAAAAAAATATTTTTCAGACCATCCAGGTGGATATCCACCTGACCAGGTGGTACCTACCCCATGTTCTGCGGTTGGGGTGGGTAAAATCGCACTTTGGTCCTGTCAAACAGGATTCCCCACAGCTTTTTGTACATGATAGGATCGGTTGTTGACGAACTTTTGCTTTTTCAGGTCTTCCACGTAGATGTCCACTTCGCCAGGATGTGCCCACCCGATTTTTTTTTTATTTTGATGGCAAAAATAACAATTTTAGTATTATCAAACCCAATCCTGTACAATATTTTATATCATAATAAGTGGTTTATTTTCGATTTTGAAAAAATTCTTATTTAGATGAATATCTCCCTGACCATGTGGTACCCACCCAGGGTTTTGGAATTTGGGTAGCGAAGTGTGCAATTTTATCCTGTTGAACTTACTTACCCACACAATTTGGGTGAGGAAAGATGATTTGTTTTCGATTTTAACAAACTTTAATTTTACAAGCCAGTTACGGGCTCAGGTAGATATCCACCTGAGCCTGGGTACTAACCCCATGTTTCACGGTACGGATGGGTAAAATCGCACTCTTTGTCCTATCAAACATAATTTCTCACAATATCTTACGTATTATAGGACTAATTTTTTTTCTAATTTGATAACTTTTTTCAGGTTGTGTAGGTGGTGATCCACCTACCCGAAGATACCCATCCAAATTTTGGGGTTTCGACCTTTAGGTGCCAAGACTATACAAAATGATTCATGACCACTAGGATTCGAACATTCTGATAAAATGGATCACCTCCACAGGGATTTGAACCTTGTAGATGAATTTACTGTAGATGAATTTTACGGTCGCCCGTTAGAAAAATAAAAGGGAATGCAGAATTACAACTAAAAAAAATTGCACCAAAAAAAGCCAATTTGCTCCAAAAAAAAGTTTTTTTGCCCCAAACAAAAGTCTTTTTTGCCCGAAAAAAAACTTTTTGACCCAAAAAAAAGTCTTTTTGAACCAAAAATATTTGACCCAAAAAAAAGTCTTTTTGACCCAAAAAAAGTCTTTTTGCACCAAATAAAAGTCTTTTTGCTCCAGCTGGAACGGATTCTGCAGTAGCGCCTAATTTCAAATTACTTGCGTATCTTTGGGATGTAGGCTTTGTAGGTGTAGCCGGCGAAACAGAGTAGCGCCGAAAATTCGTACAGAATTTAATGACTGGGAAAATTGTTTGAGTTAGTGGGCACCAATTTTGAACGCATGGGCAATTTTGAACGTGTTTAAATTTTTTAACGAGTTTAAAGTCTGAAGCTTAGAGACTAAAGGTGATATATGCTTTTGAAACTAGTTTTCTAAAAATGAATAGTAGGGATATGGAGGTAGATTCTCGTAAAATTCTATGCTTATAAAAACTTTTATTTAGAAAATATTTATTAAGTTTCATCGAATCTTCAAGAAATGTAGTGGACTAATATTTGTGCATCCTTGTTTACCTCCTTGTCACGCTCTCATGAATTTTTCCCATTGGCCTTCTTTGAGGCATGTGGGGATGAGCTCTTAAGTCAGGTAACTCTCCAAACTACTTTTTTCCACCTTCTGCACATGTCCTCTGACAAACAGAGACAAAGTCACAGGCAAAAACACGAGTCCATGTAGCAAGCCCAAAAAAATGGCTAGGAAAACAGTCTTGAAGAAAGTGACTATCATGTAGGCGGGTACATCTGCTAATACAGCTACTGCTAGAATTGTGGACACAGCACCTTGGGTCAATGGCCAGCCAAGAGCGCCTGAAAAAAGATTGCCATAAACCAGGGTACGTAACTCAAAATTTTGAAAAAAGTACACTAGGCCAAAAAAGTACAATGTGGTCATTTTCGTCATAAAGTGCCATTTTATCGGCTAGGAGACATTTGGCAAAACGACATTTGCCCAAACGACATTTGCCCAAACATACTAAATATTTGGAAACAATTAATGACGGAACCATCTGTCTGTCTGATTCCACTGGTACCATATTCACCGGTCCACCACACCAACTACATCCAATTTACCAATTTACTGGCATATTTTCCTCACTGTCGCTTGATTCGTTTGAGCTGCTCATCATGCTATCTAAATTACTAATAATCAGTGTATCGAATGAACCCCAGCAATTCAACGGTAGCCAAATGTCCAAATGTCGTTTGGGAAATGTCGTTTTGCCAAATGTCGTTTGGGCAAATGTCGTTTGGCAAATGTCGTTTTCAAATGTCGTTGGGCAAATGTCGTTTTGCCAAATGTCGTTTGGGCAAATGTCGTTTTGCCAAATGTCGTTTGGGCAAATGTCGTTTTGCCAATGTCGTTTGCCAAATGTCGTTTGGGCAAATGTCGTTTTGCCAAATGTCGTTTTGCAAATGTCGTTTGGCAAATGTCGTTTTGCAAATGTCGTTTGGGCAAATGTCGTTTTGCCAAATGTCGTTTTTGCCAAATGTCGTTTGGCCAAAAGATACGTTTGCCAAATGTCGTTTTTGCAAATGTCTCCTAGCCATTTTATTCAGTGCTTATTGATTTTTAAGCATCAAAAAAAAAGCTTTTGACTAAAAACTTCAAAAATAAAAAGATTTTGGGTCACAAAAAAGTACAAATCTTTTTAAAAAGTACAGTTACGTTACCTGCCATAAACTTTTCAAAGTCTAGTGGAGCAATTTTGAAAATCGTAAAGAAATTTCTATTATAAACCAGCCCTTACCCAGAGCCTGTCGAATTCTGTCCGTCGGGTTTTTCTCCGCCGAAATTACATAGCCATAAGTTATGTGGGCTGAATAGTCGACTGAGAAGCCGATGGACATGATGATTGTGATCATAGAGATGGCATCCAGATTGACTCCCCATAAAGTCATATACCCAATCACTCCCACATCTATGGATGCAATCGCCAGGGCCACCCACAGGGCACATGAGGGTTGAGGAATTAGCAGCAAGGCTATAATTATCATCACTACCTAAATTATTGAATTGCTTGATTGTGTTGAGCCAATGGTGTACCATAGCTATGACTATGTTCTGGATGGTGTTGGGCACTACTAGGGCATACTGGTCAGTGAACAGCCAGAGGGGCATGAATGTGGTGATGTTATAGCTTGGGTAGCGGGCAGCCACTTCTAAATGTGCGGTTAGATTAAGTTGGAGAGATAAAAAATAAAATACCTCGAAGAGTAGCCGTGGCATCTTGCTGCTGTATGGAGCTAGAGATGTCTTTCAGACCGACCAGGAATCTGAAACTTATTTGAATGTTGAAGTAGATGGACTAAATGTGAGATTTACGAGAAAATCGGCTCGCCAAGTAGCGCAATAGGCCCTTAAAAAATTGAGCACAAGAAACAAACTGCGACCCTAGTATCGAATACCCCCCCCCCCAACGATTTTCACCTTTTTTACTTAAGTAAAAATTACCCAAATTTATGTCCCAGACCCCGGAAAATATGCGTTAACTCTTTATTAGTCACAGTTGTGACTCACTTCCGTACGCTGACCCATCCCCAGGCCTAAGGGCTAAGCCTAAACTTGTTGTCTGTAAGAATAGTCACAGCAATTTTAAAAGGTCGGATTCTTGGGGGGGGGGGCGGGTTGTTCAGTTGGGGAGTATTCGCTACTAGCGCCCAAACTGCTAATCTGGCACCAATCAGAGGAGTATTGTAATATTAAATATATAATATTTATGTAGTTGGTCATAATTATAGGCGTGCACTAATTTTTTAAAAGTTTTCATGTTAAAACCAAAATTTTTCATGTAGAAACTGAGAATTGTTTTTACTAGTCAAATTTCTAAAAAAATTAGTGCAGACTTCTATTTATAGTTAACTGTGCTTCGGGTTTCCACACATCTCTTTACGAAGAACTTTTGATTAAAAGTCGATAACTTTTTGGAAATTTTCTCCTAATACCTTCCTTGATCCAAAACAGTTTAGACCAGGCTAAAATAACTTCAGGAAGCTTAACACTTGAAAGTCTGTTTGTACTAATAGCATCGTTTGGTTCAGAATTTCGTGCTGAACAAGATAGGAAAAACAAATTCTCTGAAAAAGTTCTCTTGCTGGTTCTTTTTCTTTTGCAGCTTGGGACACATTTTTGAGTAAGTTAAACTGACTCAGTTTCAACGTTAACTGGATTATATAAGATCAAAATGAATTTATTAACGAAAAAACACAAAAATACAGAACGCCATAGAAGGCGCAAATTTGAAATGACGCGGAAAAGCCTAGGTAGCAGCAACATATTCCTTAATCGCTGCATGACTTTTTACAAAGGTTTAATGTCCCATCCGGTGTCAAAATGATGCGCAGAACTTGCACTTTCTGTTGCAGTTAAAGGACCATACTTGTTGATGCAAATAAGAATTTGACAAATTCAAATGCGCGCGGGACACTTTTCTTTCGTCTCTCACAGTGAGAGTCTCACTGTACTCTTTTGAGTCGCTCGAAATAACTTCGAAGAGTAGAGTGCGAGACGAAAGAGAAGTGTCCCGCGCGCATTTGAATTTTCCAAATTTTCATTTGCATCAACAAGTATGGTCCTTTAAAGGACCATTATTTTGCGCGCAGCGGTTGTCCACCACTAATTCAATTTTTTTCCAATCATTGAAATTCTGTAATGATTTTCCAACTTGGTTTCTAACGAAACTATACCTTAAATTAAATTCTAGGCCTGGTTTTGTTAAAAACCTAGTTGAAAATCCGTACAGAAGATCAATGATTAAGATAAAACTTGAATTGGCGGAGGACAAAAAATCATGGTCCTTTAAAGGGGCATACCCACGCTAATAAGAGGTGGTGCCCGCCAATTCAAAAGTTTCCCCTAATCATTGAGCTTCTGTACGGGTTTTTCAACTTGTCTCTATCAAAACAAGGCCTAGAAATTAATTTTAGGTATAGTTTTGTTAGAAACCAAGTTGAAAAATCAGTACAGAAGTGGGCAGAGCGACGATATGTATTCGCAGAATTCGTATTCGGCTTTTTTCGTATTCGGTAAGATTCGTATTCGGCCAGTTTTGGATTTGGCCAAATTTGCATTCGGCCAAACTCGTATTCGGCCGAATTCTCCATTCTTTCTATCTCAAATGATTTTGCCAGATAAAATGTCGACTCTGTAAGCTTACTTTGTCTACTTTGAACAATGCACCTAAGGTGACAAAATGACGAATACGAATTTTGCAAATACGAAAAAAACCGGATACGAATTTTGCGAATAGGAATCGTCCCTCTCCAGAAGTGTAATAATTAGGTAAAATTTTTGAATTCCCGGGCACCACCTCTTATTAGCGTGGGCATGCCCCTTTAAAGGACCCTGTGACAGGGTCCCTGTCTCTTCCTTATCATGATAATTTCAAAGGTTTGAATTTACGCGGGAACACATACATTTTGTTGATAATGTTTTCGAATTATTTTTTTGTTTGCATTTTCAACTTCAAAGGTTATGTTCTATTGGATATTGGTGGTGACAGTTGTGGAGCAGTGAAAGTCGGATAAGCTGTGCGATCTTCAAATGTCAAGCAACGTTGGGCTCGACTAGTGAATGGTTCTGAATGATGTGAATGATTTTGAACAAATTTACCAATTTATTTTCTTAACAAAAAGCGCAAAGAAAAAACAATTTGAAATTATTATTGCTAAAATGTTTGTGGTCCTGCGCGTATTCAAACCTTTCAAATTTTCATGATAAGGAAGAGACAGGGCCCTTTAAGTTATAAAATTTAAACGGTTATAGCAAGGAGCATTTGCTATTTATAAGAAGTGACTAATTTTTTTTTGTTTCATACAATTTTTTGAAGAATGCTAATTTTTTACATGCCATACGGCAACCGACCCGAATAAGTTTGTACTTGTTTTAAAGTTCATTGATTACTGCACAAAATAAGTGTTTAAATCAGCAAAGTTGTTTTCGAATAAAAATTTACAATCAAATAACAAAAACAAGCGCAAACTGTGAGTTGTCCAACAATCAATACCTGAAATGAACTAGCAAGAGCACTTTTCAATACTTTTTTTTGGGTCAAATCGAAAACACTCGTCAAAATCATTAAATCTCCCGTCGAATTTTAAAAATTATCCTTCTCAGTGTATACTTTTCAAATTTTTTATTTTTTGCATTAGCATGCAGCCCTCAATCTCTAGTTTCTGATAAGCTATTTACTAGCTTGATACAATTTTGAAAAACGGGAGAAAAATTGAGTTTTTCAAAACTACACCTTTTTTTAATGAATTGTTCTCCCACTTTTCAAAATTGTTTCGACCTAGTTGATAGCTTGTTTGACGAGAGATTTAATGATTTTGACGAGAGATTTAATGTTTTTGACTGGTGTTTTCAGGTACAGCCATTTTTTCCTCCTATCTTGTTCAGCACGAAATTCTGAACGAAACGCTGCTATTAGTACAAAGAGCCTCTTGAATGTTTACAAGATACAGCTACAACAAGATTATCAAGCAAATCTGCACCATTGCAGTGCTTTAGAGAATACTTTAGGGTTGCAGTATAGACCCCCCCCCCCGCAGAGAAATCGGATGGAGGAGATAACATCATATTCGTGTTTCTCGACCCCGATTTCATGAGAAAGCCGCGTGTTTTTTTGATTCTGAGTAAAAAAAAATTTCAAACCACAGGGGGTATCATGGTTTTTTAGCCAAAATTTGAAAAATTTAAGTTGGCACCTTTTGAATATAAAAAGGTATGAGGGCTATATTGGGAAAGGAAGGGAATAAAAGGGGCCACTATTATGGCAGAACGTTAGAAATTCAAATGTTTGTATTCTTCGATTGCCTCATCATATTTTTCAACTGGGCCGTGGCAAAAAGAGACTCTATATGCCTTTTTTATCAAGAGTACTTCTCGGAATCATGTCTAAGGTAAGTGAGTGCGCGCATCTCTAACTCTCAAGTTCCCTGCGCACCCTTCGGGGCGCAATAGTGGCCCCTTTTATTCCCTTCCCAATATAGCCCTCATACCTTTTTATTCAAAAGGTGCCAACTTAAATTTTTCAAATTTTGGCTAAAAAACCATGATACCCCCTGTGGTTTGAAATTTTTTTTACTCAGAATCAAAAAACGATAGGTGAATTTCCAAAACCTTTTCTCTTAAATTATTAACCCAGATTACTCTAGCTCACCTAAACGCCTTTATACCAACTTCTCCATCTGGTCAAGAGGTGGTGCCCGCCAATTCAAAAGTTTCCCTAATCATTGAACTTCTGTACGGATTTTTCAACTTGGTCTCTATCAAAACAAGGCCTAGAAATAAATTTTAGGTATAGTTTTGTTAGAAACCAAGTTGAAAATCAGTACAAAAGTGGGCAGAGCGACGATATGTATTCGCAGAATTCGTATTCGGCTTTTTTCGTATTCGGTAAGATTCGTATTCGGCCAGTTTGGATTTGGCCAAATTTGCATTCGGCCAAACTCGTATTCGGCCAAATTCTCCATTCTTTCTATCTCAAATGATTTTTCCAGATAAAATGTCGAATCTGTAAGCTTGATTCTGTAAGCTTGATCTGTAAGCTTGATCTCAACTCCAAGCCCCCTGCGCCCCCTTCGGGGCGGGGGCTTGGAGTTGAGATGCGCGCACTCACTTACCTTAGACATGATTCCGAGAAGTACTCTTGATAAAAAAAGGCATATAGAGTCTCTTTTTGCCACGGCCCAGTTGAAAAATATGATGAGGCAATCGAAGAATACAAACATTTGAATTTCTAACGTTCTGCATAATAGTGGCCCTTTTATTCCCTTCCTTTCCCAATATAGCCCTCATACCTTTTTTATATTCAAAAGGTGCCAACTTAAATTTTTTCAAATTTTGGCTAAAAAACCATGATACCCCCCTGTGGTTTGAAATTTTTTTTACTCAGAATCAAAAAACGATAGGTGAATTTCCAAAACCTTTTCTCTTAAATTTATTAACCCAGATTACTCTAGCTCACCTAAACGCCTTTATACCAACTTCTCCATCTGGTCTTTTTGCCCACTTGACATCATCCGGCCAAAATTCAGTGTTCTTAGCCAACATAAAGTGCCTGGCCAGACCATAGAACGACGGGTTGACATCTTCTGAGAGCACCCCTAGTTTCAGTTCATCCGTGTAGTACCTCTGCATCTCCTCCATCCAGAACTGCACAGACTCGTCCCAATGGTGTGTCGAGTGTTGGCAAAGGCATGTACCATGGCATTGACCCGTAGCCTCTCTCGCTGATTTCTTAAGTCTGGCGCTTTGTTCACAACTACCTTAAATTTGCAAAAATGTATAATTTATATATTGATTGGATTTTGTTTTTTTTTGTAGTAACAATTGAGCTTAGTAACCTGAACTGAAGCTCCATAATGCCAAAAATACTGTTCCAGAGCTCTGAAAATATCTTGTTGTGTAATTTTTACAAAAATTTGATATTTAGATGCGCAGATGTGTGGTCTATACAAGAGACATTAGATGAAACAAAGTCCGCCACCAGAAAAGCTTATTTTACAGGAAATACGGTATTTCCTTTCATAAACGACCCCCTTGATTCAAAATCGTGTTCTTGGCATCATGTTTTCGAGCCACTTTTCGATCACTAAGTCAAGTTACTTATCTTTCTAGCTACAAAATGATTGGTAAAGTAGCTGAGAGAAGTGATAAAAAATGGTGAAATGGGTAAAAAACACGATGCCAAGAATACGATTTTGAGTCAGAGGGGGGGTTGGTGTTCGGTACTTTAATTAGAGGAAATACGGTACGTCTGGAAACAATGGTTAAAACATAATATATAAAAGACCCATAAAAGCTCCACTATCTAGATCACGCTCTTCCTCAGCCTAACTTGTGCAAACAACTGGGAAAAATCATCTGGTAGGGGTTTGTGAATGTTAATCAATGTTTGATGGGATGAAGCACCTCAATACACATTTGATGATTACTGTACTTGTGCGACAGAGTAACGCGCTGACGAGTAATTCGGCTCAACCCACTTCCCGTGTTCTCAGGTTTTCCAGACTCGGTTATTTTTAATGTTATTCTTGATCAGGATACCCGAACGGGTCGAGTACCTGCCCGTGTACTACTCTACCACACAACCATTACTGCAAATACCAAATTGCACATTTCCATATGCGTTAAAATTTTAAACACGTACCTGTAATGTGGGATAGCATAGGAATCCTCCACCAGCAAGTTAACTGGTTCCAGTCCTTCTCTCAACTGCATACACCCATATATAGCAAAAGCCAAATAGATAAAGAACCACAGAACGGCCAGAAACCTAACTACTGGTTGCATCAGGATGGGGCCAAACCTGTAATCACACTTGATATAAAACCAGCTAGTCACTAAAAATGCAAAACCAGTTTTGGAAAAATAGAGCGGCATTTGAGTCCTTGAGGTTGTGCTTCAAATTCTGAGGGTTCGGATCAGGTCGACTGCCCAGCCAGAACAAACGAGCGTAAAGGCTGGACGTTCTGGCCAAATTTTCAGGCACAGTAGGTTGAAGCCAGAGGCAATGCAGACCATTTGTTTCCCATTTAATGGAAAGTGCCAGTAAACCAGCGAAGAATGTTATCTGAATTTTTATAACTCTAAGGTCGAACTGAGTTACTGAAAAATTTCAAAATATTTCATTTTAAGATTTTGCGCAAAAAAACTAGGACATGGCTTTTTCAAACTCTATATTTTGCTGGACCTTTAAGCAATCCGAGGGCCAAGCTACAATAAAACTTAGCCAAAACTTAGTTTAGCAACACATAAAAATTGTGGCGCGAAATTCGCATAGTGAATCTAAGGGGAGGAGAAGATCGGGCCAATTCAAACTGGGCCAACTTGTCAACAACTTTTTCACCAATACTTCACTCAAATTGTGGTCCAATTTGAATTTGGCCAAATTAGAAATGGCCCAATCTTCTCCTTTCCGAATCTGCTCTTGCTTAGCATTTTTAAGTCCAACTTTTTAAGATTTAGCTGGCTCGCGGTCCAGCCAAACCAGTTGCAGTGGTAGTTTTGGCATTGTCGGCCTTTCAGTTATGACTATGAAAATAACATCACACGCATACTTGGTATATGAAAGTGATTGTAATAGCAGCACAAGTGTAGATGCAAAATATTTGGACAGCTGGGATTGTGGTTATGGTGCCTACTCCAAATGAGAAAGCATCTGTTAGGGCAGTGATTAGCATGGAGATGGCTGAAAATGTATTTTTAGGTCATGAAAAATAGTGATCGAAGACAAAAAAAGTTCACCTGCATCACTCATCGCTTCACCAACTCGGTGGCTCACACTGAATGCCTAAATTGAAGAACCACAATAGTTAAAACTAGAACCAGTTGCAAATGGGTTACACGGTTGGTTCGACGAACAGCGGCCACCATCAAGAACATGTTATCCACGCCCACGGCTAAAAATTTGTTAATTATCAATGTAGGTATGTAAAAGAAATTGTGGATCAACTACCAATGAAACCAACTGTTGACCATTGTAACTGCCGGACTCCTGCTATTAACTTCCACTAACGAGCTGTTTTTTGGCTTTTAGTTACCGTAAAAACGGCTGTAGGAAGTTTCGTAACGAGACAATTTCGTAAGAGCGAATTTTCGTAAAAACGAATTTTTGTAAGAATTTTTTTTCGTAAGAGCGAATTTTCTTAAGGGCCTGACCTCTTCCTACTCGGTGGTCCCCGCCAATTCAAAAATTTTCCCTTGATCATTGGACTTCTGTACGGATTTTTCCGCTAGGTTTCTAACAAAACTAGGTCTAAAATTTGATTTCAGGCCTAGTTTTGTTAGAAACGTGGCGGAAAAATCCGTACAGAAGTCCAATGATCAAGGGAAAATTTTGAATTGGCGGGGACCACCGAGTAGGAAGAGGTCAGGCCCTTTAAGAAACTTTTTCGTAACAGCGAGTTTTCGTAACAAACTCTTTCGTAACGCACTTTTCAGTAACGTTAGTGATATGCTAAGTGTCTTTTAGTTGCTTTTTAATCCTCCCTTGATGTTTCTTATAACTTTTTGTGATGTTTTGACCAAAAATAGTCAAAAAAAAAGAAAACAGTTAGAGGGTGGAATCGAACCGACGGTGAAAAAAATTCATCCCATCAACTTACCTACTGCACCATTCATGCCACTGATGATGATTTATGTGTAGTATATAATATATGAATTCTAGCTCGGAGTCTTTCAGGCAGTTAATAGAGTTTTTACGGTAGGTACAAGATAGGCCAGAGTATTTTAGGTTAGACTCAAATACGGTCGGCAGTTGGGATAATATACAGTTGGTTTGCTATTTACAATTGGTTTACAGTTGGTTAGCCCAAATTAATTTTCCCCTTTGAAGTGATCTCCGTATTTCAGACTCTTTCCAAAAAGTTGACGTACCAACGACCAAGAAGGGCATGACACCAACAATGTCATTGTAAGGCACAGAAAGGAGGTTCAGCATTCCAATAGCAGTGACTATGCCCATTCCAGCGTTGAAAACGCCCAGCACTGCTAGTATTGGTTTGGACACAGCCCAGTCGATATACCAACCATCAGCACAGGTGGATATGTTACACAACAATGAGAATATGACCAGGATGGCAAAAGCAAGCACAAATCTAGGCACTAAAGAGTCGGCATTTCGTTTCAACTCTTCTGCCAAGGTCTGGGAGTGGAAGTAGGTGAAGGTGATGTATGGATCTTCTGGGTAAGATTGCAGTGCTTTTTCGAAGGCCTGAAAATAGCATGGCTTGTTGACGTTCTTCGAGTTAGAGTTCGAGTTCAGATTTTTGGCTAAATGAACACCTCTGATCCGAACTCAAACTCGAACTTGAACTCTAACACGAAGGTGCTCATGTACTTCGAGTTCGAGATCGAATTTGAAGGTGTCCATGTATATGAACTTGGATTTCCTTGTAGCAACCCCTCGCCCCAAAAGCCAACTTTAAGTGGCTTTTGACCGCTCTGGGGTGAGATTCCGAGTGATCTAAACTATATACATAAACATTTTCAAGCTCGACCTTGAACTCGAAGTACGTATACACCTTTGAGTTTGAGTTAGAGTTCGGATTTTTGAGGACATGAACGCCTCTTACTCGAATTCCAACTCTAACTGAACTTTCAACGGACCTGTAGTAAATTTTTTGAAGGGAAAGTTGAAAATCTGATATGTATAACCTAGGTCTACTTTTCAATTTTGCGTAGAATGGGCTATTACGAAAAATTTGCATTAAAATTAAAAAATTGGTGGTGAATAAATGAATAAATTTGAATAAATTCTCTACAGGCTACAGCTGATGGTGTATAGGTAAGTTTAGATTCTGTATAAGCTACACTATGCTTAAGCTACACTCTTGATAAGCTACAGCTAGGATCGGTCCCGAGGGTGTAGCTTAGAGAGAAGGTTGACTGTACACCCTTGACTTTTTAGGAAAACCTTTTTTGCCGACAATTTTTTTTGCTGTAAAAAGACTTTTTGTAGAAAATACTTTTTTCTGCCGCTCCACCTATTTTTCGCCGTGAAAAGTCGTATTACAGACTGTAAAATACAGCAAGAAAAAATTGCAACATTTTTTTATTCATCATAAAAAAATCTACATTAGGGAAAAACATTCCCCTAATTTTTTAAATTTTTTCCTTCGCAAAAGCACTTTGTAGTTGGTATCATTTTGTAGCTCAGGAACAGGGCTACATAATAAGCTATTTACAAACTAGTCACAGTTTGAAAAATGTAAATCGGACCACCTTTTTGAATCACTTTTAAAGACTGCTGCTATAAAAGTTACCAAAAAATTTAGCCAAAATAAACCCTCGATTTAACGTCACCTTAGGGCCGATCCCTGGGGTGACGTTAAATCGGGTGAGTAGACGTTTGGCTACCAAATGGGACATTTTTGGCGTTCTGCCCTATGTTCTGTTTTAGCCACTTAGGCTTATTTTTTTAGCCATTTTGTAGTTCGTAAGACATTTTTTTGTCCCTAAGCCTAAACCTAAGCCTAAGCCTAAGGCCTAAGCTAAGCCTAATCCTAAGTAGGCATAAGTGGCTAAAACAGAACATAGGGCAGAACGCCAAAAATGTCCCATTTGTAGCCAAACGTCTATACCCCTTAAATCGAGGGTTGAATGTATTTTAAAATTTTAAGTTCGGAGCCCTGTACGAGATGACACCAAATGCAGTGGAGAAGTTCAGGGCATTTATGACTGAGCAGGTATGAAAATAACTGCAATCTCAAAAAGCCAGAAAATATGGACAATACTTGTTTCTGGCGCAAAAACACTTTTTTTGGCGCAAATTTTTGTTTTGCGTTATTAGATTGAAAATTTTCAAATTTTTGTGAAAAGTTTTAACATCATCATGTAGCCCTGCTCTTCTAGTTTCTAATGAGGCATCATTTATTGCATCATCTCAAAAAAATGTAACACAAAAAAGTAAAAGCATGAACAAAATTAGAGCAACAATTTTGTTCATACTTTTACCTTTTTGTGTTACATCTTTTTAATATGATGCAGTAAATGATACTTCATTAGAAACTAGAAGAGCAGGGCTACATGATGATGTTAAAACTTTTCACAAAAATTTGAAAATTTTCAATCTAATAACGCAAAACAAAAATTTGCGCCAAAAAAAGTGTTTTTGCGCCAGAAAAAAGTATTGTCCGAAAAAAATTGAATCCAAAAATTTAGGGTATGAACCAAATTTCAAGTTCTAACTCACTTTCTCCACAATCCAGATATGTAAGACAAATTGTTAGGGTAGAACTGCAGGTGGTAGACCATGAGCCAGGCTTTGGCTCCTGCCAACACCAAGGAATTATTTTTGCCATGAGCAACCGACACACCGCCCATACTGCTGCCTATATAGCCACGTCTTAAATTCTAGGGTTTTTTCGCCAAACTTCACAGTTAAATGCGAAACTTACACATTTCCCAGCGACACTGTAGGATATGTGATGTTGAGGCCATGTTGGAACAGGTCTGAGATCAACTGGACATGTTTGTTGCCTGGACATCCCTGGTTTTTGCGGCCTAAGCACAGGTCTCGATACCTGTAGATGCGTCTGAAATAAGATGTGGTTTGAAGCTTTTTGAGGATGGGAATTTTGTTTTTTTTATGTAAGATGGTACCCATTGTAATCCACTTTGACACTGTTTTGAATGAACATATCTAGGCGGTAGACAGCCTCAGAGTAAGGCCTTTGCAGAATGTTGGCGTCATCTTTGGCTCGGACTGTGATCTGCAAGGTTTGCTTTATATTTGGAGAATGTTTTGATAGAACCTATTCAATATGCTAATTGCCCGAAAAATTGCCAAATGATAATTTTCCACAATTCCAGCACATTTACGGTAGTTCCAACCAGAGGTCAAAGATCAGTTGATTTTTGGTCAGCTCGCCTGATTTTGTCCAGTGAAATATGCAAAAAATGCAAAATGTCCAATTTTTTTATTTTTTCACAATGAATAGCTGATTTTTGATCGCTCGAGCCTGATTTATGTAAATTCAAAGATGGGACCCCTGATACCCCAACCTTAAAACTAGAAGTAGTTGATCGAGTGGGACAATTGTATTAGTTCAAAAAGTACTCCTCCTCGCTCGGTGTGATTCCATCTGGTCCGTAAAAAATAAAAAGGTAGCACTAGGGTAAATAAGCCATTTAGGGCATTTTTCCTTAAAACCGAAACACCACAGAACAAAAAATGAGCAAGTCAACAAATTTAAAAGGTATGTGAGCTGCTATTTAGTTGGACTTAATCCAATTTTGGTATGTACTCAGATTTTTATAAAGGCTAAAAGAAGTTTGACAATCCGAAGGTCATTCAAATAATATCTAAGTTTTGAAGAAAGCTATTCTCAAAAAAATTAAAAAATTAACCTGTATTTCTCTAGACTGTGTTACAGCCCTGCCAGGAATATAGCTGCCATTGACTAGAGGCCAGAGATCATGGATAACCTGTCTCTCAAATTTGGATTGAGCATTAACTGGTGTGAATAAGTATATGGCATCTGTGATTGACTCCATGTACAGAAAACCAATTGACATAGCCACTGTAGATAGAACGGGAAGAAATATGAAGGGCCAAGGATATTTTGAGATAAAACTACCATATTGGAAAAATAACTGCGACAATGGCTTTTCAATGCAGTCCAATGACCGCATTTCGCACCGGCTCAACTACTAAAAAACAAAAATTAAAAAAGGCGCGAATTCGAAAAATGGCACAGAGTAACGGAAACGTCTACGCACCCGAAAATTCTTTTCTAACACCAGATTCGTGATCAGCTTGGTAAAAAAATAATCCCTCTCTCTCTCTAGACTGTTTAAATTTGCATACAAAAGTGGTCTTTAAATCTTCAATTTGATAGCTCACTGATAAATGTTAAATATTGAATTTTTCAATTTTTTTCGTCTTAAAGAGAATTTAAAATTAAGATTAAGTTTCAATTTAAAAAGTTTGATACGCAAACCGACTGTGTTTAACACGGATCCAGTGTTAGGAATTGATTTTTATTCAGCAGGGACGTGAATCGTAAACGAAAACTGCTGTAGAGTTATAATCCAAGGAATTGTCTCTCGCGGAATGCTCCCCTTGCCAGACTTCCCCACCCTATCCCGAATAGCCTACAGCCCCATTTTAATCTCGAAATCTCTGTTTGGCAGCCCACGATCATGACCATCCAAAGGATGTTTGCACAGCCTAAAAACCACAAGGTGAAAAAACAAGCTTTTCTAAATCACCAAACATCCATCTCAAGGCATCGCCAACAGTCAAATCCAGCTCTTTATCAAAACATTCGCCAAGAACAAGCAAATCAAATAAAAGTGATCAAGAGGAGAAGAGGCTGCACCAGGGCAGAAGGTCACTCTACCCTAATAGCCGCCAGCCATGCATACGCACTCCCACTGTTCCTTTCCTGTCTGTCCACTACTACAGCCAGCAACTAGGAAGAAGGAAGAAGACTTATGCAACCCAGCAAACTAGGTCAGTAGTCTCTACAGCAGAAGTGATTTGCGCTGTTCCTCCATCCTTCCCCCTCTTTTTGGATCAATGAATCATATGTAGTAGCCAGTAAAAATTAAAGAGAAAATATTTATTGTGAACCTTAGCATGGGATTTTTTACAATACATGAAATCTGTGAAAATGGGCTAAACCAGGTGGTTTATGTGGATTTAGACAACAATATGGTTCGTTTTTGTTATGCTTGTTTATCTGGATAGATTGTCCCTCAACTGGCCTAACATAGATTCCAAAGCCCCCGGCTGACTGCTTAGTACTGGATGAGAACGGACAGCAAGAGCAAGAAGATAGGTGAATTCAAGATGTGTGTAGTGTTCACCACTTTCTTTGACGAGTGCAAAGATTTGATCAAAGGTTTCGATGTTGACTAGTCTAAAAAAACAAAAATTGTAGTTTATTAGTTTGGGCAATTTATTATAAACAAAAGGCTCTTTTAGTTACCGTATTTTCTCTAAGAAGCCCTCCTTTTTAACACTTCGAAGGCCGAGAAGCACTTTTACCTAGTTAAACTCAGAATTTAACACGGGAAAGGCTG
Source organism: Ditylenchus dipsaci (assembly GCA_004194705.1). NCBI lineage: Eukaryota > Metazoa > Nematoda > Chromadorea > Rhabditida > Anguinidae > Ditylenchus > Ditylenchus dipsaci. The sequence continues at coordinate 1,585,014 of SADC01001112.1, read as the reverse complement.
TAAGCCCTGAAGGTACGTTCTTGTGCAGACTTTCACGCTGAACATGATGGTGCCGGTCGTTTCCGCTTCAATGATGGGTTAAAAAGGTGTAAAGGGGTCCGGGAGGTAACAAATTTAACTTTTTTTTTCTGCTTGGGAAACCTTTGATTATGACACCGGATTCATGTTCAGCGTGGTCGATTTGCCTATAAAATCGCTTTTGAAATTTCAAAGTCAGTGAAATTTCAATTTCCGTTACCTCCTGTAAAACAATCAAAACAATAAACATTTTATTTTCACATTTTAATATTTATTGTCTTGAGAGAAAATTTAAATTTTACTGACTTTGGAATTTCAAAAGCAATTTTACAGGCAAATCGACCACGCTGAACACGAATCTGGTGTCAGGATTGAAGGTTTCCATAGCAGAAAAATGTTATGAGAAATTTGTTTTGCAAAAATTTGTTACCTTCCGGGCCCCTTTACACCTAGTTAACCCGTCACTGAAGCGGAAAGGACCGGCACCATCGTGTTCAGCGTTAAAATTTGAGTTCAACTAGGTAAAATTGCTTCTCGGCCTTCGGAGTGTTAATAGCAGCCTAACCTCTTTTTTTACTAGCATTTCAGAGTTTAGACTATTTTTTATTTACAATTTCAAAATTTTCAATGGTTGAAAAATGATTCCCGTGGGGAAGGGGGTTCAACCAGGGGTGGGCAAAGATAAGATCAGATCAGTTCAGATCAGTTCAGTTCAGATCAGATCGCCGAAGATCAGATCGGCATAATATATTTTTTTTCTTAATTTAGTCAAATTTCACACTCTAAGTCAAAATTTTACGGCGAAACGTATTTTATACAAAGTTGAAAGAAGATTAGATCGATTTAGATCAGATCAGTTCAGATCGGGTCAGATCGGGTCAGATCGGGTCAGATCGGGTCAGATCGGGTCAGATCGGCTAAGATCGGCATATATTTTTTCTTTAATTTTGTCGAATTTCACAATTTTATTCAAAATTTTACGGCGAAACGTATTTTATACAAAGTTGAAAAAAGATCAGATCGATTTAGATCAGATCAGTTCAGATAGGGTCAGATCGGGTCAGATCGACATATATTTTTTCTTTAATTTCGTCAAATTTCACAATTTTATTCAAAATTTCACGGCGTTACGCATTTTACACTCAAAAAGTGAGTTTCATTATGTTAGATATGTTAGATTAGTCATAAATATAGTTACAATTTTTGTCTTTGGATTTTTAGTACCCTTTATTTTTTCTCAAAGTTTAATTTCTTTTTAATTTTTCTGTTTTGAAAAATTTAACACGAGAAAGACCGGTTGTGACTTTTGTTGATTCTGGTGCAGAATTTCACGCTGAACATGATGGCGCGTGTCCTTTTTGCTTCAATCATTGATTAAGTAGGTGTAAAAAGGTCCGGGAGGTAACACATTGTGCAGGGCCAAAATCCAGCTGGGTACCCACAGGTTTCAATTAATGCGCCATGATGGTCATGCTACACCCACGCTCATAATATACCAAAATGACCGCCAGGAATTTAGCTTTTAAAAAATATTAATCATTTACTTTTTCGATTTGAAGGTTTGAGATAAATCACCACTTGTTTCTTGGAGTAGCGATTTTCAAAACGCTCCATTCTTACATTCTACAAGCGAAAAACTTTGTGCTGAGATAAAATATAGCTGAATAATCAAAATAAATACAAAGAACATAATGTCACTGTCATTTTGGCTTTGAATGCAACTATAGTTCATTGTCAAGTTATGACAAAATGTGCAAATGAATATATAAGTTGTGACACAAATTTTTTATAACTTTTTTCCCGCTGGGAAAAATTTTGATTCTGACACTGCATTCGTGTTCAGCGTGGTCGTATGAAACTTCTTTCGAAATTTCAGAGTCCCCGTCAAATTTTGATTTCCGCTCAAGACAATAAACATTGAAATTTTAAATTCAAATGTTTATTGTCTTGAACGGAATTCAAAATTTGGCAGTGACTCTGAAATTTCAAAAGAAGCTTTACTTTATGAAGATCACGCTGAACACGAATCCAGTGTGAGAATCAAAAGTTTTTCCAGCCGAAAAAAATTTACCGACAAAATTGTAATTAAATATGTAGTTAAAAACACAATAAACCTTTCTTTTTGACTGTAAAATACGTTTCGTCGTAAAATTTTGACTCAAAGTGTGAAATTTGACAAAATAAAAACAAAAAAAAAATATGCCGATCTAAGCCGATCTGACTCGATCTGAACTGATCTGACCCGATCTGAACTGATCTAAATCGATCTGATCTTCTTTCAACTTTGTATAAAATATGTTTCGCCGTAGAATTTTGAATAAAATTGTGAAATTCGACAAAATTAAAGAAAAAATATATGCCGATCTCAGCCGATCTGACCCGATCTGAACTGATCTGAACTGATCTGACCCGATCTGAACTGATCTGAACTGATCTGACCCGATCTGAACTGATCTGACCCGATCTGAACTGATCTAAATCGATCTGATCTTCTTTCAACTTTGTATTTTCAGCCCTCGGTTTAAAAATTCTGGTTCTCTTCTTCGTTGATGCTGTCTTCCTTTGCTCTGGCCCTAGGTATCTTCTCTGTTCTGTTCCTTTATTTTCAGCCCTCGGTTTAGTCGTAAAATTTTGACGATTTTAAAAAAATGTCGTCTCTAAATTCCCGTTTGACAACCTAAATCATCTCAGGAGTTCAAAAAGCTTTGGCCTCAGGTATCTTCTCTCTTTTGTTCCTTTTTTTTCAGCCCTCGGTTTAATAGATTCCTAAAGTGATGAGATATAGCTTTGGTTTAAAACTTAGAGTGTGAAATTTGACTAAATTAAGAAAAAATTTATTATGCCGATCTGATCTGATCTTCGGCGATCTGATCTGAACTGATCTGATATTTGCCCACCTCTGGGTTCAACAGCCCCCCCCCTCCATATATAGTGCGAACCGTTTTTTTACCAATTATGATTAGTCAGCCTAGCCCAAACAATTGCAATAATTTTGATCCCATTTTTCCGTGCCTCTATAGTTATGCCATCATTGGTGCGCTCACAGTGGAGGGAGAAATTAGAAGTTCAGAGGTATGATATAAGTATTTTGATCTTAAGTTTAAGTAAAAAAATTTTGTGTTAAAAAATGTTAAAAAAATTGAAAATCTATGGCCTTAAAGACGTCGACTTTCGGATTCCTTTGTGATCACCCCATAAAACTGGCTATTTAAATACTCTCATCGTTTAAGAAAAAACGTTTTGTTTAAACGAGAGGAGCGCAGTTTAATATGACCGGAGATTATCTTATTAGGATCAGTGTTGGGACCTCGTACTTTGCTCGTACTTGATACTTTGTATTTTTGATCAAGAAGTTCTTCTTTTTTCTAAAATCTTTTCATCTAGATGGCTTCAGAACATCTATAGCTACATTTTTAGAGAAGAATATACTTGTATCGAGATTATAAAACGCTATATATTGATATTTTGAGTGCAAGTACGAGTGCAAGTACGAGCACTCGTACCTGAGCTCGTACTTGCACTTAAAATATCAATATATAGCGTTTTATAATCTCGATACAAGTATATTCTTCTCTAAAAATGTAGCTATAGATGTTCTGAAGCCATCTAGATGAAAAGATTTTAGAAAAAAGAATAACTTCTTGATCAAAAATACAAAGTATCAAGTACGAGCAAAGTACGAGGTCCCAACACTGATTAGGATTATGAAAAAAATGATCGGCGAGTCTAGGATTATTCATAAATTTACTTGAAGAATGTCTGTGCCCGACTCATCTCAGTTTCAGGACGATTTGAGATTGCTGACAGGAATTTTTGAACACTATAGATGTTACGACACACTCGTTTGCGGTCATTTTCTAACAACTTGTTCATGTATTGACTGAAAACAAATAATAATTTGTTTGATCCAATCCAAAATAGACACCTAGAATGTATAAAATGCTGGCACACAAATGACCAAGTCCATCAAACAAGTATTTGAGTTTGCTAGGCACCATATACATGGATAGTGTTTGGTGGAACTGAGTGATGTCTCGCCCGAATTCCACCACTTCTCGATCTTGTTCGTCCTGCACCAAAGAGCTTCTAGACCTGACTAGTGGCAGTAAATGGTAGAAACAATGGACCCTGATCTCTAGATGAAGCATGAGCAAACACGTCTCGGACATGCTCTCTAGATCAAACAGCCTTTCTTCTAGCGCTTCACTCAACAACTAAAAATTAAATTTTTTTATTGACAAGAGGGCCATGCGAAGTGCTTAGCTCAATCGAAATACATTAATAGCACCACCATGTAGCCCGTTAACCACTGGCATGGTCAATTTAATATGGCTAGAAAAATCTTTTTGGCAGACAACAATAAAAATATGAGATTGTGGTGAATAAAAATTATCTTACCGTATTTCTTCTAATAAACGGGCACCCTAGGAGGTGACTGGAAAAGAAACGATCAGTCTCCAATAAACGGTCACCCTACTACTTTTGTTCAATGTTTACCACTTTTTGCTTCTTGTTTACGAATAAATTTTTGGGTACTTCTTGAGTTAATTTTTGAAGAATGACCCCAAACACGTTTTTAACTACTTTTCCGGCTTAATACGATACAAGAACATCACTGAACAGTTTCTCATCTGAAAATTTAAACTTTTCTTAAACTTTTCTTATAATCGGCAGTCTCTAAAAAACGGGAACCCTAGGAGGCGATTGGAAAATAAACGGGCATGCTCGTTTATCAGAAGAAATACGGTGACATGAATTTAAGGTCAGAAGTTCGTTCCCACCTAGGGTCTGACACATTTTTCAACCTGATTTTTGAAGTCTTTTGCCAGTTCTTTTTTTACAGTCTGGTCTTAAATATCGTGAGGATTCCGATTTTACCTGTCGTTTTTCATAAAACTAAATTTTTATTGTCTGAAAAGGCAAAAACCTTATTTAACATAACCAGTGTTTCCAAAAGCAGAAGCGGAAATCAGAAACAGAAATCTGATGGCAGAAAGCAGAAGCATTACAGAAGCAGAAGCATAATGATTCTGCTTTTGAACTTTTCTGCTTCTGCCTCTGCTTCTGCTTTTCAAAACGTTATGTTTCTGCTTCTGCTTCTGCTTTCAAACTTTCTGTTTCTGCTTCTGCTTCTGCCTTTCAAACTTTATGCTTCTGCTTTCTGCTTCTGCTTTTGAAACTTTCTGCTTCTGCATTCAGTTTCTACCTATTTTCTGTTCTGACTTATTTATTCGTTCTTCAAGCCTTTGATCGTACTCTGACTTTTACATATTATATTTAAAATTAGATTTAGATACCGAGAAAAGTGCTGCTGAATATGCCGAGAAGACTGCTGACTCGAGTGGTTTTCTGCTGGTTATTGAATCAACGCCTGACAGTCCGACTAAGAAGGTAACTACTCTCACTTTTCAATGCAGCCTTTAACTTTTCCGACTATTCAGGTGGAAAACTCTGGCAAGTGGGATAAGCGGGTTCGTCAGAGCGTTATCAAGCAGAGAGTCCCTGATGCTGCGCCTGTCAAGAAGACGCCAGCCAAGAAGCAGCTGCTCCCAAGTCAAATGTCAATTCGGATCGGAAGTTACGCTCTACTAAGTCTCCTGCTCCCATCAGCTCCAGTTTTTTTGCTGGGCTGCGTCGATTTGGTGCAATTCTTCGAAGCTTCCATCTGGAGGAGATGATTAGAAGTGGCAAAGCGGTCAGTTCTCTTCCAAAACGCACTTCGGGCAAGAGTTTCGAGTCTCTTCCGGCCAAGCATCAGTGTCTGGAAGCTAAGAATATGGCCGAGGAAGTGGTCAATGTACCTGGCGATGATGATGCTCCTCTTGACATTTCGGTTGAAGGTTCACCTTGCTGCTATTTGCTTTTCAGTATGGCTTCATATCTAGTTTTTTCAGATGATTCGGTGATACGCCCCATTGTAGTGCTAGCCGTGCGGGCAGATGGACGTTGCCCAATTGCTCAAGTGCGCTACTCAGATGGTTCGGAGAAGTTCATCGCAACTGCTAAGCTGGCGTAACAGTCTCCATTGGTTAGTCAATTTACCAGTTTTGCTTATAGCGCTCAAAATTGATTCTCTTAGACGCTGATCAATTACTATAAGATCTCTCTCAATCTCGTTCGCTGATCGTCTGGTTCAGACAGAAGAATGTTGAGTATGAAAATTGTTTATCTTTAATTGTTTGTTTCCGTTACCTTTGTTATGGTTGTTGACTGTTGCTCAACAAATCTGCTTTTGAATGGCATTCGCTGACATATTTTGCGTGTACTTCGGCTTTAGGGATTTCGTCATGGTAGTACAGTTGGCTCTCGATTTAACATACACCCTGGGGAACGACCCAGCCGTATGTTAGATCGGGGGTGTATGTTAAATCAACCGTATGTTAAATCGAGAGTCGACTGTAGATGGCTTGTGCATTATCGGGTATAGACTTTAAGATATTGCGCGCATCGAAGTATGCTTCTGTCTACTTGTATCATAATAAGCCCTGAATCAAGTGACTTTATGGTATTTAAAATTTGAAAAGATTTGATTTTTAACCGATTTTTATGAAAAAAAATCTAAAACTAGGCAGAAAACTGGTTGCAATGTCTATGAAAAATTCATAAAAGGAAGAATCTGATCTATGTCCTTCCGAAAAGGGCGCAGGGGGCTTGATGGGTTAGAGATGCGCGCACTCACTTACCTTAGAGATGATTCCGAGCATGACTCTCGATCATAATATGCATACAGAGTTCTTTTTTTGCCAGTTCCAGTGACCAAAACGGGGTAGAATAGCCTTTAGTTGATGACTTAAATACCTCTCGTCAATAAAAGGTCAAAATTAACGGCAGTGTCAATTTTCTTATAAAAATGCGAAATGGCGGCCAAATGAGTAGTAACCGAGCAATAAGTCTTTGGAGTCGAGGAGTGTCTTATGGAGAAGAACGTCTTTTTACAGGAAAAACGTTATATTTACATAAAGTCTGATTCATTTGGGTAAAAAAGTTTCGGGTTATTAAGGTTATCAGATTACAGTGGCTTATAATCATTATGAACGTTGAATAAGTAAGCGTTAAGGAATAATATTAAAAACATACAAAAACTGCAGGAAAAAGCAAAAACACTTTTTGAAAGCTAAAATCAAAAGCAGGAGCAGATTGCCACGAGCAGAAGCAGAAAGCTTACAAAAGCAGAAACAGAAAGCAGAAGCAGAAAGTTTCAAAAGCAGAAACAGAAGCAGAAACAGAAAGTTTGAAAAGCAGAAGCAGAAAGCAGAAACATAAAGTTGCAAAGCAGAAGCAGAAGCAGAAACAGAATGTTCAAAAGGCAGAAACAGAAATCAGAAACAGAATTTCTGCTTCCGCTTCTGATTGTGGCAATCCGCTTCTGCTTTTTGGAAACACTGAACATAACTCGATTTAACGAAAATCCTGTTTTTAATCGATTTTTTGCATTTTTAGAGAATAAAATTTTGTATCTCCAAGTAATGATCGGCAAAGTTGGAATCCTTGCAATATTTAAGACCAGATTCTCAAAACAGAACTGGTAAAAGCTTGAAAAATCGGATATCAATAAGGTGTCGAACGTGGTAACTCGCCGGTCCCTTGAATTGCGTTATATAGAGAGTCGACTGTATAAAGTTTGTGTGTTTCTCAAATGTTGCTATAATTATGCTTATTACAGTAAAAACCCAAAAATTACCTGTTCCACAAACTTTTCTGTTCCCCCAGGACCTAGCTGAGTTCTTATTTGAATGCGGCATTTCATACTGTCCTTGGCTCTAGGTGACAAATTGGCAATCATCACCCTCATATTAGAGGCGAACCACTGCAAGGACTCGTGCATGCAAACTAAGGACTTGACATGATCCATGTCTGTGATTAATTCCACTTTTTGAATTTGCTTTTGAGTTCCGAGATTGCCGATGAGGATTTCTGATTCCCGTTGGGTGCGCTGACGTACATCTTGCTCACTGAAATATATTACCGTGTTTTCTCTAATTACTCCCCCCTCTGAAGACAGGTTGAAAAATAACTCTCCCAGTTATTAGCGAAAATACGGTAAGCTGCTCATTAAATTAGAATATTTTAACTGTCTTGTTAACACTTTTGGCCAGTTGAACCATCACAAAGTCAAAAAATCGACAATGTTTTATCTACAGGGTCCTCCAAATTTGTGGCGCTTTTTATTTTGCCCATATCTCTTGAAACTCTCCGGGCAACTTACTGTCACTACATTGATTATCTTTCGTTAATGTTGTGATAATTTCCGGTCCTGTTAAAATTTTTGTCTGATTTGGTTGAAAATGGATTTAAAGGGCATGTTTGTGGCTGATGGGAATATTTGAAAAGGGGTACTAGCGAAATTCCAACGAGAATTAATTTGACGAAATTCGGAAAAGTCGAGGAAAAATTATACCTCAAGCGGGAATCGAACCGACGGACATAGGACAGTTCGTGGCACAGACAGTTCGTGGCGGTTTTTTTAAAGGACAGTTCGTAGCGGACAGTTCGTGGCGGTTTTTCGAGTGGACAGTTCGTGGTGGACAATTCGTGGCACTTTTCCGCTGAGCTTAAGAATTATTATTTTTAAGCTTTTTTCTTGAAAGTTCAAAAAATACTTAAGGCCTGAAAGTTTTTTACTTCATCTAATCTCGATACGATGATATTTCTATAAGTCTATGAGTCGAAAGAAGAATATGCCCACGTTTTTTTAATAATGGGGCGTATTACAAGCATTCACCGATGGGTAAAGCTCTATGAAGTTTACCCGCTTTTCAAAATATTCCCATTAGCCAAAACATGCCCTTCAATCCATTTTCAACCAAATCAAACAAAAATTTTAACAGGACGGAAATGATGACAACATTAACGAAAAATAATCAACGTAGTGCCAGTAAGTTGCCGGAGAGTTGGCTATCGAACAAAAACATCTTTCTAAACTCGATAAATTCGAAGAGATATAGGCAAAACAAAATTTGCCACAAATTTGGAAGACCCTGTAAACATTGAATTTTTTCTTAGTCTCCTCTGGTTTAAAAACCAAAATTTTCAAATCCCCGCCAAAATGAAATTTTGCATTTTATCAACATTTTACAATTCCACATCCTTACGGCGAGTCTAGAAGTAGGAGAAAAAATGGCTAAGCTGGGTTATTCGGTGTTCTCCCAAAGCGCCCAAAATGATGTTTTTTCTATGTTCTAGCACTTTAACATGTAGAAAACAACCGACAAAAGACCGACCATTTTTTTTTATTTTGACCGAAATTGACTTCTTGCCTTGGAGAACGAAGGCAAACCGCTCAAAAAGGTACCTGGAGACCCTATAAAGATGTGATTTGAACATAGTTTTGGCGAGGATTTTGAAAATTTTGACATTTTCAGACCGAAATTAAAAAGGTTTCAAAATAAAAGTTTGCTTTATTACTTTTTTTAGTTTTCTAAAAAGAGTTATAAGTAGCAAAATTCAAAAATCCATCCCAACAAGTTTAAAGATATTCGAACTTGTTGGATAACCCAGTACTAGTGCAATACAAATCATCTACCGTATTTTCTTTAATTGAAGCCCATGGTCTTCTATATTTCAATCCTCTAAAAATCTTGAAATTGTCAATCGAAAATGGTCCCAACTCTAAAACCTTAGTCAAAAAACAGAGGGGTGGGCTACTATCAGAGAAAATACGCTAATAAGAAAACCGAACCTTTCGTTTAACACAGCTGCACCAGCAGACACCATTGGAGTTGTCTCCTGATTGACAGGTGACCATTGACTGATCACTGTCCAGTTGGGAAGACTCTTCAACAACCTACTAATATCTTCATCCACCGCCCAAGCTGCACTAATTTTGGGATACTCCACCAAATTGTCTCCTTGGTGACTCCTTGTGCGAATAATCTAGAAAAGTCATAAGTTTTAAACTAAGTTAAACTAAAATTACCTGTGAGTACATGTCTGTGGCACTTTTAGTGTAGTCAGCAATAATAAGAAGCCAGAGAGAGGCAAATCGTTGAGTGTAGGAGCTCATACTTTGGATGAATTGGTTAATCTGTTCGCACAGCTCAAATATCCGAAGGCAACTTGTAAGAACCTTCTAAAAAAGGCGATTTATACATTAGCTTCTAGCAATTAGTACTACGCACAGGTCTGACCCTAAGACCAGCTTTTTCTGGTGCAGAATTTCACGGAGAATATGAATCTGCATATCGTTTTTCAAAAAAGGCGGTTTTGATTGAGATTTCGACCAATTTCTGAATGGTGTCAAATGTGACTTGGTAACGTTCTGAAAATCAGGTGATGCTTGAATATTTTATGTACACATGCATAACTTTTGTAGCTCATGCATAACTTTTGTAGCTCGTTAGAAAGCGCAGGTAATTAGCTTTCTAATGATATAGTGTTGTGAGGTGGGAAATCAGCTTTCTAATGATATATTGTTGTAGGATTTATGATAGGTAGGGTCACATTTCATATCGCGACATTCCATTTCGCGATATTTCATTCGTGATGAAATGTCGCGATATTAAATGTGACACCTTTATGATAACATAATGTAAAATGATTGGCCCAAAGAAACAATTGTGTCATTTTCCAAAACGGGTTTTTTACTTAAGTAGGCAAAATTAGGTGAGATACAGATGTGTGTTCGATAAACCCTACAAACTATTTAAAAGAGCGACTGAAACTGCCCAAAAAGTGCTACGAAGTGTAGCAAAACAAAGTCGTTAGAGTCAAGCGACCGTTTCAAAAAAATTACAAATATTTAAAAAAAATTTTAACAGAAAAATTTTTCACCGCTGAACTAACCTAAAATCCTGACACGGATTCGCGTTCAGGATGGTCGATTTTTCAAAGAACTGCTCTTAAAATTAAAAGTCACCGCAAAAATTCATATTCCTCTTGAGACAATAACTAATCAAATATCCCAAGTTTAAATGTTTTCCGTATGGAGAGGAATTTGAATTTTGACGATGATTTTTCATTTTTAGAGCAGTTTTTCAAGCAAATTGTCCATGCTGAACACGAATCCGGTGTAAGGATTTCAGTTTAGTTTGTGGTAAGAAAAAACACATTAACGGGATAGTTAGGGGTGGATAATAGTTATTAGAAGAAATATAGTAGTTACGGTATTCATTCCGAGGACCTCATTGAGAGATTTTATTTAAGATTCTTGTAGAACACCCCGAAGTTATATAAAAAGTGCTGCTGCTTTCCTGGTTCTTGAAAATAGGGAAGAGCGGGATACCATGATACGGGTCATGGTTTTTAGTCTACAGTCGACTCTCGATTTAGTGTACACCTCGATTTAGTGTACACCTGGATTAAATCATTTTAGCCGGCGGTTAATTAAAATGACTTGAATGAACCTCGATTTAGTGTACACTCGATTTAGTGTACATATGGAGCTGGTCCCCAGGGTGTACACTAAATCGGGAGTTGACTGTACTTTTAAACTGCCCTTGTTTTTATAAAATTTTCGAGTATTCAACTTGCATAGAGTATTTTCGTGCACATTATACTTCTAGTAATGAGCCCGTCACGGCTTTTCAAGAAAAGGCCTGCCATGGTTTTTCAAAATGTCCGAAGAGGCCCATACCTGAATGTGACGGGAATTTACATGACATCTGAATCAGGGTTTGCAATTTTATACGGTAATTTTTTCGCGATTATGGAAATACTAGATAGTATCACTAGCATTTTTCAAAGTTTGAAAAATGCTAGTAAAATGCTATTCATTTTGACTAGGTTTTCACTAGAATTTTCAAACTTTTGAAAATGCTAGTAGGGAGGTTCTTGGCATACTCTACATTTTAAAAACTGCAAACCCTGATCTGAATACGAAAATTAGCATCTACATGTTTATTACAAAAATTTTCAAATAATTTTTATGTAATTTTATACGCTCTATAGACCATTGTGTAGCCAAGATGTTAGGCTTCAATTTTCGTCACCATAAACAGTAAAAATATTATCTCTTTAGAACTGAAAATCAATAAAAAAATCGAATTCTTGAGAAAAAGCAGCGACTAATTGCATTTATAAAACCAGTGCAATTTAAAAATAGACCGAAACCATGATACTCGTATCATGGTTTTTCGGTGACTGGTTGGCCCGATCTTCCCCGATTTTCAAGAAACCTGGAAATAGCGGCAGCACTTCGTTATATAATTTAAGAGTGCTTCACAACAATCTTTAAAAAAACCTCCCAATGAAGTCTTTGAAAAAAAACACTACTTGAGGTTCCCTGGTTAGTCTAGTGTCAAATAGAGGGCGCCGAATCCGAATTTTTTACTCGTTTTAAAGTTCAATTACCCAAAAGAGTACTACTATTCTCGTCATTACAAGAAACGCGGGACCGCACCGCTGAAAAAATTTACTGAAAAAAAATAAAAAAGGAAAGCAAGAAGGGTGTTTTATGATCGAGAATTCAGTCAAATTTCGATAATATGACTCTTCGGAATTGGGACTGTACCAGGGTATCGAGTCTCGAGCTTTGACTGTACATGGCAGTTGACCCTGTCTAACAAAAAATGGCTGACCACATTATGTGAAGGAATGGAAGAGAGTGAAGACCACACATCTGCAGGACTACTGCTAGCACCAGCCCCTGTCATCAGAGCATGCTCAGTTTTCTTCTCCATGTCTTGCCGGATCCTCTCCACAAAGTTATCCATCACAAAAGAGTGGAGAAAAATGTTGAGCGACAGGGCTGGTCCTCATCTTTGACAGTGAGACCATTAGCTTCTTGCAATTGCTTCTCTATTTCATTGCGGAAGCGATTCAGTAGGTGGAATATGGCAGTGATGTTGTAGGGGGTGGATGGGCAAAGTAGGTTGAGTTGCTGAAAGAGCAATGTTATTGTTAGGTAAGAATATCTTGATACGGTTAAGTCTTCATCAGGCATGTGCAGTGACCATCCCAGTCCAAGTTGTAATTTTAAAGTCTCATCCGATATTAGGACTCGTGCATATGTCTATTCTCGATATACGACCAGCATGCCAGCGTAAGCAGGGGGAATGTCTGGGGTGGTGTGTTGCTATGGCTTCCCTCGTCAGATTTTTTGAAAACATTGTAAATTAAAACACCAAACGGTATAGGTAAAATGCCGCCTGAGCGGGGGGGGGGGCTTCAGCCCCCCCCCCTTGTTAGTTTTTTCTGGCGGCTGCCTCTGACGACCAGCTTTCGCGACCGCCTATTGGTGGTCTTAAATGGAAAATGGTCTTTAAATTTATACTTATACTCGGTGTGGTCTTGTATCGAAACTCAATTGTACAAAAGAGAAGCAAAAACAAATACATCTAGTTGGGATAGTGGTCGAGCCGTCTGGCAAAGCTTACGCCATTGCCATCTTGAACGAACGTCCTGCACGAGACGGAGAACAAACCGATGTACAAAAAAGAGCAGGACGCCCGCCACAAGCCGCCGATTTTTGTAAATACGAGATGCATTAAAATAATTTTTTCTTCATCGATGGAGCAGAAAAAAAATGGTATGTACTTTTTTTAAGGCCCAATTTTATTTGATCGATATATAACTATGCTCGATAAATCACCAGCAACATTCTGCAAATAACATCATTCTCGATATAAAACCACTGATTACCAATCTGCCGGGGCGGTATTATACCAAGACTCCAGTGTATCGTATGAATATATATAAAAACCGCATTACCTTTTTCTTGAGCAGTGAAGAGTTGGAGGTGGACGAGAAGCTAGTGTTCTCAAAACTGAACAAATTTTTACGGTGCACTACTTCTTGTTCGCCCTCTCCGTCTTCTCCAGCAGGTCTAGATCCTTCAACATAATTACTTTTGCTGCATATGTTAGATGACCGGCAGATATCCAGGTGATTACTGTAAATAAATAATTTTTAAAAATATGTTTAACCCTTAAATGCGCACTGTCATACCATATACGGGACAAACTTTAGAATGCCATTTGTATTTGAAAAATAATTCATTTGTCAGAATTTCTTTTACCAAGTTTTAGAAAAGGTATGAAATTATTTAATTACAGAAAAAAGTAATTGGGTCCGAAAAGGTCAAAATTCACGTTTATAAAAAAATCTCGATGTTCCGAATGAGAAATCATGGATTTTTTTAGCAGAAATAGAATCGCTCAGTCCTGTACTATTCATTAAAATAACCGAATATATCGATATCTTTGTTAAAAAAACACGTTTGAAGTTTGTCTCATGTATTGGACAGTGCGTCAGGAGGTGTTTGACGTATTTGGATGGAAAAATTGCATAAATTTGGAAAACGACTGGTAAAATCGGAAATCTCGCAACTTTTCAGGACCTAATGATAAAAAACAACTGGCAAAAATTTTAAAAATTGAAAAAAACCCATAGGCGGGAACGAAGTTGAATGATTTTTAACACGCACTGTCCTATTTATAGAACAAATCAACGAAACACTGTCCCAAATATGAGACACCTAATATTTTGGGGTTTTTGGAATATTAGTACAGTCGAGTCTCGATATAACGCGACCCTCGGGACCGTAAAAAGGTCGCGGTATATCAGGGGTCGCGTTATATCGAAGGTAAATTTGACTGACTTCCTTTTGCTGGGATCATTTGAAGGGTCGCGTTATATCAAGGGTCGCGTTATATCGCGACTCGACTGTATTTGACTTGTAATAAAATATGTAATTTGTTTTTCCAAAAACGAGTTGCATCATAGTGTGCGCATTTAAGGGTTAATATTCAACTTCCTAACCTCAACAATGTCTCAAAAACCGTTTGCATAGTTTCCCAGAATCGAGCCAAAAGTTTTGGAGGTGTCATTTCACCAGTACTTGGCTTTATTCTCTGCAATTCCTTGGTCAGCAGAGCAAATCTGGAAGCAGCACCCCGCATTTGGTGAATGACCTTAATCGAAACTGGGTTAGATTGGATTTGCACAAGCGAGACCTACCACTTGAACAAGCTGAGCCAAATGAGAGGAATCAGCAACTCCATCTTTTATTATGAGTCTAAGTAAGGCAATGGAGTCATTTATAGATCTTATGCATATTTGGGTGGATTTGGAGAGAATATTTTCAACTGCAGAATCTAGTTGGTCGAATACCTTAAAATGGATGTTTGTAAACTGAGAGTTAAATTTAAAGTTTTTTTATGCTTGAAAGTCCGAACGTTCAAGACTCTGTAGGTCCCATATTAATGCTCAATCTTTAACATGCAAATAGGATACTACTAAGGATTTCAATTTTTCTTGCAAAACTAATTGGCCTTCCAAAAGTCCTAAAGTTATAATTACTACTGAAGTAGTTTGGGTGACAGTTTGGTAACCATTCAAAACTTTGCAGGGCACCATAGACAGTCTATGAATTGCTATTATTTTTAGTAGTAACACAGAGTACGCGACCGTCAAAAATTGAACTTGAAAGTCTATAAGAACCTGATCTAAGTGCCCTAACGGACCTTTATTGTCTGAACTGTCCAGTTGGGACGAGCACAGCTCATCCACGAGAATATTTTCAACTGCCGAATCTAGCCGAATCTTCTATGTCCACTAGTTTAAACTAATTTAACTAGTTTAATTTATTTCATAGTTAATTTAATGCTCTACAGCTGATAACCTCACGAACAAAGGTTTCGTTACATCTAATTGTTTTCAAAAAGAATTAAACATAAGTACCTTTAGAGCTTCTAAAGACTCATTAATTTTAGACAGCAGAACCGAAGTCTCCTCACTATTAACACTAGTGTTGGACTTGCTAGTAGCACCATAATTGGAGGAGGAAGCGCCTGCCAAATCACTTCTCTGCTGATGTGAAGCAATGATTGGCAACAAGTGAGATGGTAGAGTTGAGGAAGGCCCACCACCTGTGCTATTGACCCCACAAGCATACCTTGCAATGATGGTGACACAGACGACAGACTCATTGATTACCGAATCTCCGATGCTTTTCATCAGCTCTAGGTTCTAAAATTTTCACACTATCAGGCAATGTAAGAGTCTGGTAAAAAAGGCAACCTTCACCTGGGTACATGCCTGTCAAAAAAAAATCTACCTGGATGTCAAAGGGCACAACAACAATAGAGTGTAGCAGGTCTTGTACTATCTTTTCGAATAGAGTCTGCAGTGAAATATATTAAATAACTAAGAGAAGATTGTAGAAAGACAAATTTTACCTGAGAAGTTTCGGTGACATTAGTCCTCAACTGGTTCAGGCCATCGATTTGGGAGAGGGGTCCATTGAGTAGAATATCTAAAGCCGAAGTAAGATTTGTTTACAAAAGAGTATTATTACCTGCTCTTTTGAGGGCACCCACAGCTTCACAGTACTTGGTATTACGCACGAACTGCTCTATGGTTTGATCCATATGCTTCATCTCGTGACTGAAAACAATACAGCTATTAACGTGGACAATGCGGTTGTATTTTGAAAATTGAAGAGTTGAAAAAAGTCAAACTTCTTATATTTTAGGTCCTAATATACAAACATATTCACGTATTTTTATCATTCCTATTTCCTCCAGGCTAGACTGTATAAAGATAGCATTCATATCCAAAAAAGAGAGAACGGGGGAGGTAAAAAAACTACTTCTGGACTTGTTATATCGTCCGTTTGAATCTCTTATTGTCTTGACCCGACTACGATTCGTTGTCAGGGTCTTTGTTGCTCCCGCCGGTGTTATATCATAATTGTTGTGCTTGCGAAATAAAGCTATCGTTAATTTCCGCTCTCCGATCTACGCTCTCTCTGCTCTCTATCCGCTCCCGCAAGATACAACAGGACTCTTGCTCAAACTTTATTTACTTTTTTACTAATTTTAGTATTAATTAATACCCACATTTGCTGCAAAATATTGTTCATGTAGCGCTGTTCAGCTGACTCCATCCACAACTTTTTGAGGTCGTCTCTGCGACACTGCAGCAGGGATTTGCAGGTGTGCAAAGCGTTTTTTACCTTAATAATTATTGAATCAGTTTTTAGTACGAAAAAATGAAAAAAACCATGTACATTGTGTATTCTCTCCCTACAATTAGTGATCCCATTGGACACCTTGCGGAAACTGTTCATGCAATCGCTCACATCCGACTGGTGTTCTCAAAACAAAGCCTGTAATTTTTCATCAATAATCCATAAAAGAGTCTTACCATCGAGCAATCGGTCTATGACCAGTCCAGAATCTTCATACCCTTTTTCCAGACGAGATCTCTCCAGTTGGCGCTGGTCATCAGAAACTGTAGAAGTCAGCGTTTTTATGACACTGATCAATAGGCCAGACTAAATTATTTGTGATGGATGCTGGAAACTATTTATTATAGTTTTTCGCTCCCAAAAAATGCCGATAAGCGGTTCACCCTCCATAAAACGACAAAAAATTTGGTTTTCACTTGCTCCCCTCTGTATTTTGATATGATATTTTTTCTGAGAACGATTAGATCCACACGGCATGCCATTACTATAAGTAGTATACAAACATTGTAATCCACCCTGTATTTGCCCTAATTTTTATCATAGTTTAGTTTCGCATAGAGTGACGTAATATTAGGCTTTTGTTTGAGGACTTATAGAGTAACTGACCGATATAGGGTCTTGCTTGTTCACTTGGTTAGTCCGAGCAGCAGGCACTGGTGTTGGTCCATTAGAAGCTTTCGACAGTCCTCCTGTTCTATTAAATCTGTCCATTTGAAAATTATTCAGGTAAATAAGTGAGTAAATATAGTTAATCCATCCTGAACTGGATCACAGATAGAAAATTTGATCAAAATGAGCTTCTTATAAAATATAAGCAAATTTTTCAGCGTTTTCAGATAATTGTGTTCAAAAGCCTGGTAAAAACTAATATTTTTTGTCAAAAATTTTGCGGCAAATCGAATTTTTTTAGAAATGCTCACAAAATAACTTTCAATTACAGTCGAAATCTATATAGCTAACAGTATACACACAAGGGATTGGCAGTCGTATACTCAGTAGTAGAGAGTACGAGTGTATGTAGAGTGTACACCAGTGTTGTAAATAGCACTGGGACCGAACTGGTAACTTACGGCACCGGTGCTGTGCCGTGAGCTGGAGCCGCTGCCAAAATTGTCAAGGGTCGGTGCCATGAGCCGGTGCAGTAATTCTAGTATTTACAACACTGGTGTACAATATGGAGGACCGCCTTGCCTAGTTTATCCTAGGTACACACATGAACAGGGAGGGGAGGCTGAGAGAATTTCACCCCCACCCCATGTCAGATTTTTTGGCAAATTTTTTTAATTAAAAACACTATAAAACTAGAAAACGGTGTAGGTAAATTGACCTGTGGGGGCTTTAGCCTCGCCCCCCTCAAAATTTCTGGCTACGCCTCTGGGTGCCCAGGCCAACCAAGTCTTCCTTGAGTGTACACTATATAGAGGCTGTAATGCCTTTTTAAGGTAAACAACTTTTTTTAATATCAAAATTCAATTTTTTAAATAAATTTAGAGCTTGTTACAAAGCTGCGATCAACCAGATCACTCATTGCAAAAACCACGACTTATATGCCCATCCACACTGATCTTATGGTCCTTTTCATAGGAAAAAACTAGCAATGATGATTGGCCATCATAAAAATCTGAAATAAAGATGAGTAAAAATTGAATTTAAATCTGAAACAACTTTTTATAAATCCGTAGGGTTTTCGAGGCCTTGGATTTCTCAAGCCTTGGATTTTTCTCGATTCCTCGAACGCACCTCGAAAATTTCGAGGTGCGTTCGAGGAATCAAGGCATGAAAGTTTTTTGAGTTTAGTCGAATTCTCGACAGCCCTATAAATTTGATATTCGGTGAAACGCTACAATTTCATAACCAAAAACTAAAGTTGCTTAGCTTGGAAATTTAGGGTGACTAATCTAAATGGTGCACTTCTCTATTTGTGTTGTATTGCTTAGGTGCATTTTCTCTTTGTCTTTTTAGGGGGCTAGAAAAACCAGTAGTAGAAACAGCAAAACATGTTATCGGCGAAATCTAGAGATTTTTCTTGAAAGATTTATATCCTTTTGGGGTCCAAAGTAGTTTTCCGCTGCGTAGAATATAATGGTAGCCTTCATTTAACCATCAGCCATGTAAATACTAGTCATTCACGAAATGGACCATTTTTCGGTGGCATGTACCCTCAAAACCTCAATTTTTTCATTTGCTTTCTAAAGTTGACCTGTTTTCAATAAACTATAATATTTCTCCCTCGTATATTAGTATGAAAAGTGGTTTTTATTCACGTTTTCATTCACTCTCGAACGGTTTGTAAAGAGCATAACCTGGATTGAACTTACTAACACCCGAGATATTGAGGTAGTCCACCCTCTTCCAGCTGGACAACTTGACAACAGACAAAACGTGAAAAATGTTTTTGCGAATTATTTTTTTATTTGCAAATAAAATTCAAATTTTATGTATTAGTGTATTATGTTATGTATCATTTCCTTTAAACAGTATTATCTGTTCGGCATTTGGAGGTGATAAAATTTTTGTTGACAAATTGACATGTGAATCAATTGACCATGGATCAATTCGCTTTTTTAAATGACGATTTTATTAAATGATGATTTCGCCGTCCGCCAACTAATTTGGGCTAATATATTGGAAAAAAATAAATAAAAAGAGAAAAAAGAGAAATGATTTAAAATGTCCGCTTTTGTCTTTTGGCTGTCCGCTTTTGTTTAAAAGTGTCCGCTTTTGCTTCAATGTGTCCGCTTTCAGCTAAAAAGTGTCCGCTTTTGCTGAAATGTACCCGCTTTTGACTCTTTCCGCTTCAGCCAAGAGCGGACACATTTCAGCAAAAGCGGGCACTTTTCAGCCAAAAGCGGATACTTTTTAGCCAAAAGCGGATACTTTTTAGCCAAAAGCGGACACTTTCAAACAAAAGCGGATACTTTTTAGCCAAAAGCGGACACTTTCAAACAAAAGCGGATACTTTTTAGCCAAAAGCGGACAGCAAAAAGACAAAAGCGGACAGAAAAAAGCCAAACGCGGACATCAAAAAGCCAAAGGTGGACGAAAAAAAGATTTATGCAAAAAAAACCTTCGCGAGCTGATTTTTTACCTGTCTAAGGTACTACAACGTTGAAAAAAACATTATTCCAGTGTGTTTTGGGAGGAGGCCCTATAGTGTACTTTAACCCAATTTTCAATCTGCTCACAACGAATTCTGTTCCGTTTTGGTATTAGGGTGAGTTCCGGAAGACTAAAGTAAGTTTAGCCTACATCGCCACTCACGCAAAGTACTCCTCAGTCCTTTGCATTGGTCCCCTAAGCTCATTTTTTCGAGATTTTTTTAAACTTCAAATTAAATGACGATTTTGCACTTACTTTGTCGATATACCGTATATTATTCATTAATCCCCCATGGGGATTATTTTTCAACGCCTAAAAAATCGGAAAAATTTGAGGTCGATTTTGAGATTTTCGGGCATTCGACCAAGATCTGAAAATTGGAATCAGGAGAGCTCGTGCTAATTAAGAAAACGCAGAAAACGTTTGCTCTGGACTGAGATATGAGGTCCGTGGGTGGGGGATTATTAGAGAGTGGGGATCAATAGAGAATATACGGTAGTCCTTTAACCTATTGTTATGTTCTTTAGCCTTTTTTGCCGAATTACCAACAAATTTATATTTTTTATAGTTTAAGCAAACGCTATCTCTCGCTGCCAAAAAGTCGGGGTTTTAATCCGCCTGCAAAAGTCTGTGACAAAATTTTCAAAAAATCCTTGTGTTCACCCTACGCCGAACAATTTTTTTGAGAAACATCTTATTTCAAGGGCGACCTGAGCTCAATTTTTTAAATAAAATATGTTAGAAAGTTACATCACACCGTTTATTGTCCTTATAGCTTTCAAAATTTGTTGTTTCGATACCATGTTTTCAATTGCAAATTGTGATGTGTTTTTTAAATAACAGTTTTATTCGTCAACACAATTACTTGCTCCAACCATTATAAACAACTGGAACAAGCAACTATATAGCCAGAAAAGTGGTCAAACAGAACGAAGGGGAATAAGAAAAAAGTAACAAAACATTGGTTGGTGAGAGTGAAACCAACATTTTTGCAGCAACAACAATAAATCATTGACAAAAATAAAGAAGGAGAAGTAAAAGGGGTTGCTCCCCCACCAGTCCTCTGCTCAGACTCCCAACGATCACTTCTTCTTGCCGGCTCCAGCCACCTTAGCAGCAGACTTGGTACCCTTAGCAGCCACCTCGGTCTTGTCTACACTCTTGATCACACCCACCGCCACGGTCTGCCTGAAAATTTAGAAAACATTAATAAAATAAATGAATGTTTGTTACAATAGACTCAATAAATAGTATCGTATTCAATAAATAGGTTGGAAAATGAATGGGTTTAAAAGAGCGCCCTGCCATCATTGAATAATGAAAAATGATCTAAAGAATCCATGTATTCCTTAGAAGATTCCTACTCGAAGCACAGTCTTTTCCACTTTTTACTACAGTCGACCGACAGTTGATACAGTGCTCACACCTCAAGCTCAATCTCGCCTAGGGTTCGCCGACCTTCACATCGTTTTCGGAATATTTCACTAGATGTAAGTCGTCAGTCGGGTTCTGAAAAAAACTACGAGGATTCCTATTTTACTTATTGTTGCGAATCTCATAAATTTTGCGATTAAGACGATCAGAATTGCGGCTTGATCAGAATCCGCCTACCGGGCATTCCAAAACAGCCTGAACCGCTCCAAACCGCTCCCAACCAGTACTTAACTACCCTAAACCGTTCCAAACCACTGTTAACTGTGGTTTAGGGTTGTTTGGGGTGGTTTAGAGTGGGATTTTGAGCGATTGAGTCGATCAAACTGCAAAGTGAAAAAATCGTCGAGTTCTAGGTTGGGTTAAACTTGGTATATGCAGAAAATATCAATAGCAGAGTTTGTTTGTCTTAAAAATTCTAGAAACTATATTCTTTTGCCGATTTCGAGTTTTTACATTTTGAATAGAGGCCCTGCGGGTATTAAAACGAGAAAAATATTATAAATTGTTCGATTTGCTCACCTCATATCACGCACAGCAAATCGACCGAGAGGAGCGTAGTCAGTAAAGGCCTGAAATTCAAACACTGCATTAGATATGCTCAAACAACAATAGTTAATAAACTGACCTCAACACACATAGGTTTGGATGGAATCAGCTCGACGATTCCGGCGTCACCAGACTTCAAGAACTTGGGGTTGTCCTCAACCTTCTTTCCGGAACGACGGTCCACCTTCTCCTTCAGCTCGGCAAACTTGCAGGCGATGTGGGCGGTGTGGCAATCGAGCACGGGGGTGTATCCGGCGGCGATCTGTCCAGGGTGGTTCATGATTATCACCTGGGCGTTGAATGACTTGGCCTCCTTGGCAGGATCGTTCTTAGAGTCAGAAGCAACAGAACTGAACAAACACAATAATTAAAAAAAATAGGAATTTTATTGTGAATTTCAACATACCCACGACGAATATCCTATAAAAAATAAGGTAAATATTCTATAAGTATCAAGATAATTTTGGTAAAAGAACTTCTCAGCGATTTTTCAAGTTTTTTGAATTTGTCCTAACATGCACTTTCTCGGTTTTTTTTTAAATTGTAATGCCTTTTTGGATTCCTCGTCGAATTTCGGTTAAGAAAGCTCAGGTTTTAGGCTAGAACAGCGTATGTTAGGACGCAAAAAAGTATTAAAACGTTAACTATGAAAAAATAGATGCAACGCTAAACTCCTAAATTTTTAGAAAATCTCACCTTGACGGAGATGTTCTTGACGTTGAAACCGACGTTGTCTCCGGGCAGAGCCTCGGTCAAAGACTCGTGATGCATCTCTACGGACTTGACTTCAGTGCTGATGCCCTGAGGAGCGAAGGTCACCACCATACCTGGCTTGATGATACCAGTCTCCACACGGCCCACTGGCACAGTTCCAATACCTGAAGAGTATTAGCTGTATTAGTATGGATCTTGGAGCTAAATTTGAAAAAAATTAACCTCCAATCTTGTAGACATCCTGGAGGGGCAGACGAAGGGCCTTGTCGGTAGGTCTGGATGGGGGCAGGATGGCATCAAGGGCCTCGAGCAGGGTCTTACCGGCGGCTTTACCGTCCTTGTGCTCCACATTCCACCCCTTGAACCCTTAAAAACAAGATCTTTTAATATTCATCTTTATTTATGATTTATTTCCAATTCTTAGAGTACGTAAAAGAAAGTCTATTTAAATGTAATTTAACTCTTTCAAAAATAATGATAATAAAGTATAATTTCAGTATAACTTACATGGCATGTTGGCGGAGGGCTCGAGCATGTTGTCACCGTTGAATCCGGAGATTGGGACGAAGGCAACAGTTTTTGGGTTGTAACCGATCTTCTTGATGAAGTTGGACACTTCAGTCATGACCTCAGTGTAACGGGCCTCCGAGAAGGGTGGCTCAGTGGTGTCCATCTTGTTGCAAGCCACGATCAACTGCTTCACACCCAGAGTCTGAGCCAACAAAGCGTGCTCACGGGTCTGCCCGTTCTTGGAGATACCAGCCTCAAACTCTCCAGTTCCGCAAGCAACTACCAACACGGCACAATCGGCCTGAGAGGTACCTGTAAATTGAATATTTAAAATTTGAAGTCAAAAGTCTAAAGGCGCGTCCCCAATGAGTGCAATGTAGAGTGCGATGTAAATTGCAAAAAACGGCTGTAGATTTTTTTTCTCGGCGAAACTTTTTTTTCTGTTGGTACCATTTTGTAGCTGAGATGCAGGGCTACGCAATAAAAAAAAATTCAGCCACACATCGCTGAAATTTTTTTTGATAAAAATGCGTTTATTTGCACTCTACAGCGCAATCTACATTGCACTCATTTAGTGAGATGTAGAGTGCGATGTAGAGTGCAAATAAACGCATTTTTATCAAGACTTTTTCAGCGATATGTGGCTGGAAAAATTTTTATTTTGTAGCCCTAAATCTGGGGTATAGACGTTTCTCGAAATGAAACTTTTTTCATTTTCGAGAAACGTTTCTCGAATTTGAAACTCAAAAGAGTAAAATATCTCTAGGTGTATACCTTATTTAGACATATCAAGGGTATTTGGCTGAATGTGATGGCCAAAGTCCAGCATATTCCACATTGCGGGGGTTAGGGGTTAACACATGTATGTACGCTTATCCCTTGCAATGTGGAGTGTGCTGGTCTTTGGCCGCGAAGCGGCCAAATACCCTTGGTATGTCTAAATAAGTATCTTTACAGGTATACATATATACCCCTAGAGATATTTTACTCTTTTGAGTTTCAAATTCGAGAAACGTTTCTCGAAAATGAAAAAAGTTTCATTTTCGAGAAACGTCTATGCACCCTAAATCTCAGCTACAAAATGGTACCAACAGAAAAGAAAGTTCGGCCGAGAAAAAATCTACAGCCATTCCCGCCTAGACAAGTCAAAAAAAAAAAATCGCTCACTCATTGGGGACTTAGCATAAGTCAAAATTTTTTATTTCTTAATGGTGTCGAAGTCTTTTAGAGGTTTCAAAGTACCTATTGAGCAAAAGTGACACAAAATAAGGTTGTTGCAGTCCGGGGAAATTATATATATTCTTCGATATAATACCATCTCTTCATGTCCGACCCCTAGCTGGGTTCTATATCTTTTTTGGCCTGAATTTAGGAATTTTTTCCACGTGTTTTTCGTGCTTCCTGTCTGAGAGTTGCAAAACTTTTGATTTTGCAGGTTGCTTTTGTAAATGACTTCATTTGCAAACAATGCCTGTGGTTCTCGATATAAGGTTTTTTTAAATAAGGTGACCTTATATCGGGAACAGCGAGCTTTGAAACTACTGTCAAAATTGAAATGCTTGCTATGTTTCTACTATAGTCACCTCTCGATATAACGGCACCCCAAAAGCTCGTTCCCGCCTAGAGTCCGACACTTTTTTATCTATATTTTTAAAGTCTTTTGCCAGTTGTCTTTGGCTAGTCTAGCCGGAAATATCGCAAGGATTCCGATTTCGCCGGTCGTTTTTGTAAATGGCAACAGTTTCGCCAAAAAGATCCGCGCCTCTCGATATAACGGCACCCTTTTTTGAAAATTAGGTTCTTATCCTTTATTCGGGCCACCTTTTTTAAGAACCCTTTTTACTCTCATTTTTAAGCTTAGTTATCACTTTTTAAGCATAAACCAAAAGTACTCAAACTTTGAAAGAAGTGCGTAAGACATCTGCAAGTCCGTCCTAATAAGAGTTCGCCTACTTTAAGCCTAAAAACGAGAGTAAAAAGGGATCTTAAATAGGTGCCCGGATAAGGGGTAAGAACCCTTTTCGGCATGCAGTTGTTTTTGTCAAATGAAATACCAGTGATCATGTTCTTGATGAAATCACGATGTCCAGGGGCATCGATGATGGTCACGTAGTACTTCTGGGTCTCAAACTTCCACAGGGCAATGTCGATGGTGATACCACGCTCACGCTCGGCCTTCAGTTTGTCCAACACCCAGGCGTACTGCAAATCAAATTATTAGTTAATTCAAAACGATTTGCTGAAAAAATCTGTACCTTGAAGGAACCTTTGCCCATCTCCTGGGCTTCCTTCTCGAATTTCTCGATGGTACGCTTGTCGATACCTCCACATTTGTAGATCAAGTGACCAGTGGTGGTGGACTTGCCGGAGTCGACTGAAACACAAATTATCAATTGTTTTTTTTTAATTGAATACTAGTTAAAACGCTTACCGTGTCCAATAACGACAATGTTGATATGGAACTTTTCCTTTCCATAGCTTTTTAGGCGATTGCTTCAGAGAAGTTGCAAAGAGAGCTGGATGACTGAAAAGTTACACAAGTTAGTATTTTTTTGACAATTTTACAAGAAATGACATCAATAATCACGCAATAAAGGTTTTGGGTTGAGACCAAATCAAATCAGCGAAAACTGTACAGATTGGATAGGATTAACATTAAGATAGTCAATTGTCTAGATTTGTCAAAAATAGGCCACAAGACCATGCACCAAATTATAGCTCATAGTTAACGTGTTTTTGAGTTGAAACATGTTTCGGGACTGTATATCTTACAGTTAGCCCAAGCAACTATTTTTGGAAATTTCGATTTTTTACTTTTAGGCTGACCATATTAGCAGACAACTTCGCGCAGGTAATTTTTGGTCAAATTTGCAAAATTTTAAAGTACAACTAAATCTCACAACTTTTTGGAAAAGTTTAAAAACCTATTTTATTTTACTCAAGTTAACAAACAACAGAGTCGTGTTCAGTTAGCAGTACTAACTGAAAGACTTTTAGTTTTCTTTCTTTGACAATACAGTTAACTGTAAGTTATGGTTGACCGCTGACCTTGAGACTAGATAAAGCATACTATATTAAAAAATCCTCTTATTTTTGACATAATTTTCTTATTTTTGACCCGATCCTCTTATTTTGACCCAATCCAGTGAACCATCAAATTTTTTCATACAATATATCCACAAAAACATAAACGAGTGAAAAATATTAAGGCCGCACCATCCCATGCCCCAACCATACTGAAGAATAATAATTTTGGGAAGCAGGCAATAATAGATACAAAGTGGGAGGACAGTAGTAGAGTAGTGAAGGTGTGTTCAGCAAACCAGCCATCGCCCACTCCACCATAACCCCTGCGTAGTTGCCCCTACAATGGTGGTGGCACACACTGGCATAGGGGCAGCTACGCAGTCAGAGAGAACACTGCCCATCAACTACACACCCTTCCAGAACAAGGGACACACACCAAATCGGGTCGTTGCGGGACAAAATGAGGTTTGAATGGCAATTTCGAAATATAGATTCGCAGAGAAACAGAGAATTTTGTGGGAGTGCATAGCTCTGTCAATCACCAGGAAGGGCAGACCATGTGCCTGTGGTGCTCAGGGGTACTTGGTTTAGGGAGGGGCTGAATGGTATTTGGTGTGGGGATGAGGGTGCAGGTTAGGCACGGAGAATCTTACAAGAGCAATGACTTTGAATAGACTGTCGATTAAGTGGTCAGAGAGTGGGAAAAGGGAACTGCCGCTTATTTGTATTGGTGTTGTTATTGCAGTTAAACAAAGCAGTGGAGTGCTTGCTTATCGAAGTGGATAAATGATTTATACAGACATACAGAGTAATTTGAAAAAACGAAGTGAATTTGTGATGCCCTTGTCAAAATTAAACATGGGCACAGCTTTTTTTTGCAGCTTAAAGACTTTTTTTGACTCTGTGGCTAAAAGACTTTATTTTGCAGCCAAAAGACTGTTTTTTTCATCTAATATGCAAATAAAAGCCTTTTAGATGCAAAAAGCTTTTTCCATTAAAAATATAGCCAAAAATAAAAAGCATCATCGCATCAGAAATAGTTCTTTTTGCATACATTACTATTAGCTCCATCCAGGGGTGAGAATGGTTACAATTCTTCAGCATCCATATTATTTCATATGGTTGTATGATGCAGTAGTATTCATCAAACCACAGCATCATACAACCTTACTGGACGAACAGGCGCCGAATGGCGCCTCTTTTTTTTTTTTCGATAAATTTTCACATTTTATTGGCTTTACGCATACTTCGAAAAGCATGATCTTAGAACCATTAAAACACTTTGCATTCTTTTGCCAATATTTTGCTAATCTCTGATATTTTATTTGCAGTTATCTGCTAAAAAAAAGGCTGTGTATGTCAGCTTTCTTACCCGGACTCGAAATCGACATTAAAATTTACTGATTTTCGAGGGGTAGAAAAATAATCCACCTGGGGTACTTCTTAGAATAAATGTGCGTAAAATTTATTGAAAAACTTAAAAGGCAACATTTTGGTGACAGCATAACTAAACAAATAACTGGACCCTGTATCCATAGTTGCACGCGAATTTTTTTTGGCACCGGGATACCTTTGGGAGAGGTATTCTATAATAGGGTCAAATTTATTTTAGAAAAGCGGGACAAGTGGCCCACACATGCCAAATACTATATAGAGATTTTTGTAAAGCACTCTAGTTACATCTTGGCACCATGTTACAGCGCAAATCAATACATAATCCACTTTACATAATTTTTTCACAATATATGATGGTTAAGATAGGATCATTGAAAAAAATATCAGTTTGAAAGTTGCAAATTGAGTACAGTAAATCCTCGATATAACGACACCCTTAGGCCGGTCCCTTGGGGTGTCGTTATATCGAGGTTTACAAGGTGTGTCAAGAAATTTTAAGGGCGTAAAAAATTCGTGACTTTTTTACAGAGCGTTTTTCGGAATTCTGATAAAACCGAGTAGCTCCAAAATTGCATTAGAATATTCAAAAATCGGCTATATAGACATAGTGAAACAATATAGTTACAAAATAAATGTGCGGCTGGATGAAGGATAAGTACCAAAAGCACACTTTGCAAGCAATCTGCAACAAACTACACTTAATAATTTCAAAAATGGAAAATTTTGGGGACCTGAATAGAGTTGTTATAACTGATATTTTACATGGTGCTTTTATACCTCAATTTAATATGAGAAAATTGTCCGACAATAGTCGGGAGCAAACTTAAGGTGCAGACCACTATTTCGAAAATTGACGGTACACAAAATCATTTTTGTAGGTCAAGTTTTTGACTCTAATCAAAATTTTAGGAATAGTTTTGAGTTATGTTTGTCTTTGGTTGAAAGCCGACAGTTTGGGAGATGGACTTGTAACTTTCCTTTCTCATAAACTCAACATCAATCAACATCAATAATATTGCCAAAAAAAAAAGATTTATTTTACATTTTGACTAAAATATCCGACAAGAAATAAACGTGTGTGGACTTCTATTTTGTCTATAATATTGTGATAAATACATACTGCTTGATTACCAAATATATACTTGAGTGAGCGGTGCTATTATTAAAAGTCAAATAAATTTATATTGCATTTTCATTCACAGAATTAACGATAGCCAGCCCATAATGAACAAAACGCCTCCTGAAAATGTTCAGATAAAGTTGTTTACAGATGGAAAATTTATGAATAACTTTTTGTTAGATATTTCGTCTCGCTTTTTACGTTTTTTCTGAATTAGTTAGCATCTATCTATTTGTCGATTCGAATTCGATAAAAGTGAATTTTTTAACTGGCCGGTCCCGAAAAATCGACTATAAAATTAAGACTAAATTCTTTCACAAAAAGTTTCTCTAAAATTCACCAGTTGGAGTGACTCGACGGAATCGATCATCATTCCAAATGCCATACATGTAGCAGGGTCCACAAAACAGTACAATGCCTGAAAATGTCATATTTTCAAGAGCAGACCATTGCTAAAAACACTGAAAGTTAACTTTTCAGTGACCATAATGATAACAACTACAAAAAAAAAAAAATCTTAGCTTTCGAATGAAAAACGTCTCCTCAAAACGACCGAATCCAAATAATTTTGCCGATATTTTAAAAGTATGGGTATGAAACCGCCGGCTTTTTTACTGTGAATCTCCCACCTTTTTGTCTTAAATACCCCGCTTAATTTTAAAATTAAATTCTCTATCTTTTTTACGTAAATTTTTTTAAATTTTTTACGTTATCATGTAGCTGTGGTTCTCAGCTATAAATATTTACGTATTTAAATGGAGTAACCTGAACCAAAAACTTACATTCTCATCTCTATATAATATTTGGCATGTGTGGGTGTGTATGTACTACTTTTTTTATGAACCTATTCTTAACTGGTCTTTTTCATCACCAAATCTGAAAAAGGCTCTTTTCTTTATAGCGCAGGATCTCGGCTATCTTTCATAAAAAAATGTGCCCCAATATCATGCTCCGTGGCCTGACTGTAACGACTGTTCACCCTGGTGCAGTTTTTTATGCTGAACACGTCTGTAAATCTAGTTTTTTCAAAAACGCTATTCCTGGTGGTGTTTTCAGCGTGTTAAAATTTTGAAGA
Organism: Ditylenchus dipsaci; assembly: GCA_004194705.1. Taxonomy (NCBI): domain Eukaryota; kingdom Metazoa; phylum Nematoda; class Chromadorea; order Rhabditida; family Anguinidae; genus Ditylenchus; species Ditylenchus dipsaci. The sequence continues at coordinate 1,555,167 of SADC01001112.1, read as the reverse complement.
AATCCACTTTAGTTCTATTAGCTAAATGGACCATAACTTCTGTTTTCAGATTATAGTATGCACTAAATAATAGCTCAAAATGTAACTGACATTACAGGCTCTCTTATCGTATATAACTTGCTAAATAAAATAAAGCAAATATGAAGACATTTCACGAAATCAGCATTTTGACGTCAGGCGTTAAGAAAACCGTGAATTCTGACACTGGGTTCGTGTTCAGCATGGTCGATTTGCTTATAAGTGCATACTGTAATCTGAAAACAGAAGTTATGGTCTATTTAGCTAATAGACCAAAAGTGGATTTCTTCAAATTTTTAACACGCTGAAAACAGCACCAGGAATAGCGTTAGTAAGAAAACACATTTCGGCCCTTCCAAGCGCTCCTTCCACACAGACACGAGTCACTTCTTTATTAACTACCACCGTGTCACACAGACACACACACGAACAAACACCACAGACAGGATTATTGGCCACACAGGCTTTCTCTTCTTCTTTAGCAATATTCTGATCCATCCAATCCATTTCTGCACGCAGGCACAGCTCGGAGCATTCCTTGAACCCAGAGGCCAGCGGATCGTCACGGGTTGCGGGGATCCAGGCACCAGCATCGGCAGCAAGACCAGGAGCACCATCCACCAGCGAGACTTTAGGAGCAGCAGGCAGGCCAGATCCACCACCAACGCAAGAGCACGGTCCACTCGCAAGCAACTCACACCGACGGGTCACACACTTCAAGTCGGTCACAACCTCTCCACGCTCTACACCACAGACGGTCAAGACTTCACCCACTTCCGTTTCGGTCAACTCCCCTATTTCAGAGACGGGTGTATCTAAAAGCTTACTAACCTGCAACTCCAACTTGTTTTGCCCAGAGTCCGGTATAGCAGCGGCTTCCAATTCACAGCAGACGCGCTCCACGTAGGTTTTCAGCCACACCAAGGCACCAGGATCATTCGAGACGAGGCGCTTCAGTGCGGGGTCCAACTTCAGTACGAGCTCACCGTTCACTTCTTCAATCTTTGCGGAATGCATTGAGAGCTTTAATATGTGAACAAACGGAAATAAATCTCTCACTACACATCTCACAGACGGGTCAGCAACACAAATCAGCTAATCATACGACTAGTTCCCACTCTGCTTGCAGTCAAAACTATTCCACACAGGACAAATCCTCATTCGATTTCGGTATTATTTGCAGCCGCAAATCCCCTTCCCTTACACGTTTTAGAAAAAAACTAGATTTACAGGCGTGTTCAGCATAAAAAACTGCACCGGGGTGAACCGTCGTTACAGTCAGGGCTTCTCGTGTTAACTGCGCTTTAAAATGAGTATATATGTTCATGTCAATGTATCAAGGAGTCAAATAAAAAGGCGAAAAATACCTACAGCCATGTTTTATTGATCCGGATTTCTTTGTGTTATTACTGAGCATACCTTGTGCTGTGGTTTATTTTCATCGTCTTTATGCGTGTTAGAAAAATTGTCAGGAATATTTTGCTACCAAATAAGCCGATCAATGTATAAAATAAACGGATGAAAAATTGACTTTACATGTATGTACTTATTTTTTGAAAGAATGTTTTGACGTAAAACTTGAAGGGAGCAGATCTCGCTAACTCTACTTATTGATCAACTTAATTTTTATTTTAAAAGTAAGTGCAGATCACCAGCTTTCTAATGACATGTCGTTGAGAATTTATGATTTGTTTAAAAGAAACAATCGTGTCATTTTTCAAAAACGCTGTTATTACTTTATTATGCTAAATAACGTGTGATAAGACCGTTCGTTTACTCAGCAGTCATGTCATTCGACAGAGCATGAAAAACTGCACCAGAAATCACCTCAAAGTAAAGTATAAAGAGGCTTCTAAAGTGTTTATCAAGACTCTCAAGAAAAAGTTCAAAAAAGATTTTTACTTAAAACTTTTATTTTTCTGGTAAAGCCTAATGTTTTGACACCGGGTTCGTGTTCAACATGGTCAATTTGCTTATGAAACTGTCTTCAAACCTTTTAGCTAACTGTCACAATTTCAAATTCGCTCAAGACATAAACGCTCAAGAAATCTTTATAAATAATTAAATGAAAATAATAAAATGAATAATAAAATAACAATAAATATTTAAATTCAAAAACTTGAAGATTTGAATAATTAATGTATGAGCGGAATTTGAAATTTGACAGTTAACTAGAAGGTTTGAAGACAGTTTTATGAGCAAATCGACCATGCTGAGCACGGGAGGTGATTTTGGGTCACTTTTCAAAAAATCCGAGTATGGGGTGGGGAACTAAAAAAGTGCCAAATTTTCTTATAGGGTGGTCCGAAATTACAGAAGACGGTTTTGTAAAAAGTCAGTTTCGAAGAGAGCATATTTTCCGTTTCAGTAAATAGAATGAGTACCAGAGGTGAACAGCACAGCAGTAATGATTGGGTACTTGGCTTTGTGGGACATAAGAAGAGCGATGGAATGCATCAAATGGTGCTTGTTGCCGTTGTCGAATGCCTTTAAATTTCAAATGTTGCATTTTATGTTAATTGTCAAAACAAGATACAATTCACTCTCAATATAATACCCACACTAAAATTTGATTTCGAATTTTTGAGATACAGTCAAACCTCTCTACTATGGCACCCCAAAAGTTCGTTCCCGCCTTGGGTCCGACACTTTTTTACCTCTATTTTTGAAGGCTTTTGCCATTTCTGTTTTGACAATCTGGTCCCAAATATCGTAAGGATTCCGATTTTGCCGATCGTTTTTCAGAATTATAAAGAAAATTCTTCTAAAAAAGCAAAAACTCAGTTTAAAAACAGAAATTTTTGAATTTTCCTGTTTTTAAACTGAGTTTTTGCTTTTTAGAAGAATTTTTTTATAATTCTGAAAAACTATCGGCGAAATCGGAATCCTTACGATATTTGGGACCAGACTGTCAAAACAGAATGGATAAAAGACTTTGAAAATTCGGTTAAAAGAAGTGTCAGACCAAGGCGGGAACGAACTTTTGGGGTGCCATAGTAGAGAGGTTTGACTGTATTTCTCCAAATGGGATTCGTCAGTCCAGTTCTAAAATTGCAAGAATTCCAATTTTACCGCTGAGTGACAATAGTTTTGCTATACAGTCGACTCTCTCTATAACGACAGTCAAGGGACCGGCCATACTGGGTCGTTACAGAGAGAGCCGATTTGACGTAAATGATGTCATTCGTGACCCAATAGTTCTTTTTTACCGGTCGTTATAGAGATAGAGTCGTTATAAAGAGAGTCATTATAGAGAGAGTCGACTGCATTTTCAATAAACAAGGATAATTATTTAGAGAGCCGCCGGTCTTCGCAAAACTACTGTCGTTTGCAAAAACAATAGGTATAATCGGAACCTGTGTGATTTTTAGAATTAGATCGATGAATTACACTTAATAAACCATTTCGAAAATCTAGGTAAAAATTGGGGTTCGAAACTTGCAGTGTGGGCACTATATCGAGGTCAACGGTATTGAAAAAGCGGTTTTAACAAAATTTACTCGTTTACGACGCTCATCGATTCGCCATTCATCAGCTGCAATCACTGAAATTTCGGATTTTCAAATTATTTTTCTCGAAATTGTTAATTTTCTCCGCAAATACCTACCATGAGCCCATAAGCCGCCATAGCTACAGCAGCAGCTCCCGACAAACCTGCCAAACGGATGAGATTGCGGCAAGAAGCTCCAGTATAGCATCCCCACAAATCACCAGCCGTAGATTTTCCACAACAGCTTTTTCGCATCAAACTTCCATTGTTGCCGGTGACCACACCCACTTTCGAGTTGGGGATTTCCTGGCGCATGCCTAGCAATGAACGCACGTTACTATCCACACTGTTGTACATGTCCTTCACTAATTGCTCCATAGTAGAATATAGTAGAATATAGTAGAATAATAAACTAACCAGATTTCAGGGGTTGAACCTAAAAGTTGGTATTGAAAATTATGTGAAATGGTCATTAGAAGCAGTAAAGCAAAAAGCAAAGAACACCAGTAGTAGTGCAACAGTTGTAATTATGCTCACAACACCCACATTTGGCCAAAAAAGAATGTGAAGCAAACAAACAACATGGCAAAAGAGATGAATAGCAAGAACACATGGCCAGGTGTTTTGAATGTGTTGCTGGTTTTGTTTGATGAAATTGTGCCAAAATGGTTATTCAAAATGCTCTTTTTGTCTTATTACTAGAAACATGAAATGCGTTCCAGTAACGAATTATTCGCTCTTAAATGCTTGACCGAGGTCCAGCTTTTCCAAATTAATTCAGCAAGACATTAGTGTAACGAATTTCGGGATTTTCTCGTACTTCGTGCCGCTTCATTTGAGACCAGTGATATAAATCTTGGAACATCCGCACCGGCACCTGCACCGGCGCCGGCTCCAAAAATTTTCTGCATCGGCACCAGCACCGGCTTCCAAAAATTCCCGCACCGGCACCGACCCCCAAAATTTGCCGCATCGGCGCCTGCACCGGCACCGACCCTTGCATATTCCCGCACCGGTGCCGATGCCACACCGATTCTGGTGCCGCATCTCAATTGTTTATCATTCTCATAAAAACCGCAAACTTCTTTTTTGCGTTTTTGTTCGTTAACAATATGCAGCACGGAACAAGCAAAAATGTATCGTTGGTGGAAGTTTAGCAAAACTTTACGTGTGATCAATTTTTGGCACGCTGTTTTTGTGGCTGCTCGTTGTAAGATTTAACCGAGAGAACAGCTTTTCAACACCGGCTAGCTGGGAAAAATGGCTAAGATATCTGGTGCCAGTGTCTTCAGGATTAGGTACGGCTCTGCACTGCCGCCGTGCCAAAACTTTATCCCTTGAAGGCTTGTTAACTGACTACTGCCAAAAAGGCTTTGATATACTCAAACTTGAAGACATAAACTGCTAGCAAGAAATCAAAAAAGCGAAGCGATTACTTAGCAGTTGTTAAAATGGCAAAATAATTTGAAAAAAAAATTCCGCCTTTATTCGGCTAATGAAAAAACACATATAAATTTCATGTTGCCGGTGCGGACCGAAAAATGCCTGCACCGGCACCGACCTTCGCGAATTCCCGCACCGGCACCTGCACCGACTCTTGCATAATCCCGCACCGGCACCGGCCGCGTCGGTGCCGGTGCAGGTGCCGGTGCGGTACCGGTGCCGTTACACCACTGTTTGAGACCTCGTACTCGTATTCGTATCATGGTACAAATTTTGTCATATTCGTACTCGTAGTACGAGCAAAAAGGTGCTTGTACTTAGCACTTTTCCGTACTTTGCTCGTACTTAGTCAAATTTATAAATTTATAAATCTGATTTACGAACATTTGTTATTTTAACACTTTAATACAATTTCAATGTATTTTCTATTGAAAGACATATTCATTTGTTCGCGCAATGTATTGTGTCCACTGTTCAACTTGTGCTCTGAACTATGTAGAACTAACATTCCTTTTCGAGCTAAGAAGTCGAGATGCTGTTGTTTATGCAATGCGGTGAAGAGTGGGAAGGCTCTATATGTATATGTTTTGTTGTTAATGACAGCTTACAAAGCTGGTGATGCTATGGTTGGAAGAGATGAGCAGGGAGTCTAAGAGATATTTGACAACTACGTTCATCTAATAGTGTACCGAATCAAAACTAAAAAGGAAAAAAACAGTGAAAAAAATTCGAGATTCTAATATCATTATATTTAAAAATAAAATTTCATTTAAAAAATTTACTAAAAACCAAATTTTTTTCCTGAAAATAAGCTTTTTACACTGAAAAGTGCTCGTTCTCATTCTCGTACTCGTAGTCATGCTCTTACTCGCACTTGCCTCTCGTACTCGTGCTCGTACCTGCTTTTTTGAACTCCTCGTACTCGTATTCGTACTCGTACCTGCCTTTTACAACTCCTCGTACTCATACTCGTAGTACGAGTACAAATACGAGTACGAAGTACGAGTTCGTTACACTGCAAGACGTATTACGAGTCTCGGTTTAGAAACTAAAATTTTTATCAAGAATTTTGACTGACAGATCAGCCTAAAATAGTTTTAATTTATTTATAGACAACTATATATATATATATATATATATATATATATATATATATATATATATATATATATATATATATATATATATATATATATATATATATATATATATATATATATATATAAGTCGTACAAGTTTTAGCCCTCCCATACAGGGTGTCTGTTGAAAACTAAAGCATTTTTAAATTTTTTGTGAAGAGTTTGGGCAGACCGGTGAAACCAAACAAAAAAAAATTTTTGATGTTTCAGCCAACAATTCAGTTAGTAATAACTATTGTCCGACAATTTTCTAAAAGACAGACAATCGCAAGATCACAGGCTCGGACATTTTCACTGATTCATCGGAGAATTGTCAGATGAATTGAGAAACCTTGGAAAATAATTGGTCAATTGTCCGACAATTGCAATTTCGTCGACAATTGTCTTGGCCAACCCTTATACAAACTCAAAAGGAACGGGAAAAGGCGGGAATTCAAATAAAGTGAAAAAATGCTTTAGTTTTTTGGGACACCCTGTAGGTTTAAATTAGGGTTATGAAATTTACGGATAATTTTTTTTTGCTGAAAACTTATCGGCAAATAATTTCATTTCACTACGATTTCATCGTTAAGGCGCTGAGGTTTGTTAATATTGGCTTCTCTTACTAACAAGGAGACCGCCCGAGCATTGACATGTACCGTGAAAATTTGAGTTTTCAAAAAAATCAGAAAATATTTTTTCAAAACATTACGGTTAGACGGGAAATCTAGAAGTAACGTAAGGTCATAATGATCAGATTTAGCACTTGACAAACAAAACACCGAAAATCACAGCACTGAAAATATCCAAAATTAGCGTTTTTTAGGGTTTCCGGCTTTCTTTGACCTAGAACTCAAAGCTTTTTTCGCTATCCGCCAAAATAACTCCGGCTACACTATATAAATCGATCATGCTCTACAAGATGGCTTTAACAGAATTTTTCGAATTTGACAGTACAGTTCGGGCGGTTTCCTTGTAAGAGTGTTTATGGTTTGATAGCGAAAAAGTAATTTGAGACATCCTCACAAGGGGAGTAAGAGAATGGCCGCATAATTTCTAATGCCGCATTTACTCTAACTAGTTAATAGTAGCCCCCATCTAATTGTAGCCCCCCCCTTCCTCTAATAGTAGCCCACCTAGGAGGGGGGTTTAAAAATAGTAGCCCCCTGAAAACCGGCCTTTTTAGGCCGATTTCGACCCCCCCCCCCCCCCCCCCCCCGCCCTCTAATAGTAGCCAACATGAACCCCCCCCCTCTCCTCCTCAAAGAGGGTGGTTGAAAATTAGTAGCTCCGGGGCTACTATTGGATTAAATACGGTATATTTATTATTACCCTAGCCATGAAGGTTTTTGCGAAAACTCTAGGGTGGAATTGTTTTTTAACATGCAAATAGTCTTTTGTGGTGTAGTGGTGAGTGTAATGGCGTAGTTCTTTGTTCATCACAGGTTCAATTCCCTATGCGTGCATTTTTATTTCTTTTTTTTTTCAGTACAGTCGACTCCTTCTATAACGAACACCCTAAGGACCGGTCTTAGGTGTTCGTTATGGAGGGAGTTCGTTATAGAGGGAGTCCGTTGTAGAGGCTTTATTTAGGGCAAATCTAAAAACCAAAAAAAATCGTTTGTTATAGAGGGAGTTCGATATGGAGGGGCTACGATATAGAGGGAGTCGACTGTGCTACAATTTGGTTCAAGCACTATCTACAGGTCTATACACGTGGTTAGGGTACTATCCTGGTGGTTTGGGAGAAAGGAGAAGGGTTGCACCTATCTTCTAACCTACTTCACCTAACCGTCCGCCTACTCTCCTAGCTACCCTACTTACCCTCTATCTACCTCCTTCTTACACATTCTCCTACCTACCCTACCTTATCATCTGCTACTTTAACTAACCATCCACCTACCTTACCTACCTCTTTCCTACTCATCCAGCTACCTACTACAATAACTGACCATATCGGGACTATTAACTGAAAAAATAATAATATATGCTACCACCAGGATTTGAACCTGTGAGCATGCCTTGGTCTCCGGAAGGCAATTCACAATTCATCTCAAAATGCCTTGGTCCTCCTGTGGTTTCGACCGCTTTCAACTAGCCATAGCTTTTTTTGGTTGGGGTGTGCCCACATTTGATGATTTTTTACTCAGTAATGAGTAAATGCCTAATGGCTCGATCACGGACTGCGACTTAAACTGAGACTTAAACTTAGACTGAGACTTAAACTTAGACTGAGACTTAAACTTAGACTGAGACTAAGACTTAGACTAAGGGATGTTCATGTAGCTAAAATAGTCTCAGTCTAAGTCTAAGTCGCAGTCCGTGAACGAGCCATAACATTTTTGTGACGGACGACAGACAAGTATGACGATTATTAGTAACCTGAGATTATTGGTAACTTGAGAGCATTAGCAATTTAATTATTAGTAGCTTGAGATTATTAGTAATTTATATCTTAGTATTTTGCGAAAAATGGCAGAAAAAGTGGGCTTGAACACAAAAATCCACCTTAAATCCAGGCTAAAATACACTATCACCGATTTGGAGGGCAAGGAAAAATTTTTTAGAAGCAACTTCGATAATACGTGTTTGTGCTTAAAAGAAAGCCAAGATGTCGTACTTGAGGGTTCCGGTAAGATATTAGACATCAAATTGCAAAAACTGGCCAAAATTGGTTGTAAAAGAATAAATTTATAAAAAGTGCGATGGTATTTTTTTCTCACCGCAAAACACTTGAAAATCACCGCAAATTATTTTTTTCTCACCGCAATTAGATCTTCCCGCAAAATACTTTTTTCTCACCGCAAAATACTTTTTTCCCCCCGCAAACTAATTTCTGTCCAAGACCAACCAAATTTTGCATAATTTTGCAAGAATTCAAATTTTCAGCCTGAAAATGACTTGGATTGGTCAGAATCCCACCCGGAATGGCCAGAAGCCCCTGAAGGTTGGTTTTTTGGGGGTTTACTAAAGGGCGGGGGTAAACCGACGGGCTTAATCGCTCAAAATTCCAGGTTTATGGTGGTTTTCAAAATTTTTAGTCTGAACTAACCAAACCAAGTGGTCGTCCACTTGGATCAATATTTTTTTACGAATTTTGAGCGATTAAGCCCATCGGACCCGAAATCTGATCCGCTCGATCGATTTTTCGCAAAAGTTTACCCCTGCCCTTTAGTAAAACCCCAAAAAACCAACTTTCAGGGGCTTCTGGCCGTTCCGGGGTGGGATTCTGACCAATTTAAGTCATTTTCAGGCTGAAAAATTGGAATTCTTTCAAAATTATGCAAATTTAGTTGGTCTTGGACACAAATTAGGTTTGCGGGGAAAAAAAGTATTTTGCGGTGAGAAAAAAGTATTTTGCGAAAGATCAAATTGCGGTGAGAAAAAAATAATTTGCGGTGCATTCGCAGTGCATTTGCGGTGAGAAAAAAATATTATCCTAAAAAGTGTGGCGGACGGACCCCCCGACCCTAATACTATATAGAAATTAAGGAACTTGTTTAGCTGGGGGGGGGGGGATCGAGGTGCGCATTTTTTACTAATTCGAAATCATGTTTAAATGACTTCTAAGTAATTTTTATATGCTTAAAACGATAAGAAAGTTATTTTCTAACACTTTTTCACATAAAAATTGATTTTTGAAAAAAAAAAATTGACTAAAATTCAACTTTTTGCCTTGGGGGACCAAGGTGAATCACCTTGTACTAAGGTATTCTACCCCGTTTTGGTCACTGGTGCTGGGCAAAAAGAGTCTTTTATGCATGTATGATCAAGCGTCTTGCTCGGAATTATGTCTAAGGTAAGTGAGTGCGCGCATCTCTAACCAACCAAGCCCTTAGCCATCTAAAAGGCAGTAAATTAACGAGGAATCAGCCATTTAAGCAGAAAGAGAAGTAGAAACAGAAAAACGAAGAGAAATATAATAATAACGTTTGGGTTTCGGAATAAGCTGCGTCTCAGTATGAAAATTGTCACCAATCGATAGTCACCAATCGATACTGTCACCAATTGATAGTCACCAATCGATACTGTCACCAATCGATAGTCACCAATCAAAATTGTCACCAATCGATATTTTACCGTCTAAGGTAAGTCTGTACCCCTTCGGGGGCGCAGGGGGCTTGGTTGGTTAGAGATGCGCACACAGACATACCTGAGACACAAATCACTCGAAAGTGACTCTGGATGCATAAAATGTATGCATACCAGAGTTTCTTTATGCGGTAGGCCTCAGTTAACAAAACTATGTCAAATTCCATCTTTTTGGGTATCCAGGTACCCTTTCAGGTTGGATTGCCTTGGGGGACCAAGGCAAAAAGTCAAATTTCGGTCAAAAAATTTTTCTTGAAAAAATCAATTTTTTATGTGAAAAAGTGTTAGAAAATAACTTTCTTATCGTTATAAGCATATAAAAATTACTTAGAAGTCATTTAAACATGATTTTCGAATTAGTAAAAATGCGCACCTCGATCCCCCCCCCCCAGCTAAACAAGTGCCGGAATTAAGAGTGAAATGACTAACGAAAACGCTATTCAGACGGTATTTTTCCCATTCCCCAAATGGTGAAACTGGTAAAGTGGTCGCACCTTGACAAGGCCAGGGCCAAGTGGCCCATGCCAGATGGCCTTAAAAATGGGCCACTTTCGATTACTACATTTTAGGGCACCTGGTCCGAAGACCGACCTTCGTGGCCCCGGCCCCATTCATTTACTACCACCCAAGGCGGGAACTAATTTTGGAGGGTGACTTTATATCCAGAGTCAACTGTAATTCATTTTTATTTTACTGACCTTTTCTGTTTGTCTTTTAAACTGATTAATATTTAGCTGCTTTATATACATAAATGCGTACCGGACACTCCAAAACAACTTTCAGAGAAAATAAAACAATAATGTTAAAATAAAGGCAGAAGTGTCAACAAGCAAGTAATAATATCTGGACATAATATTTTGGCAATAATCACATTAACAAGAATCATGGGATGGAATGGGAGAGCAGGCATTTACATTAACAATAAGTGACTGTCAATATATTATCTGAGTTGTTGAGCACTGGCATTGCAAGACCTATCTATGGTGGCGGAGTGGGAACTTAAGGACACCACTCCTGAATCGTGTTTCTTAAGCTCATCCGCTGGCGGTACTGGAGAATCCAGCTGCATGTCACTTCTGATGTCTTCTGAGGGAGAGTTAACTGTATTGTTAGGAGGAACATTGTGCTCTTCAATGGGCGAACAGGTAGAGGGGGACTGTTCTGAAATAAGGCAAAAATTGGAAAAATCTAATTTAATGTTTTATGCACACGAGTTTTAGGCGTTTCTATAAAAATTTAGCTAAAATCGAATAAGCGAGGACTAAGCAAAATGACCACAGTCACATCTCCGGCATAAGACAACCCTAGGACCTGTCAAAGTTGGCCTTATACCCTAGATCGACTTACCGTATTCTCTCTAATAAAACCACACTCTCTATTTGAACCACACTCTCTAATAGAACCACACCCCTTAAAACTCTCAAGCTGCGCCAACGGCCGTCTAACTCCAATGGATTGTCAAAGCCTGGGAGAATCTCTCGAAGGAGCTCATAATTAAGTCATTCGAATCGTGCGGAGTTCCCAATGCCACCGATGGATGTGGGGACGACGCCATTCACTGCTTCAAGAAAGTGGGCCGGTTTCGAGTGGTCGAGGCAAGGTGAAGCTCGCGCAAGATAAGAAGAAGTTGGCTGAGCAGATACAAGAAATCGATCTTGAGGTAAGCGCAAGAATCCGTATCGGATCCAATATATAATTTCCACAAATTATTCACCTGTATAGAGCATCCCTAGCATCCAACCTGCCCATTTCCTCCAATATAGCACACAACCTGCCAATAGAAGCAGTTTCAGGACATTGCAGTGCCCATTCAGCCAACAACTGGTCAGTTCTGGATAGACTTAGACCAGTGGAGTCCACCTCAGCTATTTGCTGGTCCTCCAAGTTCAACTTAACTGCCAGAATAGACCAGTCACGACCCATAGGTTCTGGAGGGTCCAGTAAAGAGGCCAGTTCACATCGTGAAGCCAGTTGGAGTTGGCTCACAGACACATCTATGCCTAGAGTGAGCACAGCAGCCACATCTCTAGAGCCAAAACACACCACATCTGTAAACATCTCCTCTTCCCCTTGGCTGTTTTGGATCTTCAGCGACTCTCTTTGCTGCATCGCCATGATCTCTGAAATTCAACCAGATTTTTTTATTAAAAAAATAAAATGGCTGGCTGTGCATGCGTTCGTTTTCATCCCAAAAAAGCTTTCCGTATGAAAATGGTAAAAAATAGTTTGTCTTGATATCTTAAGCAGATTTTATTGAGAAGTTTTTTGGCCCTATCCCAAAAAGAGGGGTTTTTTTTAACTTGATCCGATTGCTTTAGGCTTATGCAGGGTTGTCCAACGCATATTAGGACGGACTCAAACATATCTTAGATACATATTCAAGTCAGTCCTACCATTGCCCAAGCCTCAAAAGTTACAAAAAGGGAGGAGCCTGCTTATTGGGAATAAGGCCAGTTTTTTCATAAATTTCATAAATATATAAATTTGGTCTAAGACAAGGGTAGGCAAGTGTATGTTACGGCAGGAGTACACTATCTTTACCTGGCCAAATTTGGGTTTAAACCATTTTAAAGGACCATAGCCGTCGCCGACAATGGGAATTTCAAATGTTTGAATTCGCGCGGCACAATTCTCTTTCGTCTTTAGTTGTACTCTTTTGAGTCATTCGAAGCAAGTCAAAAGAGTACAGTGCGAGACGAAAGAGAACTGTCCCGCGCGAATTCAAACATTTGAAATTCTCGTTGTCGCGATGGCTATGGTCCTTTAAAGGACCATGCCCGTGCGTTTCAAAAAGTTAAAGCGGGGACCAGCAAATTTTTTTGAACCGTTCCATTTTTCACTCGTTCTGCGTCAAATCTGATATTAATGACCTTATTCTACTTCAAAAACTAGGCAAATAAAAACTCGGCAAAAAAAATCTTGACGATTACGAATGTGAAAAACTTGTCGAGAAAGAAAAGAAATGGTGGTCTCCGCCTTTCTCCGTGTAACGCAGGGGCATGCCCTTTAAAGGCAGTTTAGACCGTGAAAAGATAGAAAACATGTTTTGGGCGCGGAAAGACATTTTCGAAAAACAATTTTGGCCAAAAAAGTGACTTTTTGCCTTGGGCGACCAAGGTAAACCAACCTTAAAGGGTATCCAGGTACTCTGGAAAGATCAAACAACTGTATATAAGCGTATTATACACCGTTTCACTGGAGCTCGGCAAAAAAAGTCTTTATATGCATTTTTGATCAAGAGTCTAACTCGATATCATCTCTAAGGTAAGTGAGGGCACGCATCTCTAGCCCACCAAGAGCCCTGCGTATACCTTAGACACGAATCACTCGAAAGTGACTCTGGATGCATAAAAACGTATGCGAACCAGAGTTGTTTTATGAGGTAGGCCCCAGTTAACAAACTATGTTCAGATTCCATCTTTTTAAGTTATCCAGGTACTCTCTCCACCTTGGTCCCCAAGGCAAAAAGTCAAACTTTTGTTCAAAACAAATTTTTTTCGAAAATGTCTTCCCGCGCCTAAAAAATATGTTTTCTATCGTTTTCACAGTCTAAAACTGTCTTAGAGGTGGTCAAAACCTGTTTCGGCCAGGTACAGATAGTGTAGACTAAGGCAAAGTACAGATAGACTAACAGGCAAAATTGTAAGGCAAAATTTTTGTTACAATTTATATACGAAAATTTGTTTTCGCATAAAAATAATCGAAAATCATAAGTAAATGGTTTTGAGACTTTTGGAAGAAAAAAATTACAAAAAAATAGTAGAGTGGCTAAGGCGATTTTGGGAGGGGGCAGACGCTTATAGAGTCAAATGTTTTTTTTAATAAAATTACCTTCAGGTGGAAAAGTAGCTGGAGCTGGCTTGTGGTCCTTCAAGTGTTTGGGCGATAGGAAGTGTCTTTCTATAGATATTCCTGGTGCCACCTCACTGGCTGTTTGCTCTACCAGATTAGCAATGTCTTCCAAGAAATAGACACAAGAGGGAGCCATCTCTGCAGGCCCTCTCACCTGCACTTCCACTGCATCTCCATGCAAACGCACCAGTGCCTCCATTTGGCCTGAACACATTTTGGAGCAACCTTGCCACTGGTTTAGCTCTGCATCCATGGGGTCTTGGAAGTCTCGCATGCTTCTTCTCATCGCTACTTGTATTCTGCAATATGAACATAATTAAAAGTGCTATTGTCTGCTATTGTTCTGCTATTGTCATTCCTTCTGCTATTGCTTGTTTACAATTGTTGCGGCAAGCTAGAGTTTCGATAAACTTCAGCCAGGGGGATATTAGTGAATTTCGAAGGAAGATGGTGAAAGAAATCAAAGAAAGGAGATTGTCTTAGTTGTTTGTATTCGAGTCTCGTTAATATTGTTGTTGAAGTTCGGATTTTGAATAAACAGTGTGGAATTTTAATTCTAACGACTTACTACAAGCCGATGGCGAGGAATGATTAGAAAAAAGCAGAATAGGAAAAATGATTTCAACCCGTGGAAATGAGCGATATTCATTCAAATAATTTACAGAATGACCGTTAATTGAGGTTTTTTGGCTGGTTTTGGGTGTTTTGGGTGGTTTTGGGTGGCTTAAGGTGCTTTATGATGGTTTTTGGTGGTTCGAACATGATCTGAAAATTTTTGAAAAAAACGTAAAAAACCTGCCTTGGCCCCCCTGTTGTTTTTGAACGTTTCTCCTACTTTAGACAAATGTCTAAAGTAGGAGAAACGTCAATGCACCAAAATTCATTCTTCCTTTTTCGGTCAAACAAGTAGTTTTTTTCAGGCATTAAATAGGTCGTCAAAACCATAGTTTTCAAAATGTGTGTAGTTGAATTTTTTAGTCAACTATACCCTGTTCTATTTTTACCTAGGAAAAGTAGACTGAAGAGACCTCTCCATGCCCTCATAGGCACAATTCTCATGCCCCATACACATAATTTTGTTTGTTCTTCAGCCAAATATCTTTGGGTGCTTCAGCCATTATAAATGCTGGGAATTCGAATTCCATGGCGGCTGATCCAGCATCTAGCAAGGCACACAGCTTAATTAAACTAACTAAAAGTTGCCTAAAGACATAGCCTTACCTGAAGAGTGTCGAGAATGTGGAGCAGATCAGCGGGTTCAGCAATTTCCGGAAATATAGCATTGAACTCACTGGTGGAATAGCACCCATTGGAACGGCATTGACTCAAAACCTGGCCGACAGCAGAGTGCCAATGATGTGAGTGCCTAACCATTCGGGAGTCAACACCACATAATCCAGTTCCGAGGCTTCATCCCTCAAATACACCACCTGTAAAATAGTATTTTGAACCCTGTACAGTTGATTCTCGACAAATGGTCACCCAATGAAGTTCGTTCTCGCCGAAAATCGGACATTTTTTCACTGTTTCGAAATTTTTGTGCAAATATGGTTTGTAAGTATGTTCCAAGTTATCGCAAAGATTCTGATTTTGCCGGTCGTTTTTTTTCCAAAATCCTTCATTTGTCATATGGACCTGTAGACCGCGATAAGCCGGCATCTGATTTAAAAAAAAAGTGCCACGTTTTGAGGCCCACAGTCTATATGGCGAAATAAAAGATTTTGGAAAAACGACCGGCAAAGTCAAAATTCTTATAATAATTTAAAATAGACTGGCGAATCACATTTGCAGACGACTTTGAAAACCGAGGTAAAGAGTGTCGGACCATAGGCGGGAAAGAACTTGAGCAAGCGTCCATTCATCGAAAGTCGACTGTGATTGTGGACCACAAAATCTGACCTCTCCAATCAGTTGCAATTGCTGGACTAACTGGCGACAGTGAGAATCAGTGGACAGTGGGTTGATCTCACTCCTGACCACATTAGAGAAGTGGGGCCAGGTAATTATGGGGAAGCTGGAGTACCTCTTCCTAAGTTGACTCAAGAAGTTGACGCACACATCTAACAGCATTAATGGCTTTTGGAGTCTCTAAAATTCAATGCTTGAAAATATTTGATGACTTACTATTCACACTAACCTCAACAATGGAATCTCTAGCACTGTGCAAATATTCCCTCAAAGACTTCAAACCAGAACAGGACAAATTGGCAGAGTCTAACAGTATTATTCTGTCGAAAATGTCGAAGTGAGTGTCGAACCGCAGTTTGAGTGTTTTCATCATGGCCTCCACATCAGAACTCACAAAATCTCCATTGGAGTTACGGTCAAAAGAGTTGAGGTGTGGCACAAGTGCCTACAACAACCACCTGAAAAGAAAAAGTGTGTAATAATAAGTGCATGCAGTTGCGCTCGGATTAACGACACCTCAAGGGACCGAGCTTGAGGTGAAGGTGATCTGAGTGACGTTAACCCGAGGTTTTTTACGGACAATACTTGTTTCTCCGCCGATTTACCTATCGCTGTAAGAAATATGTTTTACCTACTCCGGAATGGCCAAAAGGCCAAAATTATTGGTTTTTTGGGTTTACTAAAGGGGGAGAAACTTTTCCAGAAAAATCGATTGAGCGGATCAGATTTCGGTCCGATCTGCTTAATCGCCCACAACTCCACCCTGAACCACTCGAAACCACCATAAACCTGGAATTCTGAGCGATTAAGCCGATCGGACCCGAAATCTGATCCGTTCAATCGATTTTCCTCAAAAAGTTTACTC
Organism: Ditylenchus dipsaci; assembly: GCA_004194705.1. Classification (NCBI taxonomy): domain Eukaryota; kingdom Metazoa; phylum Nematoda; class Chromadorea; order Rhabditida; family Anguinidae; genus Ditylenchus; species Ditylenchus dipsaci. The sequence continues at coordinate 1,538,381 of SADC01001112.1, read as the reverse complement.
CCCTATAGTAAACCCCCAAAAACCAATAATTTTGCCTTTTGGCCATTCCGGAGTGGGTCTCCAGCCATCTGGTCTTTGCCCACCCCTGAATTTCACACAAAATTTTTTTAAAATGGTTGATTTCGTGTCGAGAATCAAAATTAGGCGGAAAAAAGAGTAAATTAGGCGGAAAAAGAAGTAAATTAGGCGGAGAAAAAGTGTTTCAGGCGGAAAAAAAAATTAGGCGGAAAAAAGTGTTTAGGCGGGAAAAAAGTGAATCAGGCGGAGAAAAAAGTATTGTCCGTTTTTTACCAAAAAGTTTTCCGCCTGACGTTAATCTAAATTTTTTATCGAATAATCGTAAAGCATATAAATAACAATTAGATGTTCACATCAAAGTAATTAGTTGTTTTCGTCTGTTTTAGTTTCTTTAGGAGTTTTTTAGTTTAAAAGGTGCACTAAAGTAATTTTTCGCACCGACAATTCTATTTTTCCATTTTCAGATAATAATTTGGCTTGGAATCTGTAAAATGACAATAAATTGAATGTGTTTTTTACGTAACAGGGCAAACTAAGGTGACGTTAATCTGAATGTGTCGATAGTCCGAGTGATGTTAATCTGTAATTCCATTATAAGTTATATTAATCAGACCAACCAAGATGCTTTAGAAGTGTCGGTAATCTGAATGTGACGTTAATCTGAGGTGTGTTTAATCCGAGCATCTTATGGTTGGTCTAATATGCAGGGTTTTCATTTTATTTCCTACCATTTGATTTTTTTTATTCAACACGGTAAACCTTGGCGCGCTCAACAGTGAAAATGGGTAGGACAGCATGTGCTGAACACGATGGTGCGGGTCCTTTTCCCTTCAATGTCTAACCAATTAGGTGAAAACAGCTCCGGGAGGTGAGAAGTTGTGCATGGTCAAAATCCTGCTGGATACCCACACGTTTTCAAGTGATGCGCCATGATCGTCATACTACACCAACATTCATATTATACTGAATGACCGCAAGGAAGCTAGCTTTTGAATAATAGTAAGAATACAGTCAACTCCCGATTTAGCGTACACCCTGGGGACCGGCTCCAGTGTACATTAAATCAAGTGTACACTAAATCGAGGGTTCATTCTAGTCATTATAATTAACCGCCGGTCAAAATGATTTAATCCAGATGTACACTAAGCCGAGGTGTACACTAAATCGGTGCACACTAAATCGGGAGTTAGCTGTATGTGGCTTTTATTTGTAAAATCGAGATAAATCACTACTTGTCTCTCGAGGTACGGATTTTCGGAATTCCCTAACCTTGAACTTTATGTGCCGTAACTTTTTACATATACAACTTTGATTAACAATTATTTCGGCATATGTAGCAAAATCACCAGGCTGCACGTTCAGCCAGAATTTGCAACAACGATTGTTATACAGATATACAAAAATCACAGTCAAAATTATAAATTCGTATTTTTTTTGGCATTGTGTTTTTTTAATATCTTTCTGAACTCGCGCAATTCTTGATACGGATCACACCAGTGCGCCCATTTTCGACAACTAGTGCAAGAGAGCTTGCTTAACACAATGCTGCCGGTTGTTTTCGCTCTAACGCTGGATAAAGTGGCTGAAATAGTGTCTGAAAAGTGATCAGTTTTGCACGGTCGAAATTCAGCTAGTACTCACAGATTCTCAAGTGATGCGATACTATCTTCCTACTACTCTCAGGCACATTGTATACCAAAAACACCGGCATAGCTCTGCTTTCAAGCAGTTGGAAACAATAACTGTTGTTATTTCAAAATTAAAAAAAATTATCCCTTTATGTCGGCGTAAAAACTTTTCAAATTTTACAGACTTACTTTATACAAGCCTATACCTATCCTGTTTTTATCTTTTATTGTAAAATTGTTGAAATTTCTCTAGATACCACAATTTCCCTCTTCCCACGTCACGTCGGTCACTCGTTTCGAGACATTCGACCGTACGGAGATTTGCTTTCGCAAATCTCTCTCCTTACAATATAACGTTCACTCCTCATAACGTTCAGCTCTTTATAACGTTCACCTGAGCCGGTCCCCAGGGTGAACATTATATAAAGCTTTGACTGTATAAAATGGCATTTCCTTGGCTATCAATCGAGTTGTGAATCACTTTTTTGTCTAGTAAAAATGCTAATTAAATGAAAAAATCAAATGAATGGAAATAAAATGAAAACCCTGTATTTGGTCTAATTTTTTAGAGGTCTATTCAGGTATTGAAATGTCATCAGATTTTAACCAGCTACTTGCAAAATCTTCAAACGATTTGCATTACAGAAAGAATTTTCTAGTTGAGTAACCATTTTCGGGTAGTTGGACTGGAAACCCGTATAATTTCGGTTTGAAGTCCGCTTCGAGAATCGTCGCGAAAATTTCGAGTAAGCTTGCTTTTCCAAATTCACCTTTGATCTTCTTGAAACCACTCCACAATGACCAATTGGCTCACCTATGAAAAAATACCTTTATTCCTAGAAAACACATACTCTACAAAAAAAACCACCCACTTGGAGTGACTCTGCCCTTCAAGAAGTTGAACCAATAGAGTGCTTGCTTGTACTGAACTTCTGTGGGGTCTGACCCTCTGATCACAATCACATGCACGCAGTCGGAGTTGCCCACAAAGTGGTCATAGGCTGAACAAATACACTAATATCGTCAATTACATCTAGATATAATCAATGCTTACAATATGTAGGGTCATAGCCTCCAAACTCCCAGCTGGAGAACTCTCCACAACTGGGAAATACCACATTTTGCACATCAATGCCATGCGTATAGTTGGAGTGGAGGGGTTGTTGGTAGTTAATTGGCCAGTTCTTACTGTCAGTCTCCTGTTTAGAAGGAGTGGAAGTGGAGTCAGAAGAAGAGCTGGCACAGCTGTGGATGCCCTCGTCCGACATTCTTTGTTGCTGCTGGCTGGAATGGTTGGAGTGGTGGCTTAACAAGTTGTCCGAAAAGCGTCTGGACACTGCATCCATAATAGAGTTCAGGGAAGACATGCTCTGGCTGCTTTGTAGAGACTGCACTAGTCTAGACTTACCCACCTCTGAATGTCCAAATAACTTGAGTTTGATGCGAGGAAGAGTGCCATCAATGGGATAAAGCTGCTTGATGAACTGCTGCCTGGACTGCTCTGACCTCATTTTGGACAACAGTGAGCCGATCTGATTGTTGTCGTGGGCCAAAGAGATTATCTCAGCTGTTAAACCGTCCTGTTTGAAACAAATTTAGGTTAGAAATAAAATAAGTGAAGTTTATATGTTACCTTGGTTTTCAGATTAACGTTAGCGTTGGCTAAACACAGGTATCGCACTATCTCGACATGACAGGCTTGAGCAGCGATATGAAGTGGGCTTTGAAAGTGCTAAAAAATTTTACATTTAAGTCCTGATATAAGAACCAAAATGGTTCTTATCCTTTATCCGGACCACCTTTTTTAAGAACCCTTTTTACTCTCATTTTTAAGCTTAGTTACCACTTTTTAAGCATAAACCAAAAGTACTCAAACTTTGAAAGAAGTGCGTAAGACATCTGCAAGTCCGTCCTAACATGAGTTCGCCTACTCTAAGCCTAAAAACGAAAGTAAAAAGCGTTCTTAAAAAAGGTGACCCGGATAATGGATAAGAACCGAAAAAATTCCGGAAACCTTAAGGTGGAGACTGTTTATTATCCGCAAAGGTTTTGAACGGAAAATCGAAAATTTGAAATAATTATTGAAAAGAATTGTCGTTTTTGTCTTGATATCTTATTTCATTGACTGAAATTTATGCTATAATCTTTTATATAATGTAATGACGGACACAATAAGAAAGAAAAACTGACTTTAATAAATGAACAGAAAAAATAAAAAATTAAAGTCTGACTTCAATTTTTCACCTCCGAGTTCGACATATGGCTTCCTAACTCCATCGTGGCCAAGCCTATATAAGTTATTTGGTCTGCACACTGAGTTCAGCATTACATCATAAAAAGCTTATAGCATGAAGTTTAATTAATGAAATGAACTATCAAGAGAACAAAATGACAGCTATTTTCAATTACTATTTCAAATTTGCAACTTTCCGTTCGAAACCTTCCGGACATAAAACAGCCCCCCCCCCACCTTAATATTTTAGAAGACTTCTTTTTCGAGATAATTTTACAAAGGAAATAAATTATTATTAGCATTTGATCATTATTATCTTTTAAAATTATTTAGCTGCGACTTACGACGTTCTGCAGATCGACTTTAGCTCCCAGATGGCAGAGTGTTTGAACAACTGTGCTCAGACCAAGCTGACTGGCTATATGAAGTGGAGTGTCTCCGCTCTGCACAACGAAAACGTCATATATAGAGTTAAAGTAAATTTAGCCATATACCTCGTCCTGGATGTCTAATTGACAGCCTTTAGTTATAAGGAATAGGGCCACGTCAATATGACACCTTTTCAGTGCCAAATGCAGAGCTGTTTGACCACCCTGAACAACTGAATTAGACATGAAAGTTTTCACAAAATTTGGAATTTCGGCAAATATACAGGGTGTCCCAAGAAAAATTGAAACACTTTGAAAGGCCGTAACTTTTTCATAGATCGAATTCCGAAAATCTGTCAACGCCAATCGACTTAGAATTTTTTTTTGATATACCATATAAAGTGAATAACACGATTTTTGCTTGGTTCCCCCTGTGGTTTGGGCCTTGCCCACCTAGAGGCCATCCACAAACCAGCACCCAAACCACAGGGGGAATTTTACATTTAAGTCCTGATATAAAGAACCAAAATGGTTCTTATCCTTTATCCTTATCCTTTAAGGAACTAAGCAAAATCGTGTTTTTCACTTTGTATATCAAAAAATTTGTTAATATTTTCTAAGTCACATTGACGTTAACAGATTTTTGGAATTCGATCTATGAAAAAAGTTATGGCCTTTCAAAGTGTTTCGATTTTCTTGGGACACCCAGTACTTATAAATATAAATTTAATTTAGAATTTTACTGTTCTCTTACAAAATATAATTCTATGACAAACATAAATTGAACAGAAAAATTTTTGACAGTGAAGCGTTAGCTGGCGGCGGCGACGATGGCAGCGCCGGCGGGGCGAAATAAAAAGTGCCGCCGGCAGTGGCGGCGGCGGTAGCGGCAAAGCAGCGGCGGTTGCGGCGGCGGTGGTGTTGGCGACGCCGCCGGCGGTGGCGGTTGCGGTGGTTTTTTAGAGGCGTCCAACTATGCTCTTGACCAATGGGCTATGAGTTACGAGTTTTAAGTTTGGCCACTGTAATTTTTTGATTTATGGTTAGATGTAAGTCAAACCATCATATGTTACGGACTCAAATGTGTTGCCTATCTACACATTTTGGACAGGTCACCGTGTCACCTTTAATGTATGTTAGCTTTTTTTAATTGGCGGGCTTACTGTGTGCGTTGGCTTACCAAACCAAAACAATATTGTATATCACATTCAAAAATTGATAACCATTGTTTACCATAGCCCTTATCTTTCTACCTACTTGATCTTGGACGTCGATGGGAGAGCCGTTTTCCACCAGACTCTGCACACACTCTAGATGTCCTCTCAAGGAAGCACAATGAAGGGCTGTTTCCTCGTCCTAAAACAAACTTTTGCTACAAATAAATTACAAAATTATTGTCTGGAATTTTTTTCAAATTGCAATTCAATATTTTCAAAAATCAGACCTCACTCTTTGCCTACCTTTAACTTTGGTTAGATTACACTTTGGCAATCCTCCAGAAAATCAGTTTTAACAAATTTTAAGGCAGTTTTACGACCGTGAGAATGATGAAAAAACGTTTTTTAGGGGCTGATATTTTTGTGACCAAAGTTCAACTTTTTACCTTGGTCCCCTAAGGTAAAAAAATAGGTACGTGGATACCCCCAAAACATGATTTGAACATGTTTCGAATTCTGGGGCCTACCGCATTAATAACTCTGGTATGCATGTTTTTTCGTGCATCCAGAGTCACTTTCGAGTGATTTGTGTCTAAGGTATGTGGGTCTGCGCATCTAAACTGCAAGGAAATACAAGGGCTGTTTTCTCGTCCTAAAACAAATTTTCTGATACAAATAAAAGTTGTTTAAACTGCTTTTCGGAACTTCACTGATCTTTTTCTTATAAGTTTCGTTTCCTTATTGTTTGAAGTATTTTTGTACTGGTTTGTATCTGACAAGTGAAACTATTTCTACGCTATCTTTCTTAAAATTTTACCCGATGACTTAGTCACACTTCTCAATGAATAGGGAAACATCTCAGCCACAAAATAGTAAAAAATATCAAACAACATGACAAAAGATAATTTCAGAGAAAAAGTCGGTGAACCAAGTGTTAGTGTGAGACCAAGTGTGAGGTGCGCTTTTGAAAACACTCTTCCGAATTAGCCAAATTCCCACCAGCTTTTTCAAAATTAGATCCGTTTTCGGCAAATCTTCCTTAGCTATGTTTCCCTCGTAATATTTTATAGCATTGTTGTTGTCATTCATTTAAGTAGCAAATAGTGAATGAAGAAAAAGCGTGCAATAAGAGATACAGCTAATAACCAAGTATAACTCGTGTGTTAACTAGTAGGTAAAATAAGCAAAATTATTGCACCAGAATAACCGTGTCATGATAGCTGATCGGTTACGTTGACTGACTCCGACATGAAAACTAGGTGAGTTCGGCTCCTACACCTGGCTCAACTTTTTTAATTTTCAACAAAAATAGTTCCGCAACAAAAATAAAATGGCAAAAATACTGGTGAGTGAGTTCAAAAGCTTTTACCGAACAGTAAATAAAAGAGCGCAGGTTGCAAGTGAGTGGATAAAAAATGCATGGAGAATCCCCTCTCACACACAGCCAAATGGATAAACACACACACACTGCCTGACTCACCTCCAAAGCCTTCTCAAGTATAACAGCACTACCACTTCATCATTATTTAAAGTGGAGGTGAGGAGGCAGACTGAGAAATATCATTGCTGTTCACCTCCACACACACACACGCATGCAACCAGCCAGTCAATCCCCATACAAGGTAGCTATAATTGAGCAGGCTGTCTGCTAGCCTCGCTCTTCCCTCTGTCCAAAGGTGGATAAACAGTAGCTGCCCCCAACTGGGGTGCATGTGGATGGATGGCCAGTTAGCGGCAAGATAATTTATTGTTTTATTTAGACTGGCCTTAACAAAAATAAATTTGCAAATGATACAATTTTGGAAAGGCAATAACCTTTTAGTGTTTTAAGCATAAATTTCATTGATTTTTTGAATTTGAACAAATTCATTGATTATATGAGTAGGAGTAGTTTCCATGGAGACAACAAAAACATAATAAAATGAAGCAATAATTTTAATTGAAAAAATAAATGATAAATTTTTGGGATGAATACGGGTTTAAACCTACTTTTTATTTCATAAATTATTTGTTGTCGTTTCTTTTTTTTTCCTCGATTTTTTCGGCCTCTCACAAACTGCATTCTCTTAAAGCACGACAAGAATTTGGAAAAAAAACTTTTTGTTCGTTTTTAAACTATTTCTCATTGTGCCTTGCAGGCTCCTAGTGACAAAAAAAATACCGTATTTAATCTAAAAAGGGTACCATCCAGATGGTTGGGTAGCCATCCCGGAAGTTAGGTTTTTTCCAGCTGGTTAGGGTACTATGTAGACATACTTGCACGAGCGGCGGCTAAAATCCATACTTTTTAGCGGCGCTGCTACCGCAAGCGGCGCCCTTGCCGCGAACTTTCAAATGAACGCCGCTGCCGCCGCCGGCCGATTCTTCAGAATGGTCGCCGCTGCCGGGGACTTTTATACGATGTCCGCTGGCGCAGCCCCTTAGCTTTTCTGTACAGCTGCTACGACCGCCGTTATTGTTGCTATATCACTATTCAACCGAAAATCCTTTTTGTAAAGAATTTGCTGAAATATGTGACCGATAAAATTTAAAAAATTGCTTCTTTATGTAAAATAAAAATTGGTGGTCACTTTTTGACTTTACAAGTTTTCGACTCAGCCGCTGCCGCTGAAATTTGCAGTCGCCGCTGCCAGCGACGCTGCCGCTGTGTGGTCAGCGCTGCTGTCGGTCCGCCGTTAACGGCATTTAACCCGCCGCTTCCGCGAGCGTGCCGCTGTTTCCGCTGCCGGCGCTACTTTACCGCTCGAATTTTATTTTTACGCCGCTGATTTCTGTGTCGCGTGGGAGTATGCATATAGATAAATGAGTATCCTTCCAGCCAATTATGATTATAGTGTTTATCTTGTAGTATACAATCTTTATCAATCACCTTCGTCTCCCCCGAAAGTGACTAAAGAGAAGAAACTCAAAAAGTTTGGGGAAAACCGAATTCTTGGAAAATTTCTATTTATTTAAAACCTACTATTTTTAAACCACGATTTAATATTTGATATCTCGTTTCTAGCGTAATTAATTTCGAAAGTAAAACAGCATCCATTTGAACCACAGATTATAGTCAAGTGGTTACAAAAAAGGTTCAATATCTTAAATGAAGTTTTAAAACACATACTACAAATGCTTACTTGCTTAAGATGATGAAATGCAAATTTTAGTAGTTTTTTTTAAATCACCAATAAAAAGAACGAAATTGCAGGACTAGAGAAAATAGGCAAAAATTTAGTAGAGGCAGCTTGACAAAACCGATACATCTTTATGGCACCCAGCTGTTGTTGGATGCTTAATGGCTCATTGGGGAATATATGTACAGCGCAAGAAATATTAGCTCTGCACCCTCCCCCTCCGTATGACTCTTAGGTCTGCAGCAAAAAACTGGACTTATCAGTTTGTTAAAAAAAATAAATATTGGCTAGATAAACTGTAGTCGTCATTTCAAGCTGGACGACAAAGTCAATAATATCTCTTAACACGGGAAAGACCATGTGTACTAAAATATGCGTCGTGTGCAGAATTTTATGCCGAACACGATGTCTGAAAAAAAGTTCCGAAACAGGAGGGACTCGATCGGTAGAAACAGCTTCCGAAGTTTTATCACGAACTTCTTTAAATCTGATCACATGTTAGCAAATCTTTGATTCTGATACCGAATTCGTGCTCAGCGTAGGCGATTTACTCGTAAAACTGCTTCTAAAACATTGAAGTCACTGTCAAATTTCAAATTCCGCTCTATACTAAAAACATTTAATTTGAAAAAAACTCGAAATTCACTATTTGAATCGTTTTTGTCTTGAGCGCAATTTGAAACTCGACAGTCACTTTAATGTTTCAAAAGCAGTTTTACAAGTAAATCGTTTTCTTTGAGCACGAATCCGGTGTCAGAGGTGAAGATTTGCTTATAAAAAAGAAAAGATTTGAAGATTTTTGTGCTAAAACTACAGAAGCTGTTTAATCCGCTCGAATCCTTCCTGTTTTGTAATTTTTTTTTCAGCCATGGTGTTCAGCATGAAATTCTGCACACAACGCATAGTTTAGTACACATGGCCTTCTCCGTGTTAAAAATTAAGCGTAAAGTTAAGCATCTTTTCAGACTGACTACCACTTAAATTTCCGTTTCTATGAATCTACTATCGAGTTTAAATTGAATCTTACCCCACCAGCCAATTTAACCCGACCAGTCAAAAGAAAACTTAAAGTGTTCAAGTCTTTAATTTTGGCGTCATATTTTAGTTTAGCTCCGAAAAAACGTTATTTATTGCCGATCGCTCACTTTCTTTCAATTGGCTGATGGTGCTAAGGTTCAATTGTTCCAATATCGAATTTCGCGAGTTTATAAACATTGAAAAAGTATGATTAACCTTGTTTTTAAGTGCAAGATTGGGGTTGAATCTACACAGGATGCTGAGAATGAAAGCATTGCCATGCCAACTGGCTGTGTGCACACACGTTTCTCCGTGCTAAACTAGTTTTCAGTTTCCCTAATAATTTGTATAACAGTAAATAGCTACATCATCCTGAATGTCAGGGTCAGCTGCATGTTCCTGCAACCCCATCAATGATTATAAAAACTAAAAAGTGATGCACCTACCAACAGTGCTATGGCACACTCTGTTTGAGAATATCTGATAGCTACATGCAAGGCTGTCTCTTTGCTCTGCAATCAATACATAAACTGGCCATTTTACAGCTATTACTCACCTTATTCAGCTTGTTGACATCCAGACTACATGCCACCTTGTCAGTAGGGGTGAGGAAGTTGCGCAGCACTTGAGAATGTCCATTCCTAGCAGCCCAGAAGAGGGCAGTGTCCCCACGACGGTCTTCCATCTCAAGAGGACATCCCTTGCGCTTTAGGAAACTAACAATCTGTTCAGAGCCAGCTCCTGAAGCTACCTAAACCGGTGCGCTATTACAGGAATTGTCAAAGAGTGGGTCACCATCAGGGGAGTTTCACCCATCTAAATCAATTGCTTATTTAGTTTTAGTGATAAAACAAGGATGAGCCAACCGAGTTGACAATATCCAATGAAAGACGATGGACATTGCTGAGCTCCTCCAATTGGGCTAGATTGCCTTCCTCACAAGCAACAAATATAGCACTGGCAATGATATTTTCCTGAAAAAAACATAAATAAAAAAAGACTCTAGTGTCATATAAGCCCCCCGCCCCCTCAAAGCTAGTGCCATACACCCTCAATCATTTTTAGGGATGCCTAAAGCCACTATTTTGAACTTTTTTGAGGGTTTTTTAAAGGGGGTTGGGCTATATGACATTACACTATTTTTGCCATTTTTATTTTCGCTACATTGTATTTATTTATTTATTTATTTATTTATTTTGCCGTATTTTTTGTTTTTTTTACTCGCATCGAGCTAATTCCTTAGGCAAGCTCTCACACAAACAAAAAAGGCAAAAAACGGGATTACAACGGGATCGGTTTTGGGAGATCGTGTCAGCCAATATTTTGATTAGTTTTTAAAATTCTGTTTTGACCATTCTGTTCAGCGTGGAAAAAATGGCCCGGGATTTGGTCAGAGCATGACCATGAAGTAAATTGTTTCAGTGACAAAAATGCGACGCCAAGGATCGCCAAGGTTTTTTTTCTACCACTCCAGAAAAAAACCTTGGCGATCCTTGGCGTCGCATTTTAGTCACTGAAACAATTTACTTCATGGTCATGCTCTGACCAAATCCCGGACCTCTTTTTCCACGCTGAATAGAATGGTCAAAACAGAATTTTTAAAACTAATCAAAATATTGGCTGACACGATCTCCCAAAACCGATCCCGTTGTAATCCCGTTTCCAGCTCTACTGATTACTATGGAGGGAGTGGCCACTCTTGAAGCTAGTCATTATGCTTAGTGTTCTTTCTACCTATGCTTATGGACACCTCAACAAATTTCGACACTATAATTAAAAATTTATTTGAAAATTTTGGTTTTAGAATAAAATATCGATTACCCGTTTTTAGAGGTGTAGCCAGAAAAATCTGACGGAGGGGGCCAAAGACCCCGAGAGGTCATTTCCCCTAAACCGTTTTCGAGTTTTATTGTGTCTTTAGTTAACAATTTTTTTCGAAAAATCTGACGGGGGGGGGGCTATAGCTTTACACTCACGCCTTCACAATACGAATGTAAATGTAAATGAAAATTTTTGACTAAACCTCACTTTATTTCCAAAAGTCAGTTTTTTAACCGAACTACCAATTTTTTGAGTTTTTATAACTAGAATCGAACTCCTTATCATCAACAAAGCACTTTTAGTATTCTCTGAAAATACTTGAATTCAATTTTCATTTACATTTACATTCGTATTGTGAAGGGGTAAGTGTAAGTGTTAATGTAAATGTAAGTGTTAATGTAAGTGTAAATGCAATGGGTGTTCACAATACCAAAAACATTTACACTTACATTTACATTTACACTTACAATGGTGATAAGGCCATTACAAAACTTGAAAACTGAAAGTTTTTACTATAATTCAAAAGTTTTTTCCTTATTTCAGACTAAATGATGTGTGTAACTTGCAGACATACACAGTTTACTTTTTTCTTTTCTATTTTTTCAACCCTAATTTTTAGATAAAAGCAGTCGAGTGAAACTTACATTGTTGTTTTTGTAAGATGGCATATACAAAAACTAAGTGACAATTGAAAAAAATTAATAAGTGGTAGAACTAAATGACTACAATCAATTTGAATCATAAACTAACAGACAATAAAGCAACAATAAACCAGTTTGTGTGACTACAACCAGATCAATAGCCACACTCATCAATATTTCATCAACATTTTACCACTACTACTACTACCACGTCAACCGCATATAACACAACTTAAATTTGACAAATGCCTTAGTTGTAACCAAAATCAACTAAACAAATCGCTGCTAATCATGACCATTAAAAGTGCAAAACAGGAGAATTTCTGTCACTAATTTGCTAATTTTGTAGACTAATTGAGGTGCTTTGGCCTTAGGTATCTTCTTTCTTTTGTTCCTTTTTTTCAGCCCTCGGTTTAAAGACTAATTGAGGTGTCTCTAATAAAGCTCTAATAAACGACCCATATACCAAAGTATATTTTGGAAAAGAGGGAATATTTCACACCGATGTTTTTTACACCTTTTTTACTTCCACAAGCTCTGCCGATCCTTTTTTATTCTATTGTGACAAAAAATATTGCGACAGAAATCGTTTTTGAGTCTTATTGGGTCTTATTCGAGCCTTATTTGAGTCATGAGTCTCATTTGTAAATGTTGGTCTCAAGTTGAATTATCGCAGTTTGAATTTGTCGCAATCTATCTCTGGCCATAGAAAGGTATAGTCGGATCATAATTTAGTGGCCATTGGAATTGATTTGTTTAAAATGAGAAAACACACCACCCCTCTGCCGATTATGTGACTCCTAGTTTTACTTAGAAATTTTACAAAACAACTTAACTAGTGTTGGACTAAATAGAGTTCTAGATGTTCGCTTTCTAAGAGGTCACTAAATAAAAATTGAACTGGGGCCCGATTCCCCTATTTGCTAGCGGTGCACAAAAATTTACTGTAGGCCATTAAAATATGATTTAGCGGTGTTTTATTAATTTGATGAAATCGTTAAAAACATCGATAAGTGATCTCTTAAATTGATTTTTAACTGCTGCTGGTTTGATTGAAGAGCACAATAGATTAGTGGTTGCACTGGTTGAAGCGATGCACGGGGTGAGAGAAGGCACACACACTGCTTGCTGGTCTTCTTCTATTAAAGAGAGAAAGAAGGATTTGTGATTGTTGCTGTCAGCATCACATCTTACCAATAGCCATAGAGAACAGTCAGCAGCAATAAATTAAAGTCAACAAAAGAGATTAAAGAGGGAGTTAGGTTAAAGCCAACTCTGTTGTTACACAACTTGAACACAACTACTAAAAATTTTATAATGAAAGCGGCAATGTCGACCCTCAACCCCTGGTTGCGTTTCACCCCCTAATCGTGTTAATTTTTGAGGCCGGATTACCTCAGACAGTGCTTTCTCAAAAAAAATTGTTGCTCAGATGTATTTTTTTGCATTACTAAGCACTTTTGAGCCACACAACAACAAAATAAGTCTTTAGCTATAAAAAAGATTTATGACACTGGATTTGTGTTCAGAATGGTCGATTGCTAGGGCTTTTTAATTGAGATGTTTCAAATCTAAAACTCTAGGTCAAATTTCCCGCAAATTACCCAACTTTGACTTCAACCACAAAAGTTTGAAGTTCTTGATATCCAAAACCCGGATCTAAGGTTAAAGGTTAAATCCACGTTGAAAAGGCTCTCAATGAGTTCAGACATGCCATAAAATTATTTTTTTATAACCGCACATGTACTCTAAAGGGAGACCCACAGATACTCTACCCAAATACTACATAGACATAAAGATTCATTTAAAATTATGTAGCTAAATTAAATATTGGTTACTAGCGCAAGATTTGCGTATCAACAATTGCAAACAAAACACCCATTTTTATAATGACGAAAATAAACATACTGGATCAATCCTTAGCTGCATTTGTTTGTCTTTGCCATTCTTTGTGATTTTTTGTGCAATAATGGCAGTTTTCACGATTTTGTTGCACATTTTGACCACTTCAATGGTGTGCTTAACTTGTCAGTTGCAGTAGTGTATAAAAATTTGGTTTAAAGTGAACATACCTCCACTTAATTCTGATTTTAAAGGCACGAATCTGAGCGACGTTAATAAGTACAGGTTGGCTATTTTGAAGGGGGTCTTCTGACTTTAATTATATAGATATATAGTTAAAAGTTATTTTATTTTTAAACTGCTAACCAGCCTTATCCAAGGATGATTTAGACATTCTTCTACTAAATTCAGATCTGTAAATAGCTAGATGGTCATTAGTACCTGTCGCCCTTTGCCTAACATCCCTCACAACAGTCTGGCTATAAACTCTTTGGCAGCTTTGGAGACATTGGCAAAGTAACGAGATGAGAAATGGTAGTTGACTCCAGTTATGTTGCAGAAAGTTTCCTCTCTACTGCGACCTAGGAAAGGGAGCCTCCACTCAACAATATATATGTCACCACTCCTACGGCCCACTGAACATAATCACTATAAGAACAGTTCAGTTGTTTAGAAACTGACCATGTCTGTAGCTGTTGATAAAGGCTCATAACTCACTACTTCAGGCGCTTAAATATATACCGTATTTACTGTATTAAGTCCCCATGGGGAGTTATTTTTCAACCTCTAAAAAATCGAAAAATTTTGAGGTCGATTTTGAGATTTTTGGGTGCTCAACCAAAATCTGAAAAGTGTAATCAGGTAAACTCGCGGCAACTAAGAAAACGCAAAAAACAGATTTGCGAAATGTTCGTTCTAGGCTGAGATATAAGGTTCCTAGGGTGGGGACTTATTAGAGGGTGGGGAGTTAATACAGTAAATACGGTACCCAATTTTAAAAGGTGAGAAATAAAAGATTATGTTCATACTAGGGTGGAAGATTATTCTCTCTAAATTTTAAAATCCTAGCTTATACAGGGTATCCAATAAAAACTCCACCATTTTTGAAATTTTTTATCAAGGGCTTCCGCAGACCGGTAAAAATCCCAAAATTTTAAAAAACAATAAAACAAATGAGCTTTTTTCGAATGTTACCTTTTCAGCTTTAAAAAAACTATAGGCAAACTGACCCACGAACTCTGGAGTTCCAATCATATCTTTGACAGGAAGACCAGGGTAGATTCTGCGAGACAGACCAAAGTCAATCAATTTGATTTGAGATTCACCACGTTTTTTGAGCATAATATTCTCAGGCTAAACACACTAGTTAGTGACTCCTATATCTACCAATCGCTTGCCTTAATATCTAAATGGCAAATGAACTGGCTGTGAAGATGTTGCACTCCAAATAAGATCTGGCGAACAAATGCAGCTGCCTCAGCCTCATTTAAATACTCGTTGGAGCACACATGGTCGAACAGTTCTCCCCCGGACACTCTGCAACTACTAACATGATTTTTCGTTATTAAAGCTAGGTATGAAACTTAGATGAGAATGCATAACGAAAATTAGAAAAGAAAAAATCTGCTAGTCCCCTTTTCTCCGTGTAACGTAGAGCATGTCTGGAGCATGGTCACCTGTTCAAAATTTCTCCCCGCCAATTCTAAAAAAAATTCGGAATCATTGAGCTTCTGTACGGACTTTTTAGCTTGGTTACTAGTAAAGTTGGTGAAATGCCCGGGCATTCATAAATCGGGCATATGCCCGGGCATTTTCTAAATTTTCGGGTACTTTTGGACATTTTCCGAATTTCTTCCATCAATCAACTTTTATTAAAAGCCCCCCCCCCTGAACTTCTACGGCTTCTTTTTGACATCGACTACTATTTCACTTCACATACACTTTTTTACATATTTTGTTTTCTTATCTCAGGTCTTTTTACACCGTTTTGTAGTTGAAATTTTTTTCTATCGATTGAGTGGTCAAACAGCCTGATTAAAAATAACTTTTAAGAAAAGCACAACAAACTAACACTAAAAACCGTGGTTTTTTACCTAGGTGTTTTTAGTGGAGTTTCACCTTATATTTGTTATTTTCTCGAAAATTATTTTTGACCAGGGTGTTTGACCACTTAATCGATAGAGAAAAATTTCAACTACAAAACGATGTAAAAACATCTGAGAAAAGAAAAGAAAATATGTGAAAAAATGTATGTGAGGTGAAGTAGCAGTCGATGTCAAAAAGTAGCCGTAGAAGTCCACCCCTTTAAACAAACTTCAAATATCATCAATAAACACATCAAAATCATCGAAAATGGTAGGCTCTTTAATGCTATCTAATATTTAAAATACTATGTAGTAAGAACTAAAATTCAAAAAATTTAAATTTCGGAGGAAAACCCGTAATTTTTTAAATTGCCAACACATTCAGGTATGGGCTTTCTAATGAGATTTCGAAAAGCCATGACGGGCTTTTAAAGTTAATATTATTGTAAGTACCGTATTTCCTTTAACTTTTTTTGACTTGCTTCTAGATGGGAGCCTTAATTAGAGTCATTTTCTGGATTTTTTTACTACTTAACCAAAATCCAAAACGTGGAATCAGTAGAGCTCGCGGTAACTAAGAAAATGCAAAAAAACATGTTCGAAAAGAAATATGCTCCGAGATACAAAACCCTTAAACCTCAAAGTCGAGGGGCTTTTATTAGAGGGTGGGCGTTAATTAGGTATAATGAACAATGAAACACCATATACGAGTTGAATGCTTGAAAACATATAAAACAAGAGTGATTAAAAAGTAGGCTAAAACCATGATACCAGGATTTCCAAGGTGACCATCTCAATTTTTTTTCATAAAATTTAGACATTTTTCGTATTTTTAGCCAATTCCGGGCAATGTCCGGGCAACGTTACATATTGTGCCCGGATTTTGGAAAAAAATCCGGGCAAATCCAGGAAAGTTGGTCATCCCGAGGATATAGTCGTTTTTCGGGTCCGCAACATTTGATTCCTTGGGACGCTTGACCCCGGCCTTTTTGACTATGTTTATTTTTCAAATGTTACAGTTCGATTTTCGGTTACAGTCAAACTCCGATACAGTGTACCCCCGATATAGTGTAATTTTTTTTTCAAATTTGGTTTGGTTTTTCAAAAATGCATTGTGTTCTAGTTTCTCAGGTGATATTGGGACATTATGTAGTCTCTAGGAATGTTTAAAAGACAAAATTGATTTAGGGTGGGTAGGTATTGTTAAGAATGTGGTTGGTAGTGTTAAAAATGGCTTAGACCATACCCTTGATATAGTGTAACCTCAATATAGTGTAGAGGCCCCCACGGGCCTACACCTGTACTAGAGACACCGAAATGCCCTTCAACGATGTAACGATGCGATATTTTTGTTCCATTTTTGGACCGATCGATGTGACGATCGATGTAAGCTTTCAGGACCGATGTATCGTTACGATGTTTTACCTAAAAATTGTATAACGATGTAATTTCAGATATTTTGGACAAAATCATTTATCCCGGCATGAATGATTTTTAACGGTTTTGGGTCCAAAAACTTATTTTTTGCAAATGACTCGAAAGACTTTAGTGTCAGACGAAAGAGTCTAGTATTAAACATAATACACTGTTTTTGAAGAATCCAAAATATTTGAAATAGTTTTTTTTTAACTATTTCTGTGGGGCAAAACATGGAAAAAGAGCCCAAAAACGGCGCCATCACTAGTTAATTTCCGCGCATTTTTTAGAAATTCCGAAAGAATTTAATTTTTGCCGTAAAAATTTTACTTAAAAATAAATGCCATTCAAAAGATACAGTAACCTTGTTTTATGTTAAAGAATGTTAAGACTTACAACTCTAATATGAGAATAACGTCAGTGGGTGTCTCGAACACATCATGCAACTGAATAACATTAGGATGTCCACCCACAGCCTTGAGCACTTCCACCTCCCTCTCTATGTGCACTCGAGGCACCCCTCTTCTGGAGGTGGCATACCTCCTTTCTTCACGTATTTGGCTGCAAACTGCTCCTGGGTGGATCGTCTGACCACACGTTTGACAATGGCGAACTGACCACTGCCCAACTCCTCACCTACATCATAGTGCTGCTCAAATGGCACTTCATTAAACTTGGTAGATGTTGCTTCATGGATTTTGGCTGAAGTTGTGGTCATCAAATAGTCAATATAAGGCTAAGTTAACTGGTCCATATATACGCAATAATATAGAATGTGCAATAAATAGTGCAAATTTAGTCTTTTTACATGCTATTGCACATCAATAAAGCACTGGTATAAGGAGATCTGAAATTTTATGAAATTTATGTAATTAATTATCGAAGTCCTTATTTATTCACTGTAGCCTAGTCACGGCTTTTCAAATTGTCTAAAAAGGTTCATTTGACACAAAATGTAAATTTGACTTGAAATGGATTCTAGTTTTCATAGATGCTTGGTATTGTCAAGATTTGCTCCAACTTTGAAGAGCATGTCCAGAGCTTCATTTTGGTATATAAATCGTCGCTTAAGAGACGAATTTTGTACTTTTCGATAGGAAAGAAGTTTCATGAACTTTTTTCTCTTATATTTGACGAAAAGTCTGGACTTTCGTTGGACCAGTACTTAAATTTTATAGCAAAAGTTGAAAATATGATATATATGACCTTAGTCTACTTTTCGATGTTACGTCGAATAGGCTAATAATTAAAAATTTGCAAAATATTTGCAAATATAAATCGGAAAGGTGGGGTAGAAGTCGTGACCTCAAGGAAAGTAGGCTTTTGTCATGTGAAATCTTGTGACGAAAAGCTCTATTTCAAAATCTTTGCCACTGCGCCATGCAAACACCTCTAAGACTTCTAAGTGAACCTTTTTGCACAATTAAAAGAGCCGTGCTGGTGGTGAAGCAGTAGAGTGAAATTAAATGTGAATTCGAATCCTTCGAATAGAGTGTGCAAGCGCTTTTTGAAATCCCACTAAAATTTAAAAAAAAAGCAAGTGGCTTAGTTGCAGATTATTTAAAATCCGTTAAAAAACATGCGGGTTCGACTCCCAGAGTGCGTGGGCAATCCTTTTAAATTTTTTTCTAATCCAACTATAGCCAAATCTATGATTGTAAGCAAACAAGTAATTTTTTCAAAAATAAATAACTTAAGTTGAAGATAGACACAACTGTGCGGTTGTAGGTACTATTTGCAAGTGGAATACAACAATGCAGGGAGAGATGCGAGATCGCAAGCACAGAGAACTGCTGCCCTAGATAGAAGCAGCAGTCTGGTAAGCGAGACACTGCACCAACCAGAAACCAAAAGAAAGTAAGAGCAGCGAGAGACAGTGCACACGGCTGGCAGGAGACGAGAAGGCAGACAACTATGGGGGACCCAACCCAAACCAACAACCCACCTGTGCGATGTCGATAAGTGAAGAGTGAGCACGTTGTAGTAGAACTAGTAAGTGGGCTGAAATGGGTGTGCACTGAAAAGTATGTCCAAATATGTCCCAAATTTTCGACTTTGCAAAGTTTGATTCACAAATTGCTTTGGTAACATTTTTGATCAACAAATAAAAACACAATGTAGGGATATTTAACCTAAAGGAGTGTATGTAAAAATCAATGCTCATTGATATATGTTAGATATACCAAGTCAATTTGTTGTTCAAAAAAAGAGATATCTGCTGGAGATATAAACACAAAGGACCGAACAAATTATGGTGGAAAGCAAAGAAACAAAGAGACGTCTAAACAAATTTTTTAGTCAAAAAATCTTCATGAGAAGGGAGGGGCATAGCGCTTAATTTCCTCCAGGGTACACCTTTTATCATGATGATTGAAATTTTTATTAGTATCTCTATATAGTATTTATTTATTTATCTATATAGTATTTGAAATACTTTTTGCGGTAAGTTAATCGTGTTCCTCAGAAAGTCAGCTTTTGTTTAAAAAAAAGATCATCTGAAAGTACGCGTTTTAAAAGGCATATGCCCATTTTTATGAAAGCCATTTTTCATTGAATACCTTTTACTTTAAAATTTGAAAGTTTCGCGCAATAATGGTATTTGTTGGCCTATGTTCAATTGCGGTCCTCTCAAAAAAACAACTATCAAATTCCCTAAACCCATGCTTCTTACGGTGCCGAAAATTCAATATAAAAACCAACAGGAGGGACCAAGCTGAATTCATAGAAAAATCGAGCCAACAAATCTTTAGGGTGAGGCTCAAACCACCAAGATGGGCCCGAACCGCAGGTTAAGTCCCGAACCACCAGCAAAGTACCCGAACCATCAGGACCGGGTTCGAGCCACCAGGATATCGCTCACACCACCAGATAAGGCCTGAACCATCAGGATTGGGCCGAAACGACGTAGTACCCCCCCCCCCCCGACCACCATGATGGGCCCGAAACACCAGGAAAGTAACTTAACCACCAGGACCGGGCCGAATCGCTAGGATGTGGCTCATACCTACAGATAGGGCCTAAACCACCAGGATGGGTCCAAGTGACGTGGGCCTAAACCTGGGCACACACCCCCCCCCCCCCTCGAACACCAGGATGGGGCCCGAACCACCAGAATGTGGCCCAAAGCACCGGGATGGTGCCTAAACCACCAGGATAGGTCCTAAACCACGTGGATAGCTTTTAATCAGCAGGAGGGGCCTGGACCCAGTATAGGGACGGAACCACCGGGACAGTGACCAGGACCAGGCCAGTACCGAGCCCGAGGCACGTGGAAACAACCAGAATGGGACTTAACTGCCTGGATACTCCCCAAACCACCAGTAAAGTATCGGGGGAGAATAGTGAGCGGGAACTTTGAAGGCAGGAAAAGAGTACCCAGGAAAAGGTAGCCAGGAAAGACGGGGGTACACAGAAAGGGTATTCAGGGAAGTGTGAAATGGATTGATTTTTTTTTAAATTTCAAAATCTTGATAATTGATACACATAGGGTAGAGGCGCTGATAGGCGACAGTTGTTCCTAGTTCCATATATTTCGTCAATATACTCTTGGCCGAGGTCTATTCTTACAAAAAATCACTCTTAACATGCAAAAGGTCGATTGTAACTCCTGTTTTTCTAATTTTCTCCTGTTTTTTTCTTTTTCTCTTGTTTTTTCTGAATATTTCTATCACAGTGGTTTTGGCAGGAATGCCAGTTACGTACACCAATTTTTTTTAATGGGAGAGTTTTTTTGAAACACCCTGCATATACTAAAGCGATATAAAAGAAGTAACAAGACCATTATGATGCTTACATTCGGCTACTTCCTTTTTACTTTCCTGAGGTATTCTCCTAATCTAGGTGAACAACAAGCTGGACAACTTGAGTATAGCCTGAAAATTTGGCCACAAAACCAACTTTTAATTATTACTTTTAATTATTTTAATTATTACGTATGACCATTTCAAAAGATTCCCCAAATTTTATGGTCGACCACCTTGAAGTGTGTTCCTACTGAGGGATTGTAATTCTGGCTAGTCAAAACAGCATTTTGGTTTTAACAAACCGTTTTCAGCACACAGTCTTGGGCTGAATAGCATGGTTCGTTTGTTCCTCAGACATGACAAAAATTTTGCGGACAAATCGACATGTGTATGAATTTACCGTGGACGAAGTTACCGCTCCACCGACTGTCATTTACTCGATCTTAGGGAAACTTAAAAAAAGACCCGCTCTGATAAACCGACCCTCTCTTTTCGAAGACTTTAATCTCACATCAGAAAAATGATTTTGCACAGCTGTTTTGTCGTGTTTTAGTAACTCCACTAGCTCAATCGATTCAGCTCGCAAAAATTTCGAGATCAATCCCTAATATTTCAGATTTTCGATAGGTTAAAAATAAAACTATCGGTCGGTTAATTTTAGAATTTAATTGGTATTTTTCCGATATTTAATAAACTTATGCTCGCTGAGAGAATTTGATCGGACAGCCAAAAAATTCTATTTTGGCTAAGGTAACCCCCGAAAACATCAAATTTGACCTTGATCCCTGCTTTTGATTTTTATATTTTTTATCTAGGGTTTGCTGTAACTTTACTGCATTGATAGTTTTAATGGCTGACCGTGCCCGAGAATCATTTTGATGCCAAAACTGGAACAAAATTGGGAAGAAATAAGTGAGCATCAAAGAGGCTAGAACCATGAACTGTTAACCACACAGAATGGTTATGTCGCCTGGTCTAAGCTTTATCTGAATAATGCAAAAGTAAATCCAAGTTGATTCAAGGGCAGAAAAAGTACCACAGGAGACTGGTCAAAGCAGTGATTGCCGTAATGTTTTTGGCTAAAAAGACGATGTGCCAAACTATTTAAAAATATTTGGCGGATTACACTACAGTCGACGCTCTGATTAGCGACACCCCAGATTAACGTCACCTTCCGATTAACGACACCTCTGACCCAGTTTGGTTGGTCTACAAAGAAACTACTTGTAGTGGACATCCCAATTAACGACGATCTGATTAACGACGCCTCCCGATTAACGACACCTCCGAACCGGTCCCGACTATAAAGCGACATTCCGAATAACGTCACTTCAAATTATCACACGACACAATTTGAACTTCAATTTGTCTTAGCACGAAACATTTCTCATTTTCCGGATCCCCAGTTGAAAGTTTCCATTTTTAATGTCGTCTCGCAATTTTTGCTTGTTCAATTTTCGCCTCGCCTGTGTATTACTTCTAACTGTTGTGTAATCCGGCTTCGTTTTAGGATCTATTATGGCTACGGCATCAAAGAAAAAGCGTCAAGTCATTCCATAGATCTGAAGAGGCAAATAATCGCAGAAAAAGACAAGGGCCAGAATTCAACTGAATTGGGCAAGAAATTCAAGCTTCAACCTTCTACAGTCAGATCAATCCTCGGCGATAGGGCGGCAATTCTCAGAGCGATCGATAGAAGTGGCGAAGCAAAGCGAACACGTCTTTATCCAGTGAAGCACGATGATCTTGAAGAAGCAATCTTGCGATGGTTCAAAGCGGCGAGAAGCGAAAACGTCGAGATGTCTGGGCCTCTTTTGCAGGTAAAATTGGGTTGTGTTTTCTTCTTCTAATTTGATTCTTTAGGAGAAAGCGAGAAAATTGGCAAAGGAATTGGCAAATCAACTGAGGAAGGGACTTGGACCAAGGCCACTAAATGAAGAACAAGCTAAATTGGATCTGGAGGCATGTGAACTCGAAGCCTTTCAAGCAAGCGACGGATGGTTGGGCAAGTTCAAAAATCGCCACTCGATCGTTTTCAAGGGAAACCAAGGAGAAGCAGCAGATATCGACTTGGCAGCTCTCGGTAACTGGCAACAAGAAGTCCTTCGCGAATCAATCTCTCATTTCTCAGCGGATGATGTCTTTAATGCGGATGAAACTGGGCTCTTTTGGCAACTCCTTCCAAACAAGACTCTGGCTTTCAAAGGTTAGCTTTTGTGGAGAATTTTGTGGTGTAATGACGATTTTCATGTTTTTAGGAGAGCGATGTTCCTCTGGCAAGAAGAGTAAGGAACGAATAACGGTACTTGTCGGAGCTAACATGAGCGGGACGGAAAAGCTGCCTCTTCTGGTCATCGGAAAGTCGGCCAAGCCAAGATGTTTCAGGAACGCGGAGCACCAGTCGCCTACAAAGCCAATCGAAAAGCATGGATGACTGGTAAGATTTCTTGGGAGTGCTTGGTTTGTAAATGAGTAACTATTATAACAACTATTATAAGCTGATCTATTCGAATCGTGGCTCAAGGAGTGGAACGCAAGCTGAAGCGTGAAGGCCGGAATGTGCTGCTCTTTCTCGATAACTTCTCTGGTCACGCGAACATTAAGCTGGAGAAAATCACGCTGAAGTTTTTGCCACCTAACACAACAGCTGCGTCTCAGGTTACTTTTAAGGCTAGGTTACTCAGGTTACTTTTAATAAATCTTCCCTTTAGCCTTGCGATCAAGGCATCATCCAGAATTTGAAGGTCCATTATCGCCGCTTACTTCTTCGCGAACGCATTGCCTCAATCGAAAACAAAACCGGCTACAAGGTGGATTTGCTGATGGCGCTTCAATTTCTTCGAAGATCGTGGTCGAATGTTAAGCAGGAAACGCTTGCCAGTTGCTTCAGAAAGGCAGGATTCGTGAAAACTGTGGAGGTGTGTCTTTTACTCTTTAGGGATTTAAGGACCTAAGATTTTCTCTTGGAATTTAGCCGGCGGAACCGACACTCGAAGAACAGCTGGGCGAAGAAATGCAGCCGGTGGAAGGCGACTCAAACGAAGAACTGGACACTCTCTGGATGGAACTGCAGGCGTTGGATCTCGTGGAAGGCAATCTGGATGACTACCTGGCCGTGGACGATCAGCTGGCGACAGGCGGAACGCTCAGCTTAACGGAAATCGCGGAGAACGTCTCAACAGCGGAAGTGGTTGCGGAAGTGGAAAGGTAAGTCTAATGAATTGTTTAATTTTGTTTACGGGCTTTATTTTCAGTGACACAGATGTGATGGAGGTCGATGAAGAGCCGGAATTGCCACTAGTCAGCGCTCGAGAGGCTAATGAAGCTTTACGGGTTCTCCAGCGTCGATACTCTTCCAATCCAGCCATGCTAGAACTGTGCGACAAGATGGACGATTTGATGGCCAAAGAACGCATGAAAAATTTGAAGCAGAACAATATCACTGATTATTTTGTTGTTAACCCTTAATTGTTTGTTTCAATGTTCTCGTTGTTTGAATAAAACTTTACTCTGGTGAAAGCTTTTTGACGTAAATAGACCTAAACTCTCTGATTAACGTCAGGCGGACAATTTTGGGGTAAAATAAACTTCCGATTAACGACACTCTGATTAACGTCAGCTCTAATTAACGTCACCCTGGGCCCGGTCCCTTGGAGTGTCGCTAATCAGAGCGTCGACTGTATATCGATGTGGCAAAAAAGCGATTTTAACCACTCCTAAGGCAATTTTAGACCGCGGAAACGATAGCAAACATGATTTTAGAGCGCGGTCGACCATCTTTAGAAAAAAAGTTTTGACAAAAATCTGGCTTTTTGCCTTGAGGGACCAAGGTAAACCAACATGAAAGGGTACGTGGATGACCAGAAAATGGTTGGTTTTATGGTATTCACTGGAGCTGGGCAGAAAGGGCTCTTCCTGAATATTATGATTAAGAGTACTTCTAGGAATCATGTCTAAGGTAAGTCAGTGCGCGCATCTTTAACTCTCATGCCCTCTTTCAGCTGCAATCATAATAAAAAACAGTATACATACCAGAGTTTCTGGGAGCTTGGAGCTGAAATGAGCACACCCACATACTTTAGACATAAATCAATCGAAAGTGACTATGGATGCATGAAAAAGCATGCATACCAGAGTTTTTTTATGCGGTAGGCCCAGTATTGAAAACTATGTTCAACATCTTCTTGTTAGCGGGCCTGTGTGATTAATGACCCTTTTATTCCCTTCCCTTTCCTATACAGCCCTTATTCCCTCTAAAATTCTAAAGGCGCCAATTTAAATTTTTCAAATGTTGACTAAAAAACCTATTTTAGTGTCAATCAACCGATGATAGCCCATTGGCCAGGAAAGGGGCTATCGATTAATGTATGACGTATTAAAAAAGATTGAAATATGTTTTTAAATATTTTTTAAAAAGGCTCAATAATCATCTCCAACCCAATAGATAATACATGGCCACAAATATATGCCAATTCAAACAAATATATTAGCAGTTCTCTAAAACACTGATAATAAATTCTTGGTCACTCTCTGCTTCTTCCTGTTCTTGGCCACCAACATTTTGGTCATGATCACTGAAGCCATCAATTTCTGAAGGAGCAATATCCATCACAGATATTTGACTGTCCACAGACTCCTCTTCGTCTTCCTGTAATAAGTTATAAATATATGGATAGTCCAGTTTTGGGGCTAAATTTTAAAACACACCCATCGATGGGTGATGCATCACTCAAGTTTAAAACACCCCCTCAGTCAAATCCGCTTGGGGACCAAGGCAATTTTTTTGTATTTTCTTAATAAAAAAAATTGGACCCTACTTGGATATACCCCCCCCCCCCAAACCCAAATCAACTTTTTTAAAAGTGTTTTCAAACACCCTATATCGACGTAAAATGGCCTCAGGAGTTCAAAAAAGACATTATTTTTAAGTTCTGGTAAAGAAAAAACTAAGTTTTGAGCTTTTTGAAATTTCGACTTTTTACCTGTTTTACCATGTTTTTCAACATGGGACTTGGCAAAAATAGCCTCTAAATGCATTTTTAATCAAGAGTCTTGCTCGGAATTATGTCTAAAGTAAGTGAGTGCGCGCATTTCTAACCAACCAAGCCCCTGCGCCCACTTTGGGGAGCAGGGGGCTTGGTTGCTTGGGTTGAGATGCGCACACCCACATACCTTAGACACAAATCACTCGAAAGTGACTCTGGATGCATAAAAAAAGTATGCATACCAGAGTTTATTTATGCGGTAGGTCCCAGTCAACAAAACTAGGTTCAACATCTTTCTTTTTGTACGAAAGTGGCCCTTTTTGGTCCATTTCCACCCAAATACAGACCTAAATCCCTTCAAAAATGGTCAAAATGGGTAATTTTGGGTGGTCCCAGAACTCAATTTTTTATTGACCAGAACTCAAAAATAATGCCTTTTTTGAACTGCTGAGGCCATTTTAGGTTGATATAGGGTGTTTGGAAACACTTTCAAAAAAAGTTGATTTGGGGAGGGGTATATCCAAGTAGCGCCAAAAATTGCCTTGGTCCCTCAAGCTGATTTGACTTAGGGGGATGTTTTAAACTTGAGTGAAGGGTGTGTTTGAAAATTGCCCGTTTTTGGTTTTAAATGCTTAACTCACCTCAGAAGTCATGCTCAAGGACATGCTATCATCGTCAGATTCTCTGTTTTGCACTGCTCGTTCCTGAGAAAATACATCTAGTCAAAAGGTAACATTGATCATGGATATCTGCCAAGGTCGGATGAGAGATGGACAGTAGTCGTTGGTTTAGCGCTATATTATTTTGCAATTCTTCAAAAATGTTAGGAAAACACTCAAAAAAGTGTTGTACTGCCCGAATTCTAATTTGGAGAATATTTCGGTGTTTCTGTTGATGTTTTTTTCCCCGAAAACAACAGCATGAAGATTTAGTCAATTTAGGTGACTAACTCAACAGCAGAGGTTCAAAAATTTCAGCAACCCAAATGTCGATATTGATTATACCAGTCATTAAAGTGTGCATGATAGACTTACATAAAAGTGGTCGAAAGTGTAGAGCACCTGAAACGATATTAATAGCAAGGTGTAACAAAAATAAACACAGCGTACAGATCTATTAATTTCTGGCAGTTTTGTTCTGTAAGCTTATTCGGGGGTTTGAAAGGAGAGTATTGCACGAGGTGAAATAATTCGACGATTTTAGGTCTACCGTAGTCTCTCTAATAGACGGGTCCCCTACGAGACCAAAACTAGGGGGTAAACCATGTTTTATTGCATTTTTAATATGAAGTCAAAAATATTTTTGGATGTTGAAAAATAGACGGGTCGACCCCTCTATTAGAGAGAATATGGTATATAGATTGTTCGGAAACATTTGACGGTTGTTTTTTGGTTTCGAGGCGCTTTTTCCCAA
This sequence comes from Ditylenchus dipsaci, assembly GCA_004194705.1. NCBI lineage: Eukaryota > Metazoa > Nematoda > Chromadorea > Rhabditida > Anguinidae > Ditylenchus > Ditylenchus dipsaci. Next base: position 1,510,896 of record SADC01001112.1, on the reverse strand, counting down.
TTTTACTGAGTTGTAGACTTTGTCCCTTTTTTCGAAAAATGGATTTTGTAAGAAAAAGTCGAGTTTTGAAAAGGCTTCTATTTCATTATTGCCACTGTTGTTCCGACTTTTGCAATCATCACCGGCATGTAATATCTTATTAGAAAGCCCATCATCTGGACTTTCAAATACTTTATAACGCTTTAGAGAAACATCATGGAAAGTGCTCTGAACAATCGAAAGTAAGTGAAAGTCGAATTTCCGAATGCTTAACTTTGGAGGCCATCATATCAAAACTGAGTGAGAAAATCGGAAGATCGATGAAAACAAATAATCCCGACAAAAACGGTAGAAGTTTAAAGATCTGCAGTTTTGCCGCTCACTAAAATCACACCTGTAAATCTTCATCCATGGAATCAGGGTCAAGTGCACTCTCAGATCTATCGATAAATATTCCGCCTGATCTTGCCCTTCTAGGCGGATTTTTGTACGAAGAGGGCAGTTCGGTGGCACTCCAGCACTAAAAGCACTTTTATTTTAAAAATTTTGTTGTAAAAATTGGTGGTAAAGTAGATTACCTTAACAATCTTCTCAACACCACAAGACACCAATATATTGTTTCGATCACTATAGCGAATATGGTTGACTATGGAACGATGTCCATTAAGCACTGTATAAGCTTGTTTGATGGGCTCATCGTCTGCAACCAGAACATACTTTTATTTCATAGAGAAGGTATAGGGTGAATTAGGTTGTAGTGCAGTTCAAAAAATTTAAAAAATCCCCAGGGTTATCCGACATTTGAGCGCACGACATTTGAGCGCCGAAATTCATTTTCACGCCGGGAGTCCATTTATAGCATCTATTAGGTTGGTGCATAATTAACGTCGTTTTTTTAAACTAATGTTTAAGCATCAAAATTATTTCGAAAAATTGTTCTTAATACACCATTGTGTGGCTCTGTTATTCCTCTTCAAAATATGTTATTGGTATTGTTCGGATTATTTGAAAAAGTCGACATTTGGGTCCAAACATTAGTGATGACATCATGGATAGTTGATACGTATTCATCACTTTAACTGGCCAAATTTCTAATTGAGGATATAGCTTTTAAGCAACCTCTTAGTGCTGTCTTGTAGAGCAGTTCAGGAGCTACAATAAATATTTTACAGAATAATTTTTGAAAACTTGGCTGTGGAGATATGCAATTTTCTAAAAAATCGATTTCCTTTCAAAATGACCAAAATCCAAGGGTCATAAATGACCAAAATTCGGTCATTTTTAAAGAAATTGATTTTTTTTAAATTGCATACCTCCACAACCAAATTTTCAAAAATCATTCTGTAAAATATTTATTGTAGCTCTTAAACTGCTCTACAAGACAGCTTTAAGAGGTTGCTCAAACGCTGAATCCTCAATTAGAAATTTGGCAGTTAAAGTGATGAAAATACGTATCAACTATCCATGATGACATCACTAATGTTTGGACCCAAATGTCGACTTTTTTCAAATAATCCAAACAATACCGATTACACATTTTGAAGAGGAATAACAGAGCTACACAATGGTGTATTAAGAACAATATTTCGAAATAATTTTGATGCTTAAACAGTAGTTTAAAAAAAACGACGTTAATTATGCACCAACCTAATAGATAACGGTTTAAACCATTGGGCAGGCAATTGTCCATCTAAAAAGTAAGTATGAGGTCTTATTTTTTCTCTAATAATACTCAAGCGTTCACCTTTTTCTGTGCTTAGTTAGTCAAAATCAAGCACTTAGAGCTGCTATGAATACAGTAATCATATTCGGCAAAGGAATTTCGTTTGAAAAGAACAAGCAGATTTTTACCCACCATAACTCTAATATCCGGGTGGATACCTCTTGATCATAGTTGCACGGGCGCCGGCGCCCCTGCAACCCCCCCCCCCCCGGCGCCGGCGCTGGTTCGGCGCCGCATAATTTTTGTCCGAAGAGGGCGCCGGCGCCGAAAATTTTGTTCAGTCGGCGCCGGCGCCGATTTTCTAAAAAAATTGAATTTTTGCTTTTTTTTAAAAAAAAAGCTTTTTTGAAAAAGCTAAAACTGTTTTAAAGCAGTTACTTAATGACATTTTTCCTAGTACACAAGAAACTGTACAGAAAGAAGAAGCGAAAGAACAGCCTTCCCCTTTTGGTTTTGGGACAGTAGAGGTCAAACAGTCTAATAAAATAACTGCTATTGATCAACAATTGAGAAACTTTTTCGATGAAGTGGAAGGCAATCTTCCAATTGAAAAAGATGCTGTCAAATTTTGGCAAGAAAGAAGCAAAGTATTTGATTATATACCTTCAAACACCTGAGTAAAAAATATATTTAGGTTTATCCGACATTGACCAAACTAGATTTCAACCTATTGGCGATCCCTGCAAGTACTGCAGCAGTAGAACGCATGTTTAGTATGACTACCATGCTGACAGCTGGCCGTAAAAGTAATACTGTGCCAATTTTATTGAAAAGCAAAACCATGCTCGTATATAATAATGACATGATAACACCCTAATTTTACTGTAATAGTAATAGGAAAATTTTAGTAATAAAAAATTCTGTATATGTTAAACATTTTTCGGCGCCGGCGCCGGTTCGGCGCCGCACAAATTTCAGCCTGAGGAGGGCGCCGGCGCCGAAAAAATTTCAAACTTGGCGCCCGGCGCCGATTTTTTTGGCCGTGAAACTATGCTCTAGATCAGGTGGATATCCACCTGGACGGCCTGAAAATGAAATTAAGTCGGATTCAAAAACAAATCATCCTTTCATACGCAAAATCGTGTAGGTAATTGGGTTTGTTAGGACCAAAATCCCTATTTCCCCTACCTAAACCCAAAACCTGGTGAGGCTGCCACTTGGCCAGATTCATATCTAGATGGATAGCCTGAAAATCAAATTTTTAGTCAAAATTTACAGTAAACCACTTTCTTTAAAATAGTGTGTTAAAATGGGGATCGTTAAGACTGAAATGCCAGCTTTAACCACCTAAATCCTATGTCTACCACGTGGTCAAGTGGATACACACCTAAATAACGTGATTTTTTTTGTTAAAATCAACAACAATCCATTTATTGTGACGTTTAATTGTCTAGGTAATTGGGGTTGTAAACACCGAAATTGCAATTTTAGGCACTAAAATCCCGAATCCTGGGTAGTTATCCTCTGCTCAGGGTGATAACCACCTGGTTAGACTGAAAATTAAAAATTTCTAAAAAATAAGAAATGAACCATTTTTTTAACTGAAAATAGTGTAAGAAACTGGGTTTGTTGGGACCGAAATTGCGATTTCACCTACCCCAACTCCAACACTCGGGTGGGTACTTCCTGGTCAGGAGGATATCTACCTGGCTGCCGGATAAAAAAATTAGCCAAGATAAAAAATAACTTATTTTTCCTGCCCTGAAATTGCCTTTGAAAGCCGGTATGTTAAGACTTAAATTGCAATTTCACCCATCAAGGCACAAAAATATAGGGTGGGTACGAGCTGATCAGGGAGGCATCCCCCTAAATGGCCTGAAAAATTAAAAATCAATTTATACTGAATCCTATAGAAAATGCGGCTCAATAGTACCAACACTGGAACTCTATCTACTAAAATCCCAAATCCTAGGTGGTTATCAATCTGAGTACCCGCCACCCAGGTACCTACATGGATTGTGCTACCTTACTTACACCATTGAGATTGGATTGTGACCGTTAAGGATGAATCATGACCATTGAGGATGGATTGAGTAAGTGTAATTGGTTTAAATGAACTCTCGGCATGAAAATGAATTTTGGCGCTCAAATGTCGTGCGCTCAAATGTCGGCGCTCAAATGTCGTGGGGCTCAAATGTCGGATAACCATGCCCAGATACTGTATATTTTCTATTAGTCAGGCACCTCCCTCGTTCAAAATCTTGTTCTTGACATTGTGTTTTTGACTCGACTTTCAAAGACCACTTTTAAAAAAATTATCACTCTTTTTGTAGCCAGTGAGCTGTGCTAAAAATGAGTGGTAAATTACCTGAGAAAACAAATTTTTTGAATAAGTAGATTCCCAATTTAAAGAAAATATATGGATAACAATATGAACAAGAGAATTACCCCATTTATGAGGTACTTTCCATACATATATGTTCCAATTATCGCTGCCTGTCACCAAGTAATCGGGCCCGACAAAAGTACATGATTTGAGTGTGCACAAGTTCTGGTAGTCTGGATCTCTTAATTCAATGTACTCCGAATTGTCCAGCTAAAAATATCAATATTTTATTTTATCGTATATTTTCGCAGTCCACAAAGTTGGCTTACATTGAAGTAGATAGGATTCGCCCGACTGATAATGGCAAATATGGCCCGACCATCTGGACTCCAATCCGCACAAATGGCATTTTTGGTGAATAAACCAGCTTGAGCATAACACCTTAAAAATATGTTAAAATGAGAAGATTTGTAGATCCGCCGAAAAAATTCAAAGACCCTAACATCATTTATTTCCTGGGGTCGTATTCAGGTAGGTTAGTAGAGTCAGTAGATCAAGAGTTACTCTTGATCCTACTCACACTTGAAACGGGTTGAGTAGAGTTTAGGATCATGAGTTACTCGTGATCCTACTCGCCCGTCTGAAACGAGTTGAGTATATCAAAAGTAACTCATGATCTTTGAACCTACTCGGCCCGTCTGAAACACGTCGAGTAGATCACGAGTAACTCTTGATCCAAAACTCTACTAACCTACCTGAATACCACCCCTGAACAAAGTGGATGATCCGAAAATTAGACCGATCCTTAATTAGGGCCAAGCCACAGGTAAAAATATTTATAGTAAAAATCAGTGTTTCGATGAGGACTTTTTTTGGCCTGTGAGTGAAATTTTCGAGCTCATCAAAAAAACACTGGTAAAAATAAAAAAGCGAAAAAAAAATTCACGTTATACAGTCGACTCTCCCAATAACGAACCCCTGGGGACCGGCTCTAGGTGTTCGTTATTGAGAAGGTCCGTTATAAGTACTTTATTGAAAATCCAACCAAACCAAACAAAAAAAATGTTCGTTATTGAGAGAGTTCGTTATTCAGGGGGTTCGTTATTGGGAGTCGACTGTAAACCAAAAAAAATTCATGGAAAATTGAGATTTTTGACAAAAAGTTATGTCCGTTTAAAACAGCAAACCTTTTTCTTGCCGTAAAAATACTTCTTTTTGCCGCAAAAACACTTTTTTCTGCCGTAAAAAAACTTTTTTTGCCGCAAATTTTTTCTTGCTGTAAAACAACTTTCCACGGCATAAGAAAATATGCGTTGCGGCAGAAAAAAGTATTTTAGCGGCAGAAAAAAGTTTTTCTGCGATAACAAGAAGCTTTTTTGCGGCAGAAAAAAGTATTTTTACGGCAAGAAAAAGGTTTGCCCGTTTAAAACTGGGCAAAATTCTTGTTAAGCACTGTGGAGCAATATCGGAACCAACTAACTAACAGGTACTCAATCAGTTGCAATTAGAGTTGGGTTAATTACCGGTCATAATCTTTCGCGGTAATATCACCGTTCATAATCTTTTTTTCGGTCATATTCTGGTCATAATCTTTTTTATCATATTAAAATTTTTTATCGATTAATCTCTTTTATTGCTTCAACGCCGACTTTCTTGCACTCCTAAACAAACCTTATCAGTACCCCCAAATAGTTTTATGCATTAACTAAACTTCAAATGCTTTTCCATATCCAACTATCATCCAGTACCCTCTACCTTGGTCACCCAACGCGAAAAGTCAAAATTTAGTCAAAAAAAACTGTCGTCCTCCACCTGAAAACATGTTTTTTACACGTTTCAGGCCCTGAAACACACAAAAAGTGTTTCGAACTCTTTTTCGGAGGAGTTGGTGTACCGAACGGGCGACGGTGAATTCATCCAAGGTGAATTCATCCAACGGTGAATTCATCCAAAGGTGAATTCATCCAAAGGTGAATTCATCCAATATTTTTGTCTTTTTTTTCCGTTTTTTTTTGTTCCGCCTATTCTATTGACACTACAACAAACCAATTTATACAATTCTAACAATTTTAATTTATACAACTCTAACAATTTTACATAAGAGTGCAGGTAGGGTAGCTATGGTCCAACCACCATGATAGACCAAAAGCCACGAAAATACACCCGAACCACCAAGATGGACCGGGAAGCACCAAAATGAACCCTAAAACACCAAGATGAACTCTGAAACACTATGAATCAACACTCAAACCACCTCAATGGACCCCGAACTATGTGGTTACAATCGAATCACTAGGATTAACCATGAATCACCAGAATAAACCTCAAATCACGTACATTTACCCGAACCACCAAAATGGCCATTGAAACCATGTGGATAACTTAAACGGTCAGGATGGACGACGGAGCACCAGAATGGACCCTACACCACGTGGTACGCCCGATCCATCCGTATTTGGCCTGAACAGTCAACACCTAACGAAAAGCGGCAACGCAGCTGCGGCACTAACAGGGAGTATCCAGGAGGGGATACTGAGATGGGGCTGAGCAGAAAGTGGTGCCCAGGTGTGAATATACATTTCTCCAGGTAGTGTCACCCAGGTCGTCATGCCCAACAGGTGGTTATTCAGGTAGTGGTGCTCAGATGGAGTGTCTCAAGTATGGGTACATAAGGGGTAGTACTAAAGAGGTAGTACCTAGAAGCGAGTGCCAGGAGCAGGCACGTATCCAGGGAGGGGCGGACTAACCGGGCTAAGGCACATGTGGCACCCAAAAGTTCTAGCGCCGGCCTTTGGCCGGGGCGCCTTTTCTAGTAAACAAATTAAAGAGATCATGAAAAACACAAAAACTCGCAACAAAAATTGCAGCAACACAAACACTGACGAGAAAACAGAATTTTAAACCGTATTTAAAAAGAAATCGTGTCGGGACAAAAATTGGATGAATTCACCGTTGGATGAATTCACCTTTGGATGAATTCACCTTGGATGAATTCACCTTGGATGAATTCACCTAGAGCCAATACTATTATTATGGATAGATCAAAATACTAAAATGCGTCTCCAACCTTCCTCTTTTAAATAGCCTTTTATTTGCCCAGTTGTGATCATAAAATCAAAATTTGCCAGATAAAAAGCATTTCCATTTTTAAAATTCACACCCTTATGTAAAATATGACCCTTTTGTGTTCCTGAGATCATAAATCTGAAGTCCATCAGGATTAGAACAGACAGCCATCAGGCTGGGTCGCTGTTTATTGTACTCCACTGAATAAACTGGCCCTTTCAGTTCTATTTTAGTGACTGCCTGGTCACTCTCCATTCTTATATCATAGATGTGGACATGGCCATCTTCGCAAGCCGCAGCTATCACTGAATCATTGGCTGGCTGAAGCAGCAAAAATTAGAAAAATACTATTCAAGAAAATAAAATTACGTGGTTAGAGATTCTGTAAAAGCATTTATCAGCTGTGAATGACCTGATGAGTGCCTTGGTTTGTATGTCATGGATTAGGAGTTGGTAGTCGTTGCCTCCAGAATATATTCTGTCAGTGTGGAGAGAAAAGCGTAGGGCGAAAATATTGGACTCGTGTTGAGTGTCCATAATACCCAGTGGTTGTGGATTAGAGTCCAAACAGCAATTCACGCTTCTGAATAGCAGAACACATCTTATGAGACTACTTATAAGATTTATTTTATTAAGTCCTAAATACTACGTATTAGGGTTTAAATTTGAATCATGTCTGTTTAGCATAGTGACCGCGCCGTCTCCGGGCCCGGACCATCTTCCGTCCCGCCCGGCGGGTCAGGCTTTGACTAGACGGTTTACGGCCGGTAATGATGCTGGACGGCAATAGACGGCCGCCGAATCTTTATTTTTATAGGACGGGAAGGTGGATGGCCGGCATCCTTGAACAAATTTAGGACGGGACGGCGGAAGGTCGGCGAAAAAATAAAAGTGAGGACGGCCGGTGGACGGCCGGCTTGAAAACGCCTACACATTCTCATTGGTTTTCTTCTCTCGTTTGCTTTGTTCAATCTTTTTTAAAAATAAGTTACAAGCTTCAAGAGACTTGACAGAATTTTTCAAAAACTATTAAACATCTGTCGATTATCATATAAAAGTGCTTGTGAATTTTCAAAGTTACAATCAAAGTTAGATCTCCGCCCCAAACAATGAACATTCAAATACGAAAATCAAATATCATTGTCTCGGGCGGAAATCGAAATTTGACATTAACTTTGAAAATTTAATAGCCCTCTTATATTATAATTGACCAAGCTGAACACGAATCCGGTGTTAGAATTGATGGTTTGCCTAGCAAAATACGAGTTTTGAGAAGTTTGTGATACAACTTATTCTTTCATTTTGCAAATTTTGTCACGATTTGACAATTAAGTTCTTTTACATTTAATTTCGAAATACCGTGAGATTCTTTTACTTCTTTTCGTCAAAAAAAAAGTAGCTATATATTTTTTCGAGAAAAAGTTCTTTTATGTAGAAGGTCAGAGTAGGACATCAAAAAAATTCCTGCCACGACAAACAAGTTGGGATTTATGTTTAATATAAAAATGAAAACAACGTTCTTTTTTTATATAAAAACTTATTTTCTGACAATTATTTTCATGTACAGGGTGTCCCACAAAAACTGGTGCAAAAAAAAATTCGTCCAAGGTTTCCCCTCCCCGCCGGGATTGGGCTTTTTCGTGTTTTAACGTCTCTTGGACGATGTTGAAAGATAGGAAACATTGGAAGATTCTGAAACACATACGGAAATGACAAGAAATGCGACAAAAAGAATTATAAAAAATTGAACGAAAATTCAAAAATTGCACCAGTTTTTGTGGGACACCCTGTATTATGAGCATAGATGTAGCATAGCAATGATGGGGCTTGACTTAAAAACCTTTCGGTAATTCGCTGAATTTTCACCAGTAAAATTTGTTACATTCCGAGCCTATTTTAGCCCACATCATCCCAGTACAGAGCAAACACAATTGGTACCATCGTGTTCAGTATGAAATTCTGAGTCAGGAGTCTCAATTCCGACATAGAGATTCAGTCTTTTCATGTATTTCTACTATACTACCCCAGTTATGTCTAAACTTGTAACGATGGCTCGATGTGATCAAAAGAGAAGGAAAGCGCCCATATGAAAGGTGCCAAAACATGATGAAAAGGAATATCATGATTTTTGTTAAAAAGTATATTCAAGACCCAGGCATGAGATAGCCGCAAGGACTACAAAAAGCGAGATTCAAGATAGCGGGCAACAAGAAAACTTGTTTAGAAGGTGGTTTACATTTTGAATTTTTTTTAACGTACTGAATAAAAAAAACTTTTCCGACATGGGCGTTTATTAGAAGGCGGGTTTTTATCAGAAGATATACGGTTATTAGTTTCCGCCTCCAAATAAAATGATTTTTGGCACTTAATTTTTTTTCATGAGCAAAAACTGGTTTTTGGTACTAAATCAATTAGTTTTGACACTAAAGCTTAATTCACAATATAGCTGACGACAATCGATTAATCGCAAGTGTGGTTAATCGCAAATTACACCTAATTTGACAAAAATAATCGCACCGCATAATCACATGCATGCTTTTAAAATAATCGCAAATCGTAATCGCAATTTGAGAAATTGCACGATTAATCGCAAATTTGGCCATACTGAAAACTTTTACCAAAAAAATTACTTTTAGTAATGGATGGTACTTTTTTCTCACCGCAAAACACTTGGAAATCACCGCAAAATACTTATTTTTCTCACCGCAATGTGATCTTCTCGCAAAATTTTTTTTTATCGGAAAAATACTCTTTTCTCACCGCAATTTTTTAGTTAAAAAATAACTTATATCGCTCAGAATCCCACCCATAGTCGTCAGAAGCACTTGAAATACGGTTTTTAGGGTTTACTAAAAGAGAGTAGACTTTTCGCAAAACCTCGATTTCACGCATCAGAATCCCACTTTATATTAGTATGCCGGATAAGTCTCTGGATTGGTATTAAAATTAAGTGAATTTCAAGTCCTAACTGAGAATTTTTTACAGTTATCTTCGTCATTAACTAAGCTATCATTTTCATACAAACTTTTATATTTTGACAGCAGTATGGAAAAAAAATCAACGTGTTATTCGAAAACTACTGAATTTCGAGTTTGAGCTGGGTCACAGCGCAAAAGAGTGTGTGGGTGATATCACTTAAGCAAAGAGAGCCGAAAGTTTGCCAATAACAACAGCTTATAAGTAGTTCTTAAAGTTGAAAATCAGAACTGCGACACTTGAAGACAATTCGGGATCTGGACGCCCCCGAGAAGTTGAGAAAAGAGGCTGTCGTCAACTTCAAGAGCTCACAGTTGCTTGAAAAATAAAACGAGTGTAAGTTGCGACTAGATAGTTGGACAGAATTCGCCAGATGCCCGTTTGTCGGTAATATTGTGACGTGCAACAAGAATTAAATACCATATGTCAATCATGAGTGTCATGGAAAGTTTTGATCTAATGGCGAGTCCGAAAACTTATCCGCCAACCTTATAATTTTTAACAATTGGCTCAATCACTGAGAGTCTCACTCTGAACTAGTGTTAAATTTCGACTACTGTGTTGTAAGTGGCACCGGTGCGTAACCGGCACCAGCACCGGCACCAGCAGCTCACGGCACCGCACCGGTGCCGTGAGCTGATGTCGCTGCCTAAATTTTTGGAATCGGTGCCGTGAGCTGATGCGGTTGCCGGATTTTTCAAGGTCAGTGCCGTAGATCGGTGCCAGTGCCGAAATTCTAAGAAACGTAAATTACATCGATGAGGCACCGGCACTAGGCAGCTCATGGCACCGCACCGGTGCCTTGAGCTGGTGCCGGTGCTGTAATTCTAAGATTTACAACACTGCTCAACCATTCTAAATCCCCTTGAAGCACCCTAAACTGCTTCAAACCAGAGTTTAAGTATTCTGACAAGCCTAAAGGGTGGTTTGGAGCGGTTAAGGTTGAGATTCTGAGCGATTGAGCTCACCAAAGTGGGATTCTGATGTGCGCAATCAAATTTTCGCAATAAGTTTACCCCCACATAACCAATTTTCAGGTGCTTCTGGCCACTCTCGTGTGGAATTCTAAACGATTCAGCTTATTTTATCACTGAAATTCAAATTCCCGCAAAATTTTGACTAAAAGTTCTTGATTTGCTCAACAAGAATCTGCCGCTGCTTAACTACAATTTGTTAATTTGTTGTTAAAGGGGCATACTAGCGCGTTACACAGCGATAAAGGCGGGGATCAGCAATTGCTTCCTTTCATGACCGTTTTGTATGAGTGCACTACCTAATCCGACACGGGGTTTCAAAAAGCAAATTTGTGTTCATCAGAGAATTTTGCGCGAAATCGAAAAATTCAAAAAGCAGTGATTATCAATCAGTTTTTTGTTTCGATCTATATTGCTTATTTCTTGTAATATTTTTTGGTTTTTGTGTCTTAGTTTGTACGTGGGAGATTCATTGTTTTTCCAGCTTTCCGATGAGCCATCACTTGCCAACAGAAGATAACAAATTCGGTGGTTAAAAAGGTTTCAATGAAAAAAGTACTCAAAAATTTACTGACAAGGGAACCGTTTGAACTGTACGATTCGATTCGAAAATTCTGACAAAGCCATCTTGTAGAGCATAGTTAATTTACTACATAGAATTTCAATATTTTTTCCCACAGACAGAAAAAATCGAATCTGGAGAGTCGAGAAAGATCAAGCCAAAACTGCCATGGTCCCCCCCCTGTGGATTTTCGAAAACCAATTCTCTACAGGCAAGCCTTCATACAGTGACACCCTAAATTTTCGATTCCTAACTGGGTCTGACACTTTTTTTCCACATATATATGTGTTTAAAATAGTGTCAGACCCTGCGGTGTCTGACGGTGTCACCATATCAAGGATGGATTATAAACAAATACGTTTTTAAGAATCTACAGGGGGATCAAGGCCGTTTGTGGCTCGATTTTTTTCGAGTCTCCAGATTTGATTTTTTCTGTCTGTGGGAAAAAATATTGAAATTCTATATAGTAAATCAACTATGCTCTACAAGATGGCTTTGTCAGAATTTTCGAATCGAATCGTACAGTTCAAACGGTTCCCTTGTGAGTTGAGTCTTAAAACTGCACTGAGCCTCTGTTTTCTGATACAAGGCTGCTAAAAAAAAAGTTGCTAACGTGATAGCGCATGAATTTTTACATATGTATGTGTAATATTGCTTGAATTTATACGCAATTCGGAATTTTCATACGGAGAGAAGTAAAAGGTTCATATTTTTACGTCAAAAACCGGTCTTTTTTGGCTAAAAACAGTTCTAAGTATCGAAATTTACCAATTTTGACAAAAGCCAACTAGGATCTTGCAGGTTAGATTGTGAGCTACATTTTGGTATATAGGGTGTACAAAAAAGTCCGTGGTTTTGAGATTTTTGAGCGTGGTAAAATTTTGATTCAATTTTTTTGTGTTCAGGGACATCAACATGGTTGATACTAAGCGTCTAACACAAGTTGAGTGCATCAAAAAACTCTGAAAATCGGAGACGACAAATGAAACAGCCGCTTTAGTAGAAGCAAGAAAAGCTAAAAAAGAACAGAAGAAGTATAAATCAATATAAAAAGTCACTGTCGAATTTCGAATTCCGCTCAAGACAAAAAATATTTGAATTTAAAATTTGAATATTTATTGTCTTGAGCGGAATTCGAAATTCGACAGTGACTTTTCAACTTCAAGAGCAGTTTTACACGCAAATCGACTACGCTGAACACGAATTCGGTGTCAGAATTGATGTTTTTTCAAGCGGGAATAAGGTTATAGAAAAGTTGCGCTACAACTTATATATTAATTTTGCATAATTTGTCTCAATTTTATGATAAACTATTGCTGTATTTAGTGCCAAAAGAACTGCAAGATTTTGTTCTTTCATGTTCTTTGAAAATTAAGCTAGAAATTATTTGTAGGCAGAGTTTTGGCTTTTATAATGTCGCAAAAAAGGATATCCAGAAACTGGATCTTTGAGGGAAAATCGTGAATTCTCTGTGAAAAAATGATCACTCTGAAGCAAGTTTGGGCTCAATAGATAGCTCTGATCCAGGTTAAAATTTTGGGTGGTTTTGCGCCTAGGTAAAATAGGAATTTCGGTGACTACCATCTAAATTTCTCAAAATTTTAGGTGGTTGAGGGTGACCAAAAACAGCCTACTTTCAGGAGGGGGTTTCACCATCTCATACTATTTTTTTTCAAAATTTTTTGCACTATCGTGTTCAGCGAGAAATTCTGAGTCGATTCGGGCAATTACTACGCTTGGGAGGCGGAGTGTTAATAGTTGTGGCGAATTTCCACGTTTACTTTGAATAAAGCTTTTGTTTGTATGAAGCCTTAAAATTTTGGGTTTGTAGGAGCTAAAAGCAAAAAAATCGCATAATCACGCGATCAATCGCACCTTAATTTTTTTTTGATAATCATTGCTATTAATCACATTTGTTTTTTTGAAAAAATCGCAATCGCGATCACATCGGGTTAAGACCGAAATAATCGCAATCGCATAATCGCAAAAGGCCAAATCGTCAGCTCTATTCACAATGAGGAGGCTGTTTGCGGATGCTAACCCAGACTTCACACCTGGAAAAAGCCTATTTTTTAATTTAAAAAAAAAATCTGTTGGTGCAATCTTCTATCTAAGATTCAGGGCTACCAGATAAGCTGTTGATAAATTAGATGTTGTGTAAAGAATAGATAAAAAAAATCCGCTCAAAAATCCGCGCTCAAATTCAAATTAGGATTCCTAGGCGGATTCTTAAAATTTTATCTGAATTTTTGAAGCAATATTTACTTAGTCAATAGTTCATTTGGTAGCCCTAACCTCAACTACAGTCAAGTCTCGATATAAGATACCCCCAATACAAGATACACCTCTATATAAGATACACCTGGTTCCGCCCCAAGTTATATAAACCCCTTTAAATTAGTCTCGATGTAAGATACACCTCCATACAAGATACACCTGGTCCGGTCCCGAGGGTGTATCTTATATCGAGACTTAACTGTACATGATTTCAACGACTGCATAAGAAGCTGGAAAATATAAAAACCACACCGAGTGAACATTTTTGGAAAAAAAAGTAAAAAAAGCGAGGATTCTGTTTCCGATATTTTTAGTGAGTAGTCTTTATAAGCATCCGCAAACAGCCTCCTCATTCATTAATTTTGGCACTTTATCTTATTTCGGCTCAATTAGAAGAAAATACGGTAACGCTTTCTGTAATTGGAAATCACACCAATCTCACAGTAACAAACCAAGTTGAGCCTCAGACTTGGTCCTTAGTGTAAATTTGGTGTGATTTCATCAAAAATTATTTTGAATTAGGGTGTTCGATTACTCAATCGATAGAGAAGAATCTTAGCCACAAAACGGTGTAAAAAATTTGAGATAAGAGAACAAAATATACTAATACGGTTCTCACAGTGAGCGGGTGCGGGTGTGGGTGTAGGTAGATGTCCGGGGGGAGGTCGAGGTGTTCTCACAATGCAATTTCGCTTGTTTTTGTTTTGCTTTTTAAAATAAAGGTGTATTTTTTTCAGTTTCAGTGGCTAATTCTTCATTTTTATTCTTTTTTTTATGTATTTGAAGGGTAGAATGTCCTAGGTGCCTTTGGTACTTTTGTGACATGTTTGAATTCGCGCCTTTCGAATTTTAATTATTTTAAGCGTTTTGGTGCATGTTTTTTAAATTTTAGTAATATGGAAGAATATGGAAGCTTAAGTTGAAAGGTGTAAAGGGGAAGGCTTAAAAAGGAAGGGTGCAAGTCACAATTCGAATATTTTGAACACTCAGGTTCAAATCCCTCTAGGTGAACACCTCATTTTTATTCTAATTTCAGTGAGTTAAATCACTTTCAAGACCAAAAAGGTATCGAGCAATTAATTGGAAACGTTTCCAAAAACGCTTTGCTGTCAGCAACTACCTTAATTTTGCGATTTCATGCAAATGACCATCAATATAAAGGAAACCAAACAGAAGCCATATACTTTGGTTTTTATCGCCTCCTCTGCCCATTTTTTGACTTCTCACAAGGTGAATTTAATTTGTTATAGTCAGAATTTTCTAAGGAATCACATGGAAATGTTTTCACATCAAAATTCATCCCGAAAATTCGGTAGCTTGCGATGGTTTGACCCAGAAAGAAAAAGCATGTTTGAATGGTAGGATGGCACGGAATCAAAAATATTTCAATGTTTTTAATTTTTAGCTTCCACTTTATTTTAATCTCTGTATGTTTCTATATACCTATGTGTAGCCACGATTCTAGGCTTTCCTTTAGGCTATTGCACAGAGAAAAAAATAAAAAAGGATCCAGTAGACGAGCTAAATAAAAAAGACCTTCGAACATATTCAGTTCCGTGCCATCCTACCGCAGTACGAAACAAGGTCGCCTACCACCGCAGCGACATTCCCGGTTAGTGTATGTTCACACTAGATGAACTCGAGTGTAACATTTAGATGCCTTGAAAGCATCTAAAAAATATGCAGTGAAAAAAGGGAACATATGACAAACAAAGCTGTGAGCATAACCCAGAAATGATGTATTGGCTAGGTCTTGGTTTTTCAGTCAGCTCCAGTGGCTTGGTAAATGATGTGCTGATGGTTTCGTTGGATAACCAAGAGCCTAAGCATCATTTTCATACCAAAATTATACATGAACCATGAAAAAATGGAGTGAAAAAATGGGTGTGCATCCACGGGGATTTAAACCTGAGTGTTCAAAATATTCGCATCATGATTTGCACGAGTTTGAGCTTTTTTAGCAGTATTAAAAAGGTTATTGCTAAAAATAATGTCAGATTCGTACTCAGCGTGTAAAATCAGGTCTAGTAGTGGTTTCTGAAAGGAAAAAAACATAGAAAGAATTTACCTCGCCCTGGTCGATGTTTTTCAATTCAAATTGAAATTTTCCAACTAGACCTCTAACGGGGCTTAATTTACCCATTTTCACGAACAATATGTCAAATCTTTTATCTTTATTACAGATGTTTTTTAAATTGAATTTCACCTGGAAACTCATTTTACAAAACTGTGTTGCGAAATATAAAAACAGTCTAACCAGTCGAGGTTATGTCGCGGTGCAGGTGCGGGTGAAGGTGCGGGTCGAGGTGTAGGTGTTGGTTGATGTGAGAACACATCGACCTACACCCGCACCCACACCCACGCCTACACCTCTCACTGTGAGAACATGACATCAACCTCGACCTGCACCCGCACCTACACTCGCCCATTGTGAGACCCCTATAAAAAGGGTAAGAAAGTCGATGTCAAAAGATAGTCGTAAAAGTTTCTCCCCGCCCCTTCGAGACTTGGCTGTATTTATTGTCTATACCTTAATAAATAATTCATAATACCTGTATGGAAAAAATTATATCTAACAGTATGTATTCATCATACCTCCAAATCTGGACATTGCAGTCATCCCCACCTAAATAATAACACAATCATAAGTCAAATATAATAAGTTGTCGAAATTTTTAAAAACCAACCACTGACAATATAGTCTTCTTGTGGTGAGAATTCGACTGCATTCACACATCCCTTGTGACCCTTCAAATCTTTCTGGTAGACCCACTCTTGACGGTTTCGCTCAAACAAGTTTCCGTGTATGTTGACTGTGGTGTGACCTCTCAATTCTCGACGTCTCAGTGCTTTTAACAGTTTCGTGGTATCTCCTCCTGTTCCACGCCTGCTGTCCTCGTCAATAATGTCACAAATGCTACTTCCACCACCTCGCAATTCTCTGACATGGATAGCCTTTACTAGAACACCTCCCCTTGTCCTTGCTGCCGATGTTGTGGGTGAATCCATCTTTAGGTGTGAAAATTGAGAATGGCTAAAGTTTATTCGTAAGCTAAAAATATTGTTATTTTTGTGTTCAAAAAAACATCACGCCAGAGATAATGAAAAAAGAACTACTTAAATTTTTTATATTATAAATTATCTATTTAGTTATGCGACCAAACTTTAGTTTATTTGTTGGTGATGGAGGCACTCAATAGTATTCCCCCGCAGATATACCCCGACATATATATCCCAACATATATCAAATTTTCTAGCTATTGTGCTCAGCGTGAAATCTTGCACAAAATGCATAGTTCGGTGCACACATTCTCTTGCGTGCTTATAGAAAGGGCATTTAAATTTACGTCAGATGGCGCAAAAAATAAGAATAAAACTAAATCTCCGAGGATATATGGCTAAATGAAGTTAAGTAGGGCTGTATTGGGTTTCGAACTTATGAGTTTGGAATTGTACGATTTTGAAAAATTTTCGTTTTCGGACTTTTCCGTTTTCGAACTTTTCGATTCTCAAAATTTCCGTATCGGATTTTTTTCTTTGAATTGAGTTTCGAGCTTTTCGGTTTCGGAAAAAAATGGGGTTCGAACAATCCTGCCTTTAATAAATTATTTCTAAGCTCGTTTTTTATACAAGTATAACTTTAATTGACTGCTTTGACTGTTATTTACCAGTACCTTCAAAAGTCACAGTCAACATACCACATTCAAACCCTTATTTCTGATGTAAAATCGTTTGGTAAATCCTGTTTAATAGGACCAAAACTGCGATTTCCCCCACCCGAACCCCAAAATCTACGGTAGGTACCTCCTGGTCAGGTGGATATCCACCTGGTTGGCCTAAAAAAGTCAAATTTTAAAAAACAAACCCTGCTATCATTTGCAAAATCGTGCAAAGAATTAGGTTTTGTTAACACCAGAATTCCGATTTTACCCACTTAGATCCCATAACATAGAGTGGGTGGTGCAATTGCAGTTTAGGCATCCTTAACCGCTTTAGACATTTCTAAAAAGTTTAGGCATCCATAAAAAGTTTAGTAATCCAATCAATACTTTAGGCATCCATATATATATCCAATATATACAAGAAAATTTTGCGCTACTTGCTTTTACTCTAACAGTTACCATACGACCCTCCTTTATTTAAAAAATGTATTTGGTTATACCTGCATGTTTACGGACCTCCTGGCTTATACCCCTTAAAAATAATGTTTTTTAAAGTGTCTAGAAATCATTTGGCATAAATTGATTTGGTTTGCTAAAAACCTGAAATATGCCACGAAAAACCTGAAATATGCCACGAAAAACCTGAAATATGCCACGAAAAAGCAAAATTGATATTAAATTTATATTTCGCGCTGACTTTTATAAACTTTTTATAGTATTGTGTAGCCCAGAATCTCAGCTTTCCAACAAGCTATCAAACTCCACCGAATTATTTAGAAAAAGTAGATATTCGGGGTTTAAATGAAATAACAAAACAAAAAAATTACTTCGATCAAACCATTAAATTATATCATTTTTTAAATGATTCAGTGGAGTTTGATAGCTCCTTAGAAAGCTGAGATCCAGGGCTACACGATAATAAAAAAAATGTCAAAAAATCAGAACAAAAACTTTGTCAAATTTAAGGTTGAAGTTTTTTCGTGGCACATTTCAGGTTTTTCGTGGCATACAGTAGCGGAAAAAAAGTACTGTATCAAGCACATATTTTTTGAAAATCATTGTGTAGCTTTCTAAATTTGAAACATTCTACAACAATTTTCAACCAAGAAGATTGCTCGCAATCTCAGCTACATTTTGAGCACAAATATGCCGAAAAAGAATAATTTTTTGTTAGCACACCAATGCTATTTGCAAAGCCACTCATTCCTGGGGGTGGAAAAAAGTATTGCAGCAAGCATTCTTTCGTTAATGTTTTTAAGATTTTAGGATTTTTTTGCTAGTTATTTTTGATAAGTTTTATAGCACTATTTTATAGCTACAATTTGATAGGTCAAGCTCTTCTTTTTGATCATTCTGAGAAAAGTTATGAATATCAACAAAAAAATGTCATTTTTTAGTCAAAATCAAAGTAAATCTAAGGAAAATGGTTGTTTGGTGACCAAACTTTGGTCGCATAAATACTGACTTTTCTTAAAAGTTTAAATATCAAAATTGACCAGTTAATGCACTTTTTGAAAGCTTAACAATTTCTCTACGAAATGACGAAATGAAAGAAATTGTTAAGCTTTCAAAAAGTGCATTAACTGGTCAATTTTGATATTTAAACTTTTAAGAAAAGTCAGTATTTATGCGGCCAAACAACCATTTTCTTTAGATTTACTTTGATTTTGACTTAAAAAATGACACTTTTTTGTTGATATTCATAACTTTTCTCAGAATAATCAAAAAGAAGAGCTTGATCTATCAAATTGTAGCTATAAAATAGTGCTATAAAACTTATCAAAAATAACTAGAAAAAAATCCTAAAATCTTAAAAACATTAACGAAAGAATGCTTGCTGCAATACTTTTTTCCACCCCAGGAATGAGTGGCTTTGCAAATAGCATTGGTATAACAAAAAATTATTCTTTTCTGGCATATTTGTGCTCAAAATGTAGCTGAGATTGCGAGCAATCGTCTGGGTTAAAAGTTGTTGTAGAATGTTTCAAATTTAGAAAGCTACACAATGAGGGGGCCACCGATTTTTTCAACTTTTTCAAAAAAAAATTTTAGTTTTTTTAATTGTAAAATTTTCTAATTAGCAAAGTTTTTAATAAAAAATGTATTCTATAAACTCATTATATCTTAAAATAAGTTTTTTTTCAGTAAACTCTTTTTTGAAAAATAAAGGATATCGTAAAAAGTGTAAACATTTTTTTTGAAAAAGTTGAAAAAATCGGTGCCCCCCCCCCAAAGTAAATAAGTTCCCAATGATTTTCAAAAAATATGTGCTTGATGCAATACTTTTTCCGCTACTGTATTTCAGTTTTTTCGTGGCATTTTTCAGGTTTTTAGCAAACCCAATCAGTCATAGCCAAACCATTTCAAGTAATATTTTTGTCATAAAGAGACTAGAAAAGTGAATCAAAAAGGACAAAGGGTTGTATTGGGAGGGAAAGGGACACAACCGGGCCACTTAAATAGAAGGCCAATTAGCAAAAAATGAATATGTTGAATAAAGTGTTGAAACTGGGGCCTACCGCATAAATAAGCTCTGGCATGCAATCATGTTTTATGCATCCAGAGTCACTTTCGAGTGATTTGTGTCTAAAGTATGTGGGTGTGCGCATCTCAGGGAAGTCCCCCCCCCTTCCCTTAACTTTTATTTTTTCAAAGTAGCCAATGGATATCCACATGTCTTAAGGTACCTAACCTAGATTTCGAGGTTTGGGGAAGTGAAATCAAAATTTTTTTGTAAATATATAATCTATGGCTAAACTTCGTTAAACCACATCCTACCAAAAGTTGATTTTGACCACTTATTCGTGCCTTTCAGGTCGTAATTAGTCGAAAAAAACATGTTTTTGTGGTTGGGAAGGATTTTTTCGAGAAAAAAATTTTGACCGAAAATTGACTTTTTGCCTTGGCGGACCAAGCTAAACCATCATAAAGAGGTACCCAGACACCCCAAAAGATGGGATTTGAACATAGTTTTGTTGACTGGGGCTTAACGCATAAAAAAACTCTGGTATGCATACATTTTTTATACATCCACAGTCACTTTCGAGTGATTTGCGTCTAAGGTATGTGGGTGTGCGCATCTCTAACCAACCAAGCCCCCTTCGGGGCGCAGGGGGCTTGGTTGGTTAGAGATGCGCGCACTCACTTACCTTAGACATAATTCCGAGCAAGACTCTTGATTAAAAATGCATTGAAGACTCTTTTTGCCTAGCTGCAGTGACCAAAACGGGGTAAAATGACCTTTTATAAGATGGTTTACCTTGGTCCCCCAAGGCAAAAAGACAATTTTTGGTCAAAAAAAAATTTCTCGAAAATTTCCTTCCCAATCCCAAAACATGTTTTTTCGACTAATTACGACCTGAAAAGCACGAATAAGTGGTCAAAATCAACTTTTGGTAGGATGTGGTATAACGAATTCCAGCCTAATCTATTTTTTATGGGATCAAATTGAAATTATGCATCAAAAGTCTTTATTTCGGCATCAAATTCAAATTGGCGCTAAGAATAATGAATTTCGGCATCTAATTACTGAATTTCGGCATCTAATTTTTTATTCGATTGTCTGTGCTGTCTTTTGCTCTTCAAAGGAATATTTTATGGGCAACTTTTTACTCAAAATGACGGCGAGAGTCCGCTCTTTCTTTTCTATTAAAAATACTTTACCCAATCTGTTTTTAAAAAGCTTTTGCCTATCCCGTAACTAGCATTTAAAGGGGGGGGAGGGGGAGCGCAAATCATAATGCGAATATTTTGATCTCTCAGGTTCGATTCCCAGTGAATGCATAACCTATTTTTTGCTCTACATTTTAGTAAGTTCACTAACTTATTAGGGCCAAAAACTATCGAGAAATCGATTGCAATCATTTCCAGCACTAATTTACTGTCACTTACTGCCCCAATTTTGCGATTTCAACCAAATGACCATCAATATGAAGGGAAATCAGCCAAAATGATGCTCACTTAGCTTTATATCGCCTGAACCTTTGCCCATTTTGTTCTTTTCTCGACGCGTTTAGTAACTTTCTAGCGTCACAATTTCATGAGGAATCAGCTAAGAATATTTTCACACCAAAATCTCTGCATAAAAACAAGGTAGCTAATGAAGGTTGAGTATTTTTGAGGAGCAGGATTTCGGTATTATTTTGGCACTGACGTTTTTTTGCAATTTTTATCTACATGCTTTTATACAACTGTGTGCTGGAAATGACAAGAGGAAGCAGAGCTACGTTCTGAGTATAAGGTTGAAAACGATCATCCTATATACTAAAAGAGAGTTGTCTGTATGTCTGTCTGTCATCGCGAACTTTTAAATGTCTCAAAATTGTCGTTTAAAAGTTGGTCTCGAGAGGATTTCATTGCAGCGAAAGTTTTGTCGTATGCTCATTATTATTTCTTGAGCATGTTAAGCAGTTGGCTTTCTCGAATGATTTTGTAGGCGAGTCTCATGTTTTTTGTCTCGAATTTTGTGAATCATCCAGTTACTTGGATCGAATTATTATTTTTGAATAAATTTTTGAACTAGAGTATTTTCATATGATTTTGAATATTTCTTGATTCAAATATGATTCATTCTGCAGTCCAGGTGCTTTAATAATGGTAAATAGTTGAAGTGCTTGGACTGTACTATGGTTCATGATTGAGTCTTAACTTGAATTGATTCATTATGCGGTGTTACTGCAGTTATTATCTTTTTGTTTTGATTCTTTTTCAAGCATTTTTTGTTTTTGTAAATCACATTTGTTATAACTCAAGTATGAATCATGTCGCAAAGTTCGGGCTGCAGTGTGGATAAGAATTGTGCTTTGAGAGTATACTGGGCGATCCGGTAGGTCTTGCATTCTCATCAATGAATTTTTCTTACTTATCGTTTCAGGTCTCTGCTCTACGGATTAGTCGTGAAGTTGGGTCGCCGTGTGTACAAGAATTGTGCTTTGAGAGTATACTGGAAGATCCGGTAAGTTGTGCATTCTTATCAATACGTGTTTCTCATTCATCTCTTCAGGTCTCTGCTCTATGTATTAGTCGTGAAGTTCGGGTCGCAGTGTGTACAAGAATTGTGCTTTGAGAGTATACTGGAAGATCCGGTAAGTTATGCATTCTTATCAATATGTGTTTCTCATTCATCTCTTCAGGTCTCTGCTCTATGGATTAGTTGTGAAGTTCGGGCCGCAGTGTGTACAAGAATTGTGCTTTGAGAGTATACTGGAAGATCCGGTAAGTTATGCATTCTTATCAATATGTGTTTCTCATTCATCTCTTCAGGTCTCTGCTCTATGGATTAGTTGTGAAGTTCGGGCCGCAGTGTGTACAAGAATTGTGCTTCAAGAGTATACTGGAATATCCGGTAAGTTGTGCATTCTTATCAATGAGCGTTTCTAATTCATCTCTTCAGGTTTTCGCTCTATAAATTAGTCTTGAAGTTCAGGCTGCCGTGCGGACGAGAATCGTGCTTCGAGAGTAAGCTGGAAAATCCGGTAGGTCGTGCATTTGCATCAATCAATCTTTTTCATTTATCTTCTCAGGTCTTCGTTTCATTTGGAATTTTTTCTGCCTCATTGTACAGTAGAGTGCCTCAAAAATGGTTCATGTTTGAAGTGTTTGAGATGGATTGTCCTATGTTTGCTTTGTAAAGTCGTATTGTTCATCTTATGCCGCATACTTATTGTCATGTCTCTTGTGATATGGTTTTGTCTTATGTGATGAGTATCTCACTTTGTTTGTCCTGTATCATGTATCAGATATGTGGCACAGCAAACAAATCTTTATTTCTTAATTTTAGCAGTTCAAAATGATTCGAGATTCCGTCAATAGCGAAATGTGTGAAGACTCTTTTCTTTCCACTCCGTCTAAGAAACGAAAGCGCTCAATCAATTCGATTCGATCTATTCCCAAGCTTATCGTCGGTGAACAATCTGTGTAAGATGCTTCACAAGTTTTTCAAAGTTGTAGTGTTTTCATATTTTTAGCGATGTT
This sequence comes from Ditylenchus dipsaci, assembly GCA_004194705.1. Classification (NCBI taxonomy): domain Eukaryota; kingdom Metazoa; phylum Nematoda; class Chromadorea; order Rhabditida; family Anguinidae; genus Ditylenchus; species Ditylenchus dipsaci. Next base: position 1,487,438 of record SADC01001112.1, on the reverse strand, counting down.
ATCGTCCAAGTCGTCTCGCTTGAAGATGTTCTTAGTTTCGACAAGCAGAATAGAATCCGCACGATTGTTGGAAGCGATACCAAAATCCCGCCAAATTATGTTCAGATAAGTGCTTGGAATACAGCCCGCGACGTGTTTTCGGCTGCCACTTCGACTCAATGCTTGAACTCTTCTCCGGATAGTAATTGTTCAGGATTTTCTTCTTTGCTGGTGTGTTTCTTTCTTCGCATTCAGCTATTTTTAAATATTTTCTAAATACTATGAGAAAAATATGAATTTTCAGGTTGAAACGCTTTTGCTTAAGAATTTGGCTGTGGTCGCTCCTCCTAAAGATAAGCTGTACAATTATGGAAACGCAAATCTGTCGCTTAGTTTCAAAGGTGGGTCATCAGTACGAATTATAAAAGATGCGGCTTTGCAAATCAATGGAAACGTCGATCGTTACTTCGAACATCTTTTGGAAGAGAAGTTCTGCTTGAATAATGCAACCTTCGCGTCAATTAACGTGGATGTCTTGAAAAAATTGTGTAAAAACAGTGCAATGTAGGTGAATAAATAAGTTTTTCAAATAATAATATTTTTTTTCAGCGACCTCAAACTGCGTATCAAACAAGTGGAATCTATTCGTCGTTTTGTGAAGGACGATGTGCATCAGTCTGTTATCGATTTCTATGCTTCTGATGGCCGCGACAATGTTCAAGTGACTGCGTGGAATTTTGTGGCAATTTTTCTCAGCCATATTCTGAAGTCATCTATGGTAAGATTTTTATTTGTTTCTGTTCATTTTTTTCCATCAATTTTCAGGGTTCTACAGTTCTTCTGCAAAATTTGAAGTCAAGTCGTTCTGGATGCTGTGTCTTCACAATGCAGTCCAAGATTCAGTTTCTCAAAAACGATAGTTCGTTCGGGCCTGCTCCTAATACTCTGAGCAAAATTAGTGGTCTCTTCGGTACGAAAAAAGGTATTTCATGGGGTTTTGAATTTTTTTATTCTGTTGGTTCAGTGTTGCTCCGACTCTTGATTATCACAGACATTGTGCCCTTTGGCTCAAATACTGGTTCTTTCGTGGGGATGGCTACTGATGGAGAACATAAATGTCAACTGTCTTTTCAGATCAAATCGAATGTTGGCATGGACGACGAAATCGAAATCACTCAAGCTTCAATCGAGTGGACAGGTTTGAGCACTGAAAAGTTTTTTTTCAATCTAAACCTTTAAGGTGAAGTTTTGTCTCTCATGATTGTTTCTTCGGAGCACTTTTCGATCCTCAGCGATGAAAGCGAGCTGTTTGTGGATCAAGATTATGCCATAGATGACTTGGACTATCCTCAGAATGAGCAAGAAGGGCACCATTTGCAAAAGAATGACCAAGAAGGGCACCTCGAGAAGAACGTTGATTGATTTATTCTCTCTGTATCTGTTGAAATCTCTGTTGTGTTATTCTTTGTTAATGAAAAGCATCTTTGTGAAGAATAGTGGGAATGATGTCAAGTTACTTTGAGACGCGTAAAGCGGCACCATCTTCTTTGCTAACTTTAATCAAGGTTCGCCCTTGGCCCTTTTTTGAAAAAGGAGATTTTTTGTACTTTAATTAAAATTCGACATTTCGATTCAAGATAGCATTCTCACTTCACATCAAAAGTGGCTGACATTGACCAACCCAGAATATTTCAGTTCTCGCATAACCGATCTCACTTTGATATCAGCTGTAAGATAGAGAAAACTTCTAAGTGGTGAATAAAAGTACTATAGCAGTCTGTTCATGATAAAGTCTCAAATTCATTCCATTATTTCTATTCAATCTATTAATACACTCGCTAATTCTTTTCTTCAATCGTGAGCTATGCATAAAGCTCAAATGAAACTTTTATCTGTGATTGGTCGGTGAATTTTTTTCGAGTCATGTTCTCTAATTAGTCAATTCTGAAACGTATCGGATAATATGACTTGATGATGGACTTACAGTACATTCTGAGAAGCATTTGATTTCGAGTATATTTCACATCTAATAAATGTGAAGATCCGAAGTTTGTAGGAAAGGATTGAATGACGAATGTATAAATTTCACGGTCGGCTCACATGTTTTTAATATCTGAGATGCTTGGGCTGGAATTCATTGAGTCTCAAATTAAATGCAGAAGTAGTCAAGTCACTTGAGTTGAATCAATACTCAAGATGTGAACTTATTTGGTATATATCAGTAATTATTGCAAGTGTTTCGATCTTCTCATTCAGTGGCTCAAGAGTGTGCCACATGCCATGTGTGTCAAGTCTATTGTATCGTGGACCTGCATTGTGTATAAGGGTTCAGACTTACATCTCATTGATTAAATTTCGATTTAGTGAGTCGAATACTTTGATTTAGTGAGTCGAATACCAAAAGGCGAATACTTTTATAAATCATTCACGTGAAAAATATGTCTTCGTGGATCTCAACACACACGTCTGAAAAAATTTAGAAAATGTTATGGTACTGTGCGTCTATGAAAGGAATGAAAAGCTCTTTTAGGAATTCCTGATTGGAGCTCACGGCTCATGTTTTGGTCGTACGACCTATTTTCAAATTTTTTGTTGTCCATGGCTAATGTTTGTGCCTCATGTGTCGAAGTGAATGTCTGTGACTCTCATTTAATGTGTCAAGTCTCATGTTTCATATCTCTTAGCTCATGTACTTTACCTTTTGTACTGTGGATTAGGCGTATAGCTTCAATTTACATGTATATTGGAAAAGGTCAAAAAAACAGAAACTCTCTTTTTATGAATCTCACAACAGGAAGATCGCATTCATGAATCTCTTAAATCAAAATAGACGCTTTTTTGAATCGCAGAAAAGAGAAAAAAAGCTTTTGTAAATCTCAAAAGATGTTTTTTTCAGTCGTGTGAATAATAATAAAGTAATTAAGAGTGACTATATGTGATTGCATTTTGCTCAGATTCATGGATCTTGAAATCATCGAAAAATAAAATGGATAATGCTACAGAAATATCAGCTGAAAATAACCCGAAAAATGTTTGAAAATATCAGCAAAAAACAAAACCGCCCGTAGGGCGGGCAAGCGCTAGTGTAAACTATTGTTACAAAAAAACGTCACTTCCAAAATAATACCAAATAATTCTAGGATAGTCCAAGGTAGAATGGGGCAGTCAAAAATTGGGCCATTTCAAATTGGGCCACCGTAAATTGGGCCAAATTCAAATTGGGCCAATTCAAATTGGGCCACGATTTTGACGGCGTTCTAAAATAAAATTGTAGCAATTTTTGTCTATTGTTTCCCTGAATACGTTTCATGTTCGATTTTTTCTATAATGCTATTCTGTAATTAAAAAAATTAAATTTTTTCAAACAATTGGACTCCAACACAATGATTCAGTGACCTTGATACTTACAATAAAACTAAAGTAGGAAACGTGTGAAAGAAGTAAATAAACTAAAATGGACACTGTTCAATAGCAAACACAGTCAAAATCGTGGCCCAATTTACGGTGGCCCAATTTGAATTTGGCCAAGTCTGATTTGGCGCAATTTACGGTGGCCCAATTTTAATTGGCCCAATTCAAATTGGCCCAATTTACGGTGGCCCAATTTGAAATGGCCCAATCTTTGACTGCCCGTAGAATGACATGGAAGTGGATATGGTTGAATGTTTTTTAAATCCTAGTTTTAACTTTGTAATTACTTTTTCTCTGTTTGATAGCTCAAATGAAAGCCTAGAATCTTGGCTACATTTTGTTATATAAAACGCGTGAATTGTAGAAAAAAGTCAGAGAACATAAATTAAACCAGTCACAGAAAAACCCCCCAAACGAACGATTTTCGCAAATTTGGCAGGTCTTAGCGTGTGAATCAGCTCCAGAAATTTTGAAATCATGATCTGATGATTTTGTTGGATAAACAAGGGTGTGAGGATCATTTTGACTACAAAATTGTAAATTAAAGGACCGTGGTTATTGCGCGCAGTGGCATGTGCAAAATCTGAATTGGCGGAGGACACTTCTCTTTCGTCTCTCACTGTACTCTTTTACAGTAGACGCTCTCTATAACGACGCTCTTTATAACAATTCGCTCTTTATAACGGTCCGGAAAAAAGAACTATTTGGTCCTGAGCTAAGTTATTGAAGTCAAAACGACGCTCTCTATAACGACGCTCTTTATAACGACGCTCTCTATAACGACTCGGTTTAGTCGATCCCTTGAGAGTCTTTATAGAGAGCTTCGACTGTAGTTTGAGATGACTCAAAAGAGTATAGTTCTAGACGAAAGAGAAGCGCCCCGCCAATTCAAATTTTGCACATGCCACTGCGCGCAATAACCATGGTCCCTTAAAGAAGATAAAAAAGATGTGGGTTAAATCCCCCTGGGTACCCAGGGGGATTTAAACCTGAGAGTTCAAAATATTCGCATAATGGTTGGCACCCCCCTTTTAAATTTTTACAATACTTCTCATTTCTTGTAATTTCAGCATCCAAGTGCTAAAATGGCAGAAGTAGAATTAGAGCCGAGATTAGTCAATGAAGGTATGTTCCCAACAAGCCATTCATCTGTTCATTGAGAAATTATAATACAGGTAATGCCGAGGTTATAAATACAGGTGCAGTCGAGGAAAAAGAAGTGAATTCCGCCTTCCGTCTTAAGATCGACAACCTGCCGCCGTTTTTCTCCTCTGTTCAAGTCAAAAAGTTTTTGCAAAAGTAAGTCCAGATTGGTTTTCGGGTAGCGACGCCTTCATATTTCTTTTGTTCAGAACTCTGCCAAAAGTACCATTCAGCCGCCTAAAGCATTTAAGAGGAGTGACCTACGCATCAGTCAAAACACAGGAAGACCTGAACACAGCCTTGGAGGTTCTTAGCTGCGCGAGCATCAAGAAATTCAATTTGGATGTGAAGCAAGTGGTCGATGATCCAGCTATCAACTGCCATCAGATGAAAAGAAGATTGGACAAGGCTAATGAACAAGATATTGCTTCAGATAAGACTCCAGCTGAACTGTTGCTACAATCTGTGACTCCTCTCGCAAACATGCCTTACGAACAACAGCTTGAGAGAAAATCTGCTGAATCAAAGAGGATCGCCACAAATCTGTTAAAAGAACTGCACAATGCTGGAATATTAGGAGCCAAGAAAAGAGATTTGGATGAGCTGATGGGTCCGGTATGTGTTATACAAGACTGTGTATATTCATATATTCAACAAGATTTTTATGCTTACCTTTTTCAGGTGCTTCCTTCACCCATTTTCAAGGGCTATCGCAACAAGTGTGAGCTTACAGTTGGACAAGGAGAAGATGGACAAGCCACAGTTGGTTTCATTTGCGGAAAAATGGCAAATCAGGAGATCAAAATTGTGGGCGTTGAAGACTGCTCCATTTTGACTGCAAACACTCGCGAAATTGTTCGAGAATTTGAGTCTTTCACGAGGCAATTTGGTAGGATTTTGTTCCAAAATTTATGTCGACTAGTAAACAACAGATATTTTTAGCTGGTCAGCTGGATGGCTTCGATGAGTTCAGGAGAGAAGGATTCTGGAAGATGTTGACAATCAGAGACTTCATTGGTGATTGTATGATGATTGTGACAGGTATGGATTGCGGTTTTATTGTTCTCGGATTCTGCAGATGTTCTGATTTCTATTAATACCGGAAACATGGTTTTGCTATGATGGGTTTTCTTGGGCTAAACTGGTCTTAAAATGAGTGACTAGCCCACCCACAACTGTATAAATAGCAGTCTCGCCGTGTGAAAACGTTGCTTCAGCCCTATTCTATTCCTCCATTCACTTTAAAATATTTAGTTCATCCTCACGCAGATCTGGATCTGATTGCCGATGTGAAAAAGCAGCTGATTCAGAGATTCATTCGTTTTGGAGAAGTTGATGCCGTGGAATTCCGTGTCACGTCTCTTTACTGGAATACAGCGGAAAACTCAGGAGACCAGAAATCGTATGAACATCTTGCAGGTTCACTTCCTATTGTCATCCTTCATTAATTTATTTATTGAATAAATTTGTAGGGGCGCCTTACATCTATGAAACCTTGCTTGGTACTCGCTTTCGGATCTCTCCATCCACCTTCTTTCAAACCAATTCACGTGGAGCAGAAGTCCTATTTACCAAAATTGGAGATGCTATGGGTCTGCCAAACCAGAGAAAACTACAATCACTGCCGAAGTCATCGAGTCGAAGACTGAAGAGTCACAACCTATGGATGCTAAGAGACCTAGAATAGAAATTGAAGTATCTGAGGTCAGCTTAAAGGGGCATGCTCGTCGTTGATGGAAATATTTCAAAAGGCGGCCACACTAAAATTCAAACGAGAAAAGAATGCCCTACTTTAGTAAAATTCAAGGGAAAATATTGCATCCAATAGGAATCAAACCGTCGACCGACTCCCACAGTACGCCAACAGTTTACCACTGAGCCACCAGTGCTGTTAGGTGTCGAAGCGTTTTTCATTATACAGGTTGCTTCAAGAAATTCACCCCTTTTGAAATGGTTATAACTTTTTTTCCTGACATGACATAGAAATTCTTTAAACGTCATAATTTTAATCTTGACGGGGATTTATGTTTGGTGTGTATGCCAAAAACACGATTTTTGCTTGGTCCTCCATGTAATTTGGGTCTTACCCGTCCAGATAACATCCACAGATTGGGCCAAACCACAGGGGGACCAAGCGAAAACGTGTTTTTGACATTATGCACCAAACAAAAATCTTTGTCAAGATGAACATTTTGGCGTTTACAGAATTTCGATATCGTGTCAGTCAAAAAAGTTATGACCATTTCAGAATGTGCGAATTTATTGAAACACCCTGTATATTGCCGCAAGAGTATTCAACAATTTTTTTTCAAAATAATTCTTTTTTGAATTGATCTGGAACCCGCCTTTCATAATATTCCCATCGGCTGCGAGCAGGCCCCTTTAAGGTAGTAAATCATCTTAGATACAATTTTTAGGTCAACGAAAAGACAAAGCCTTCCCTTGTGCTGCTCGATATCTGTTGCGGTGCGGGTACGATCAGTTTGTGCTGTATGAAACGAATCAAGAATGCTGTCAAATCTGGCGAATATAATGGAAACTTCGGGTGCATTGGGGTTGAAATCGTACCAGAAGCCATAAGGGATGCTCACATCAACTGTGCTGACAATGGCCTGAGTCCAACAAGGTAAGTTCACGGCGTGTCAAATCGGTAAAAATCGCGAATAGGTCGTAAAATTCTGTCTTTCAACTGTCCTGTCCTTCGGGCTTTCATTCAAGCCTAATTTTTCTTCATGGGGACTAAAAAATCGGAAAGAACCAGTGCTAAACGTTGGACATAACAGATTTTGGGGTGGAAAATACATGCTAAACTTCGCCGCGCAGGGAATTCGGATTCTTTAATCATGTGGAGGAGATAAAAATAATGGCAGGTAGCCCAGCAAACGGTTAACAATAGTTAAAGGTTTTTTTGCAACATCACGTCGAAAAAAACCCAAAATTTAAAGCTTACAATGAAAAAGTTAAAATCGGTATTTCGGGCATCACGTAAGAATGAGTGTTTTGAAGCCTACTTTTCAATATATTCGGCAATCTTTTTTCACAGCTACACGCAATCGGTTACGGGGCATCTTTTAAGCATAAGAACTCAGCTATAACACGAAAAATAGCATACAACGGTCGCAATAACTAACTAGAATCAGTAATAAGAAAATTTCAAAAAAATTTATAGTTTTGGCGCTAAAACTTCCTATTCGCGATTTTCACCGGTTTGTTTACGCCGTGAGTGATAAGGAGGTTGAATGTATCCTTGTATATTTCTTTTCAGTTGTTTGTATTTCAAAGGCGAAGCAGAATTTATCTTCAAAGACTTAGTCTACCAAATGCCGCAGGGTTGTGACCTTAGCACTTCTACTTTCATTGGTGTTCTTGATCCGCCAAGAGCTGGAGTTTCCGATCGCGTGGTTATGGGATGCCGCAAGGTAGTAAGGTTATGACTTGGGAGTAACTGGTATTTGCTAACCTCAAATTTTTTAGTTGCATCAAATGAAGCGCCTGGTCTATGTCTCTTGTGATCCCAAAGCTGCCTTGAAGAATGTGATTGACCTATGCAGACCTCGCTCTCGCAAATACGAAGGAGAACCATTCAATCTTGTTCGAATTCAGCCAGTCGATATGTTCCTCAAACTGAGCATTGTGAGTGGGTTGTGAAGCTCGAAAGATAGATTTAACATTGTGGCTGTTATTGTTATCATCTGTTGTCTGTTGAGTTTGAATAAAAATTGTTATTGGTAGAGTTGTGATCTGTAGGCAAACCCACATTCTGGCTCAAATTATTCTGGCAGAGACAGATTCCGGCACAAACTCATTCTGGCAAAAATCCAAATAGACAAAAGCTTATCTTGGCACGAATTGTTTTGAAACAAATTGTTATTGGCTAAATTGTTCTGAAACAAACAGTTCTGGGATAACTGATTGTGTCTTCCATGTTGCGGTCTCTATTTAACCCTTTATAGCTACCCTTTGAACTTTATAATTTATATTTCGTTACTTTTGTTACCGTATCTTATTTACAATTACTTTGGTATATATCCGAATCTTGAGTGACAGGAACGTCTACAGCAGTGAGTATGAGTGTAAGGTTGAAGCCCGTGTAAGGTTTATAAGGTCGAAATTGCCATTTTAACTACCGAACTCCTAAACCCGAAGTAGATCGAAGATGAATTTAAAATTACTCGAATTCCAAATCAAATCACTTTTTTTTGGTTCGATAGGACCTAAATTACGATTTTACCCGCTCTAACCCTAAAAGCGGGTAAGGTACCATCCGGGCAAGTTAATATCCACCCGGATAGCTTTAAAAACAAAAGTTGTTCAAAAAAAGCAAACTGTTCTTTCAAATGAAAAACGTGTGGGGACTGTGGTTTCTTAGAACGAAAGTTTTGATGTTATTCAACTCCAAAATTTGAGGTTGGTGTTCTTGGGTCAATTGGATATACACCTGGATGACCTGAAAAAATAAACTTTTTCAAAATTTATTTTTTTTTCAAAAAAAAGTGATATGCGTGTTCTCCGTCGAATTCTGCACCGGAATATACCAACCTGCCGCACCGTCTACGGAGTGTTAAACAAAAAACTTAACGAAAAGACTTTCTTATACACAAAATTTTTTAGGTGAACATGAAACTGGAACTGTTAGAAGTTCTGACTCAGAAGTGATTTTTTTACAAAATCGAGTTTTCTTTCCCGCAATTGCGCAACACCATACAGTAGCGGACAAAAAAAAATTGAACACATGGTTACATTTTATAAATCGTGAAAGTTTTGGAATTTTTCCTGCGTGTTGAAAGTTCTGTTAAAAGCAAAGATGTAGCATTTTTCTTCCTCTTTCAAATGCTTAGTTCAATTTTTTAATTGTCAGGCTTTGACATCGTTGTAAATTCATTTTTCTGATACGAGTCCATTTTATACCCGGACAAAAAAATTGAACAGGCAACTGCAATAAACAGAAACCGCAATAATCTCAAAAAATTCATTTATTTCACACTATTATTTCGTAGCCCTATTTCTTAGCTACAATTTGGTGGGTCAAACTTCAATTTTTGATAATTATGGAAAAAGTTATGACCATCAACATAAAAGTGTCAATTTCTAGTCAAAATAAAGAAAAATCTAAGGAAAATGACTGTTTAGCCACATAAATAATAGCTTTTCTCAAAGAAATGTCGGTGAAAATATGACATCCATTGCACCATTCGAAAGCTCTTTGATTTCTCTACAAAATAACACGTCGACTGTTTTTTAGAAAAAATACAGGGCTGAGAAACGGACAGTTGAATTTAGACAAGACAAAAAACGCTAAAAATAAGGCAAAAAGAGGGGTTTTTCACTTTTTGTAACTTCAACTGTCCGTTTCTCAGCCCTGTATTTTTTCTAAAAGCCTCATTCATACTTACCCGAAACATGCCCTGTTTCGCGAAACATGAAAATGTTTCGCGAAACAACCCCCCGAAACATGTTTCGCGAAACAAAAAAATAGCTGTTTCGCGAAACATTTTCATGTTTCGCCGTGTTTCGCGAAACATGTTTCGCGAAACAGGTCCTTCGAAACATGGAGTAAAAGTGCAGTTTTTCGAAGTTTTTAGTTGTTTGCTGCACATTCTGACTGTGTTTTTTTACTTAATTCACGTTTTTAGAAAGTCTAATGCAGCAAGCTAAGAATGGAGCAAGCAAATGGAGCAAAAAATCTAATGGAGCAAGCTAAGCAAGCTAAGAACACGCATTCGGAATATGGGCTACTGGTTGGCGTCTTTTTCTAGGCACAGTCAAAACTGGGTGAAAACTTTAGAGCTAAAAAATGCTTTCTATTTAACCCAACCTTTCAGTCCAGATCAAGAAATGTTGCATTATTATGTTCTATTTGAGTGCCATCAAAGCCCAGGTAGATGAGTGAATTTCATTGCATTCGGATGTGGAAACTACTTTGCTGGCCATCGACAAATATTTGAAAGAGATCAGTGCTAGTTCAAATGCAGAAACTGGAGAGAAGAAATTCACGCTGCAGTGTTTTGATTTGGGAGTTCGATCAAGTGGAACTCAAAGGTTGGTTTGGATTACCCTAATCGACCGTTAAATGTGTTCTAATTGCAGGTGGATGACTTTATTAGAGTTCTGCGATTGTTACATGTGGCCAAACAAAGGGAATTGCAGACTCAGATCAATGAAGTGCTGTCTGGTGTGCAGAAAATTTCAGCTAACCCGAAAGCAGACCTTACTTTGGCGAGGATGGGACGCTAAAGCTCACGAAATATGACGTATCGCCTTTTTGTTTCCAGTTGTATACGGAATAAAATCGTTTGTTGCTTTTCGGTCACTTATTTTTTCTTGTTCCTACTACGAAGGGTTGCTCAGTTAGATCGTTAGTCTGCGGGTTTTTTTTTGTTAGAAATAAATCAAAAGCTTCGATGATGATTTTCATCGGTTCATTTTCGGTTCATTTTATTTTCGGTTCAGATTTCATCGGTTCATTCATAAAATGAACCGATCAATGACGATTTGAATAAAAAGCTTCAATGATGATTTAAACTGCGTGGTTTCAACGTAAAACTGAAAATGTCTAGCAGTTTGCCCAGGTTTTTAGGGTTGAGATGTCTTTTGTCTTGGCGAAAAAAAATTCCAGCGAATGATTTTCAGTAAGATGACTTTGTCACCCACTTAGCACATTAAAAAATTGAGTATATCGTTCGAATATGCCTGCAATATTATATTCTAGCATTTTTTATCGCCGAAACCACTGTAAAAAAGAAAGATTTATAAAAACTACACGACAAGAATCTTTAACACCGATTTGAGCCGTATTAACAAGCATTACATTACCATGTTTCGAAACCCCTGTTTCGCGAAACATGTTTCGCGTAACATTCTCCCGAAACATGTTTCGGGGGTTGTTTCGCGAAACACTTTCTTGTTTCGCGAAACACCGATGTTTCGGGGGATTGTTTCGCGAAACATGTGTTTTGTTTCGATGTTTCGGGTAAGTATGAATGAGCCTAAAAAAAACAGTCGACGTGTTATTTTGTAGAGAAATCAAAGAGCTTTCGAATGGTGCAATGGATGTCATATTTTCACCGACATTTCTTTGAGAAAAGCTATTATTTATGTGGCTAAACAGTCATTTTCCTTAGATTTTTCTTTATTTTGACTAGAAATTGACACTTTTATGTTGATGGTCATAACTTTTTCCATAATTATCAAAAATAGAAGTTTGACCCACCAAATTGTAGCTAAGAAACAGGGCTACGAAATAATAGTGTGAAATAAATGAATTTTTTGAGATTATTGCGGTTTCTGTTTATTGCAGTTGCCTGTTCAATTTTTTTTGTCCGGGTATAAAATGGACTCGTATCAGAAAAATGAATTTACAACGATGTCAAGCCTGACAATTAAAAAATTGAACTAAGCGTTTGAAAGAGGAAGAAAAATGCTACATCTTTGCCTTTAACAGTACTTTCAACACGCAGGAAAAATTCCAAAACTTTCACGATTTATACAATGTAACCATGTGTTCAATTTTTTTTGTCCGCTACTGTAAGAAGATTAATTTCAAGTTATTTCTCCCACATTCGACAGTTGGTGCAGTGACATGTCGTCCAAAAATCAGTTCGCCCAATGTTAAAGGGGCAAGCCCGTCACCGATGGAATATTTTAAAAGGCGGCTACCAGGTCAACTCAAATAAGAATTATTTTGAAAACACTTTTGTTGAGTACCTTAATAATAAGTAATCAAAAACATTTTTACTGTTAAAGGGCATACAAAGGGCATTAATATCAGATTTGAGTTAAAACGAGTGAAAACAAGAACGATTTTTGAAAAGTGTGTGCGTCAGTCGTCGGTTCTATTACCATTAGGGGAATAGTTTTTCTTCGAGTTCGACAAAATTGAGTCAAATTAATTCTCTTTTGAATTTCACTGGTACCCGCCTTTCAAAATATTTCCATCGGCGACGGGTTTAATTAGTCCGAAATTCAGATCTTCCGAAATTAAATTCGTACAAACTTGAGTTTACAATTGCGATTTGAGAGTACATTTTAATTTTGTGGCCCTAATAAAACCGAAATGGATCGATTTCCGTTACTTTAGGCCAAAAAATCACTTCCAGTATTTTACTTAATCGAGATTAGACTGAATTGGTAATTTTTTTAATGTTTTGGTGAACGGCTCTAGGTCAATTCGTCCACGATCGATTCGTCCATGGTCAATTCGTCCACAGGTCAATTCGTCCACAGGTCAATTCGTCCACGGTCAATTCGTCCACAGGTCAATTCGTCCACGGTCAATTCGTCCACAAAATTATTTTCAAATTAATCTTTTTTGTCTTGTGAAGAACTTATCTTATTTTGAATTTTGCCAAAATCGACCCACCCTAACCCCGAATTCTTGGGGTAGGTACCTCCTCGTCAGGTGGATATCCACCTGGATACCTAAAAATATTTTTTTTTCAAAATCGAAAATAAAGTATGGTATATCCTTTGTAAAAAAGTGTGATGAATCATGTTTGACAAGATCAAAAATGCGATTTCAACCACCTGAACACCATTACCTGGGGCAGGTACCACCTGGATGACCTAAAAAATTTAAAAGGTCCTCAAAACTAAAAATAACCATTTTTCCTTACTTAAAGTTGTGTAGGAAGTTACGTTTGTTAGGACCAGAATTGCGATTTTACCCATCCCCACTCTGATATCCGGGATGCCTACCTCCTGGTCAAGTGAATGTCTACCTGGATGGCCGAAAAATGGAGGTAAAAAAAAGTTCACGCTCAGGGGGACTCGAACCAGCAACCCCGGTGGCGTTTATACGAAGATCTATAGCAGCCCCTCTCCAATTCAGACCGAGTGGTCATTCACTTGGGCCAAATATTTTTTTACGTTTAAGGATCCCAAAACATTTTTTTTAGAGCGTGCTGAAGATGGTTTCACAGTGGTCAAATCATGTTTTATCAAGAAATTTTTGAGTTATCATTAATTCTTGATTTATCAAAATCAAGAATTAATGATAACTTAAAAAATTTCTCGATAAACCATGATTTTACCGCTATCAAACCATCTTCAGGACGCTCGAATTAGTGCAGAATAATTGTTTTGGGATCCGAAAACGTAAAAAAATTTTTTGACCCAAGTGGACGACCACCGGATTTTTTTGGTACATGAGACATCCAGCAAAACTGTAACATAGAAAAACATAATTTGAAAAATCCCAAGTTTTCCAAGATGGTCGACCCCAAGTTTTGGGGGACCATTCCAGAAACCAAATTTCAATTTTTTATTGCTTACTCAAGGCTAGGGTTGTCGAATCGAGCGCTCGATTTCGAACTTTTCGCTCGAAAGTTCGAAAAATTTCGAATTTCGAGCGGAAATTTCGAATTTCGAGCGCTCGAAAAAAAAATTCGAATTATGCTTTCGAATTTCGAGCGCTCGAAAAAAAATTTCGAATTATGCTTTTGAATTTTGAGCGCTTTTTTCGAGTTATAGTTTGGAATTTGCAGCACACGAAAAAGAATGTAATGGTGAATTTTTCTTGTTTTAGAAAAATGCCAACCGAAGTTTGGAAATCGTTTAAGAAAGTCGGTGGAAAGACTATTTTCACTTGTGGGGAAGAGCTTAGACTGCCAAAGAGTAGATCAACAACTTATCTTTCGGGTCACCCGAAATCGGCAAGCCCAAGGAAAAGTTAGCGAACAAAAAATTGGGACCTTCTGAGGCGAAAAAAGCCAGAGCGGTGCTTTTTGCGATCTCAGAGTCTCCGATCTGCGCCGTTTGATCAAGCACAACTATGGACAAAGAATGGTAATTTTTTTCGGCCGCTTATTCGTTTGGTGTGGTAAAGCGGTCGTGTGTGGTCGATTAACCATGGTTTCGATTAATTTCTAAAAAATCCATTAATGAGGCGGCGAAGACGCTGAAATTTTCGATTTCGAACTGAGCGCTCGAAAATTTTCGAATTTCGAATCGAGCGCTCGAAAATTTCGAATTTCGAATCGAGCGCTCGACTCGAAAATTTCGAATTTTGAATATCGAATCGAGCGCTCGACTCGAAAATTTCGAGCGCTCGACAACCCTACTCAAGGCGCTGTTTTAGGCAAAATAAAGCTACAGTCAAACCTCTCTACTATGGCACCCCCAAAAGTTCGTTCCCGCCTTGGGTCCGACACTTTTTTTACCTCTATTTTTGAAGGCTTTTGCCATTTCTGTTTGACAGTCTGGTCCCAAATATCGTAAGGATTCCGATTTTGCCGATCGTTTTTCAGAATTATAAAGAAAACTCTTCTAAAAAAGCAAAAACTCAGTTTAAAAACAGAAATTTTTGAATTTTCCTGTTTTTAAACTGAGTTTTTGCTTTTTTAGAAGAATTTTTTTTATAATTCTGAAAAACGATCGGCAAAATCGGAATCCTTACGATATTTGGGACCAGACTGTCAAAACAGAATGGATAAAAGACTTTGAAATTCGGTTAAAAAAAGTGTCGGACCCAAGGCGGGAACGAACTTTTGGGGGTGCCATAGTAGAGAGGTTTGACTGTATTTCTATTCCCAATCTGATTGATTTCTCAAAATTTGGGATTTCCTTTGGGATTCCAAAATTTGAAATTTCGACCCTAGTAGCGAATATCCGCCCCCCCCAATGATTTTCACCTTTTTTACTTCAGTAAAAAGTATCCAAATTTATGTCCCAGACCCCGGAAAATATGCGTAAACTCTTTATTAGTCACAACTTCCGTACGCTAATCTACCCCCAAGCCTAAGGGCTAAGCCTAAACTTGTTGTTTGCAAGGGTAGTTACAGCAACTTTAAAAGGTCGGATTCTTGGGGGGGGGGGGTATTCGCTACTATCGCCGAAATTTCTATCCCTACTAAAATCACGCTTAGCAAGATTTACGAAAACTATAAGCATATCACCATAGCGTAATCTCACCGGTGTCAAACTGTCTTTAGATCGTTAAAATTATTGAAGAAAACAAGTTTTAGTTCTTCACAAGACAAAAAAGATTAATTTGAAAATAATTTTGTGGACGAATTGACCGTGGACGAATTGACCGCACGCCTGGTGAACAGATAGACTTTTGAAAAATTTTTGGTATTGGGCAATATATTGGGGTCCATAACTTTTGAATACTGGTATTGGGTCTGGAGAGGGCCCAAAAATATTGGTATTTTGTAAAGGCAAATCTACATCTCTACTTTTCAATAAAAGCAAAGAAAAGAAGGCATATTTTCACAAGAAGGAGGCCCTTTTCCGCCAGAAAGAGGCATTTTTTCCGTTTATCCATTTTTTATCCGCATGCATTCTTCGCATTTTTTTGAAAATAACAAATTATTATGCATATTTTTGAGGTCAAACAAGCTAACAAACTATTTGAGTCACCCTGTAATTGTCATAAACGCCTTGTTGATATCTCATTAGAAAGCCCGAGATCTGTGCTGTCTTTTTGAAATTTAAATCACCGAAATCTATAATAACAATTGACAAGATCTGCCCTTTCAAAGTTGCATAAGCAGAAATCTTGACTTGGCTGGCTCTTAGGGACAGCTGACCCGCAAAGAGTGAGTTTTTTTTCTAATTTTTTTGGTCAGTCCCTATGCCCTATGTTAGTCCCTTATTGGAGGTTTGTTTGGATACAATTAATTTATTCAATAATCATAAATAAGATCTATACTTTTTACACAATAATAGAGGGGGAGGAGAAGCATATATTAGGTTCAATATGTGCATCAATGAGATTTCTGTTCTTTCCTTATTGTTGTGATTGGTGTGGGGTAGTGGTAGTATCTCCCTCGCCTGCACTCCCACTAAACAACAGACCAGTTGGCTGTTGTGAGGTTGGAGAGATTAAAGGTGTTTTTGAGGTCATGGCATAGTTATCGCTGGGGTTCAACCTCGGACCATCATCCACTTCAGATCCAGGTGGTCCAGCACTTGTCCTTGTGTCCTTATCCTCGCTGCTTGCCTTCGTTACCAAAGGTCGCATTGGGAGTTTGGTGGGTGGAGGCATTAGAAGACGGTCATCTTGCATGATCGACGGTTTAGAGTTTCCATTTTTTGATAATGCAACAGGTTTCTCCTCTTCCAAAGAAGGTCCTTCATTTAATCCATCCTGCATATACCTAAATATTTTGAGTTAGTTAGTAAACTTGATTGAGATCTTGAAAAATTTACAGAAATTGTCACACATTATTTTGGCGAAAGGTTTAGCTATGCCAGCTCGGTTTTAAAGTTTTACTTTAGAGGTTTCGTCAATTATCGGTTTTTTTAATTGCGGAGAGTCACTTGTGACTCACTTAGGTATTAGTACTTATCTCTATATATTATTTGGGACGGATGATAAGCGGTGCACTTTTTGGCTGATTCAAAAAAATTGGTCATAGACGGCAAAATTATTTTCACCGTGTTTCCCACCATATCAGCTTTCGTTTAAAAAAACAGCCGAAAAGGGAATTCTAATAAGGTTAAAGTTCCTCTAAAATCGGAGATGATTATTTTTTAGCCTGGATTTCGGGTGGATTTTCGTATTCAAGCTTGATTTTCGGGCAGTTTTTGCAAGCAGTGTTTGGACCTCATACTCGTACTACGAGTACGAAGTAAGAGCAAAAATTTCAGAGGTACGAGTACGAACAGCGTTAGAATATAAGTGTTTATAAGTCACAAAGCAAATAATAGCGCTTTGCGACTAAAAAGCCGGATCTCAATGTCTTTTAGTAAAGATACATTAAAAATATTTTTTTTAAAATTAATCCCTGAACACCTAATGCGTTTTTATATACCGTATTCTCTCTAATAATCCCACTGTGGGATTATTTTTCGATCTCCGAAAAATCTTCAAATTGTCAACGAAAAATGGCCCTAACTTCGAAATCCTAGTCGAAAAACGGGGGGTGTGGGATTATTAGAGAGGATAAGGTAAGTACATTAAAGGGGCATGCCCGTGCGTTAAGGCGCGAACCAGCAGTTTTTTTCGATTTTTTCGAATGGTCCCATTTTTCACTCGCCCTACGTCAAATCTAATATAGATGACCTTATACTGCTTTAAAAAACTAGACAGAAAACTTAAAAAATCTAGACGAGAACGAATTTAAAAATTTATCGAGAAAGAAAAAAACTGCTGGTTCGCGCCTTTCCTCCCCATCGGGCACGATCATGCCCCTTTAAAGGGGCATGATCAGGCATGATCGTGCCCGATGGGGAGTAAAGGCGCGAACCAGCAGTTCTTTTCTTGCTATCGTGCCTATCGTGTAGAGGTGGTGGTTTTAGGCAGGGTTTCACGGATCAAAAGTCGGAAAAAGTTTTTATTTTTTAGAGGTCACTGCCCACTTGTAAGGACAAACTGGCAAACTCTACTATATTTTTGCTTTTACAAAAAGATACATGGTCATTTACACTCTTTAAAAGTCTGGAAAAGAGCTCAAGAGAATCAGCGTGAAATTCTGTGTCGAAAATAGGAAAAGTGCTTCTCGCCTTTGGAGTGTTAACGTCTTCCATGTTTTCGTGCTCTGAGTATAAAACAGCACACATAACCATCACCATATTCGGAAAGTTTTCGTTTTTTGGTGATTTGGTTTTTCAATATTTTGAAATTTAACCAAAATCAGCTTGGACAACAAAGGCTTCCCAGAAATACAGTCGACTATTGATAAAACAATCCCTCAAAAGTTTGTTCCCGCCTGGTGTCCGAAATTAACTAGCAAAACTTCTGAAGTTTTTGCCAGTTGCCACAAAAGTGACCGGCATAATCAGAATCCTTGCGATTTTTCGGACTAAGCTAACCAAAGGCAGCTGAAAAAAACACTTCAACAAATGATGTAAAAGGATCAGACCCTAGGTATAAACAAATTTTCTGGGTGATATTTGTATTGAGAGTTGACTGTGAGTCAATTTGGTATGACCCACGGACAGCTATGCTTGTTTTCGTAGCGCATCGAAAAAACGTGAGAAAACTCAAAATTTAATGCCACACACACTTAAGAAGCTGGTTCTGTAATTATCAGCTAAACTCTAACAAGAGCTGGATAGTGATTTTATGTGGTGTCATTTTTTTCTGGGACGATACGTAAAAATGCCAAGTTTTGGCGAAAAAGTGCCAAGTTTTTTTGAAATTCTGCCAAGTTTTTATGAAAACTTGGCACTTTTTCACAAAAGCTCGGCAGATTTTCGAAAAAATTAGCAGATTTTCGAAAAACTTGGCATTTTCGCAAAAATTCCATTGGACGGATCAGAATTCCAGTTCGATGGGGTTAATCGCTCAGAATTCCACCCTGAACCGCTCAACACCACCCTAAACCTGGATTCCTGAGCGATTAAGCCCATCGGACTGGAATTCTGATCCGCCCAATCGAATTTTCGCCAAAAGTTCACCCCCCCCCTCAAGTCAACCCCAAAACAACAACTTTCAGGGGCTTCTGACCACACTGGGGTGTCGAGCAGATTGGTGAATTTCGAGCATGTTCGAGCATATGCTCGGCCTACAGTCAACCCTTGAATTAGAACACAGTTTAGCTGCACGGCCACAGTTTACGGTTAAAATATGTCGAGCAACTGCTCGAGCATATTTTCGACTCGAGCACACATCTCCAAATTATTCTGCTCGAGCATTTTCACAATTCTATTTCTGACCGAAAAATTTAAATTCCGGCAAAATTTATTGGGGAAAATCAGTAATTTACTGGGGGAAATCATATTTTGTTTAAAATTCAAATTTACTGGGGAAAATCAGTATTTTGGTGTGTGTTTTCAGCTACAGCCATTTTTTAAATAAAAACCTCCGCATCTTAAAAGTTTTCACATGACTCACAGACAACCTTTATGTCATAAGAAAGCCCTTTTCGTAGGCTTTCTAACGTCTATAAACTTGGTTGTACCAAGGATTAAAAACGTCGATAAAAATCGGACTGAAAAAGTAGTCAATTTCGGGTACCTGTGTTTGGATGCCACCTCTTAATGCCCTTGAACTTTTTTAGACAAGAAAGAGACCCCAGGTTTATAAGTAAAAATTACTCAGTACGAAAAATGCTACATCCTGGCAAAAAAAAAACCTCCTACCCCCCTGCTCGCCCCTGCTCGCGTTGCAGTCCCCCCTCTCCCCCCAGAAAATCACTATTCAGCTGTTTGTTCAAAATTACAAACCAGCTTCTTAAAATCACCAAAAACAGTAACCTTCAACCCTATGAAGTCATCTAGGCCCTCAAAGCAAGGCTTGTGTTTCACATATTATGTTTGAATGAAAGAGGCCATGTTCAAGCAAATAAAAAGGTTTACTTGTCTTTGCGGTCCTTCTTTGGACGTCCCTCTTGCGCTTTGCGCATGCATCACTTTCCAAATTACTTGAGATAGGTTCGGTTTTCATTAAACTAAGACTGAGATCATCTTTAAGAGGGAATTGATGGAGGAGGGTTATATTCTCACTCAAGTTGCCCATCGAAAAAGCTTTCATATGGTCTGGATAAAATGGTTGGTATGGTTGTTGGTAGTGCTGCTGCTGGTGGTTAGCCTGCTGGAAGTGCACATCCATCAACTGACCAGCTGTGGAAGGAGATTGGAACTGATGAGGGGAAAGTTGAGTTGGTCGTAGTCAAAAAACACTGGTTGTCCGCTTTGAGTTGGAGTTATTGCACAATCTGAGCCAGTGGACAGTTTGGAAGTGGTATTTCTTTCAGCATGGACTCCAGAAATGCAAAGTGCGGATTTTGCATCACGGCATACCGACTAAAATCAAAAGCTTTTTTATAAATAGTAGTTTTCACTAGATTCTTTGTATTTTCTCTCTCATGTTTTTTTGACTAAGCAAAAACACGCAAACGTCCTAAGTAAGCTTTTCCTCGTGGTTGACTGTAAACAAAAGAAGAGTCAAGCAAAAATTGAACTTTTATGTAAAAAAAAAGAATGCAACGCGAGAAATTAATTTTCAAGGAATTTCCGGCCGAATATATGTAGATCTTGAACTACTGATATGCAGATATACTGTACGCACTGAGAGGTAGATCATAAATCCATTGTTAACTCCAAACAGCTATCTAAAAAGTTCTCTTATATTATACGAGAAATGTTATAGTTGCTGACGTACAGTCGTCGATAGGGAAAGATCTGACTCAGGATGACTGATTGTTTTTTCTGAGGCAGAAAAAGATGATTTGGAGGCGCATCATGCGATCGAACTAGATCGATCTATGTTTACTCAAATTCAGAATTTGAAACACAAAAAAGTTATGAGTCTACATTCATATTTTTCATTTATTTTAGTTTTTAAAGCTTTATTTAAAAGCAGATACACATTTAGGCATGATATTTTTGGTTCGACTGTGTCTCGGCTACAATTTGGTAGGTCAAACTTATTTTTTGATCATTCTAGGAAGAGAAGCAACATAAAGGCGTCGATTCCTAGTCAAAATATTGGAAAATCGACGCTACTTGCATATACCCCCTCCCCAATTTAACTTTTTTAAAGTATTTTTAAAACAACCAAGCTTTGGTCATTTCTAAATTTCGACTTTTTACCTGTTTTACAACGTTTTTCAACATGGGACTTGGCAAAAAGAGCCTCTAAATGCATTTTTAATCAAGAGTCTTGCTCGGAATTATGTCTAAGGTAAGTGAGTGCGCGCATCTCTAACCAACAAAGCCCGCTGCGCCCCTTCGGGGCGCAGGTGGCTTGGTTGCTTGGGGTTGAGATGCGCACACCCAGATACCTTAGACACAAATCACTCGAAAGTGACTCTGGATGCATAAAAAGCATGCATACCAGAGTTTATTTATGCGGTAAGCCCTAGTATTCGAAACTATGTTCAACATCTTTCTTTTTGTTCGAAATTGGCCTCTTTTTGGTCCATTTCCACCCTAATACGGCCCCAAATCTCATCAAAAATGGTCAAAATGGGTACTTTTGGGTGGTCCCCAAACTTAATTTTTTATTTACCAGAACTGAAAAATAATGTCTTTTTTGAGCTTCTGAGGAGATTTTAGGTCGATAAAGGGTGTTTGGGAACATTTAAAAAGTTGATTGATGGGGGGAGGTATATGCAAGTAGCGCCGGAAAATCTAAGGATGACTGTTTAGCCATATAAATAATAGCTTTTCTCAAAAAATGTAGATGAAAATATAACATCCATTGCACCATTCGATTTCTCTACAAAATGACATGTTGAATGTTTTTCTATAAAATACAGGGCTGAAAAACGGATGGTTGAAGTTAAAAAAAAGTAAAAAAAACCCCTCTTTTTGCTATATTTTCGACTTTTTTGTCTTGTCGAAACTCAACTGTCCGTTTCTCAGCCCTGTATTTTTATTAAAAAAGAACAGTCAACATGTCATTTTGTAGAAAAATCTATGAGCTTCGAGTGGTGCAATTAATGTTAAAATCAACAGGGAGAGTCTAGGCAAAAAAACTATCTTACTCTTGTTCCTCTTTTCAAATTTTTATTACAGCCACTGAAATATCACATGAGTCTGAGATATGAATTTAAATTTTGAGTCTACAATATGTTTGAGTTCGACCGAACATACGCTGGCCTAGGCTTGCCCAAGCCTGAAAATTCACGAAAATTTAACAGGGGGATTAAGATAAAAAAACTGTCCTCTTCTCGGATAGGGCCTATCTCGTTATAATAAAACATTGCAGACTTTTAGTCAAAAATCGCTAAAATATCACAAAATATGGGTGCGGTTATACTTATGATACGGAGTGTACCTAAAGTAAGATATTATTTCAACCTTTCCACCTATTTACGGTTCTGTACATTTTGCTAACTACGATTGAGAGTTTATATTGGAATTATTATTATTTGTTTAATTGGAACTGCACGCTTAATTTTCTTCCGAAGCCTGTGAACATCATAATCTTTCATTCATAATGTTTTCTAATCACACAATTTTAGACCAGACAAGACTAACATCGGACTTTAATAACCGCTACACAAATTTTACTTACATGTGCATTGGTGAGAGAGTGCGTGAAGTGGAGAATGGAACACAACCCGCTGCAGCCTCCAAAAGTTTTTCTGCAAAATGCTCCATAGCGCTGCCAATAGCCACTGGAACACTGGCAACCTGAAACAAAACAACCAAAAAATGATCGAAACAGTAGTTAAATGCGGGACTCACCATTCTCCCAATATCTTCGTCACTTTGCATGACCTTCTTTATCCTGGTCTAAACGAATAGTAATATTTCATTTAGCTGATTCAGAATGATGAAAAAACTTACGGGCTGGATTCGAGCGCTGCTAAATCGACGCTTTCTAATCCTGCCTGCACTTGCTGAATTACCATCGTCTGCACTTGTGGAACATTCGCCTTCCTCTGACCATCCAGCATGTCCAGCATCCATCCAGCTTTCTGAAACACAAAACTGATTTATAGTCAGCCAGTAAAATTAGTGCTCAAATAAGCGCGCAAAAATCAGCGATCGTCGAATAACTTGACTCCGGTACCATTTTACTCTGCCATCCCATCCCTGAAGATAAGACGGTGATAAAAATCGAAAAAACTAAAAAAAAAGGTTTGGGATGGGGCTAAAAAAATCACAAATTACAAGCGGAAAAAAGCAAAGAAAGGAAGAGGGCAAGCAAAAATTTCATTTAAAATAAAGAAAAAAGGAATCCAACGCGAGAAAATGAATTTTCGAGCGATTTTCGGCCGAATATATATAGACTTTGAATTGCTGATATGCAGGTTTACTGTACTCGCTGAGAGATAGATAAACTTGGAATCTTGCCAACTTGTTATCGATCAGTGGGTTATGTAACGAACTTTATCATAGGGGTGAACACAATGCCAATCAGTCTTGGCATTGTGTTCACTGTTTTTTTTTGAATATTTTGGAGGCCAATTAATGGCTGTAAATTCAAAATTATAGTTATTTGTTAAAATTTCAATCAGAATTGTATTTTTTCACGTGTGACTAAAGGAGTTAATCCCTGAAGATTGACTCTTACGCAAACATTTTAGAAAAACGTTTTTAGTTTTTTTTGAATATTTTAGAAGTCATTTTAGTCCAAAATTCAAAAGAATTTTCGGTTATCACTCGTAAAAGAGACAAGACAAGTCGTAAAAGTATACTAAAAACATGTAAAAACCCTACGAATACGTACCTAGATCTGCGTTCAGAGAGAGTTATTTTAGCCACTGATGTTGACCTTTACTTTTTGTGTCTTGTCGTAGTGTGACTCAGATGGTCTGATATCTTTTTGATATTTTTACGTATCTGTGAGGTATATATTAGATTAAACTCCATTTACCGCTCACAGGGTATAAAACACCTCTTTTTGATAATTTAATTAATTAATTTAAAGGCACGCCGTTTTGTGAAAAAAGGCCCCCTGTTGCGAAAAAGTGCCACCTTTTGTAGAAACTTCTCCTGTTTGTTTACAAAAAAGGGGCACTTTTTCGCCAAAGATGGCACTTTTTTGCGAAAGGGGGCATTTTTCATAAAAAGGGAGCATATCTTCACTTAAAATGGGCACTTTTTCGCCAAATTTCAATTTTTTGCCGCAGGAATACTCAAAATATTATTTTCACACATGAGTAACATGCTGTGCACACAGTGTTAATTTTTAGAGCCAGTCGTACAATTACACTCGTAAAAGTTGGACCATTTTTGAGATGGCTTCACAATGCAACAAGCAGTTCGTAAAAACCAACTTAAATTAATATTAACCTCATGAATCCAGATTAAAAATTTTGATTGGCAAATAGTATCATGACCTTCTTAAAGGGCCATTGCCGTCCCCGACAACGGTTGTCCCCCGCCAATTCAATTTTTTTTCTGAATCATTGAAATTCTGGACGAATTTTTCAACTTGGTTTCTAACAAAACTATACCTAAAATTAAATTCTAGGCCTTGTTTTGTTAGAAACCAAGTTGAAAAATCAGTACAGAAGTTGAATGATTAGGCACGAAAATTTGAATTGGTGGGGGACAATTCAAAACAGGTGGCAATGGCCCTTTAAAGGACCATGGTTTTTGCTCGCAGCGACTGTCCCCGCCAATTCAAATTTTCGTGCCTAATCATTCAACTTCTGTACTGATTTTTTAACTTGGTTTCTAACAAAACAAGGCCTAGAATTTAATTTTAGGTTTTGTTTTGTCAGAAACCAAGTTGAAAAGTCCGTACAGAAGTTCAATGATTAGGAAAAAAATTGAATTGGCGGGGGACAACCGCTGCACGCAAAAACCATGGTCCTTTAATTTTCAGCTTCTTTCAGGTGCTTCTCTCCTGTATTCCTATTCCAACAAAGCAAACAACATCTTAAAATGGTGAGCCAGATCAGAGTTATCTTTTTCGCCCAAACTTGCCACAGAGTGATTACAAATTCACGGAGAATTTTTTATTTTTCCTCAAATATACATTTTCTGGATATTCTTGTTTTTGACAATAAAATGGTCAAATAAAAATGAAAGAACAAAATCTCGCGATTATTTTGACACTGAATAAAGAAATAGTTTATCATAAAATTAGGACAAATTATGTAAAATCAGTATATAAGTTGTAACGCAACTTTGCTACAACTTCGTACTCTCTAGTAAAAGCCTCAATTATAACACCGGATTCGTGTTCAGCGTGGTCGATTTGCATATGAAAATGCTCTTAAAATTGAAAAGTCCCTGTCAAATTTAGTTTTCCGCTCAAGACAATAAACATTTGAATTTCAAATTTGAATATTTTTTGTCTCGAGAAGAATTGAAAATTTTACTGTTACTTTTTATTTTAAGAATGGTTTTATATGCAAATCGAACACGCTAAACACGAATCCGGTGTTATAATTAGGGCTTTTACTAGAGAGTACGAAGTTGTAGTAAAGTTGCGTTACAACTTATTTACTGATTTTACATAATTTGTCCTAATTTTATGATAAACTATTTCTTTATTTAGTGTTAAAATAATCGCGAGATTTTGTTCTTTCATTTTTATTTGACCATTTAGCTAGAAGTGATTTATATACAGAGTTATGCCCATTTTATTGTCAAAAACAAGAATATCCAGAAAATGTATATTTGAGGGAAAATAAAAATTCTCCGTGAATTTGTAATCACTCTGTGGCAAGTTTGGGCGAAAAAGATAACTCTGATCTGGCTCACCATTTTAAGATGTTGTTTGCTTTGTTGGAATAGGAATACAGGAGAGAATCACCTGAAAGAAGCTGAAAATTCAATAATCTGGAAGGTCACATTTTCGACAATTTTAAATTGCTCGGATCTCAAAAATTTCGATTAGAAGTGCAAAAACAAATTGCACCATCATTTTCAGCGTGAATTTCTGAGTCAGAATCGACAGAAATCACAACCAACCGTTCTCGTGTTAAAGGAGGGGGGGGGAAGGGTAAAGGGTTATATCATCTTTTCACTTATAATCACTCTTTTTCTTAATTGCAATAGTTGCCGCTGAAATTCTTCTCAAAAGAGTAAATGGATACACCTATTAGGTTGGTGCATAAGTTTTAAACCATACAAAAGACTTTTTTTGCAAAACGAAAATTTCTCTTATAACAAAATCCAAACAATAGGTTTGTAGCCCTAAATCTCCTCTTTTAAATGGCATATTTAACTTAGCTTGATTATTCTGGATAACTCACCATTTGGGTCCAAACACTTGTCTGGTCATTTTGAGAAGGTTACCCGTGTTTTCATCACTTTAACTGGTCAAATGTTTTATTGAATTTTGAGCGTCACGACAAAATTTTATCACCATGTTGTAGCGCAGCTCAAGAGCTACAAAACCCATATTACAGAATGATTTTTGAAAATCTGAGTATTGAGATATGGCCTTTTGGAAAAAATCATTTTCTTGAAAAAATGACCAAAATCAGAAAAATTGGCAAAAACTTGCGTTTTCGTCATTTTTTCAAGAAAATGATTTTTTCCAAAAGGCCATATCTCAATACTCAGATTTTCAAAAATCATTCTGTAATATGGGTTTTGTAGCTCTTGAGCTGCGCTACAACATGGTGATAAAATTTTGTCGTGACGCTCAAAATTCAATAAAACATTTGACCAGTTAAAGTGATGAAAACACGGGTAACCTTCTCAAAATGACCAGACAAGTGTTTGGACCCAAATGGTGAGTTATCCAGAATAATCAAGCTAAGTTAAATATGCCATTTAAAAGAGGAGATTTAGGGCTACAAAACCTATTGTTTGGATTTTGTTATAAGAGAAATTTTCGTTTTGCAAAAAAGTCTTTTGTATGGTTTAAAACTTATGCACCAACCTAATAGAAATTTTCTAGTTATTGCTAAAGATTGATTTTGATAAAACAAGAATTCACAATAACTCAAAAATTTCTTGATAAAACGTGATTTTACCATTGTCAAACCATCCTCAGCATGCTTGAATCAGTGTAGAATACATGTTTTGGAACACAAAAACGTAAGAAAAAAATTGATACAAGTGGTCGACCACTTGGTTAGGTTTAGTCACTCTGGATGGAGTTCTGAGCGATTATAAGGGGTGATTTAGAGGTTGCTGGTTCGAACCCACCTGGGCGCATATATTTTTTATCATGATTTTGAGTGTTTGAGTGGTGTATAGGTCCATATACTCATTAAACAATGTACACTACCTGATAACCACTACCTGGGTACCAGAATCTGGGTACCACAATATCGATACCACCATCTGGGCACCACTACCTGGGTAGATTAATAGGATAAGCAGGAATTTTGAGGAATTATGAAGGTCAATAAAACATTGAAAATAGAAAAATAAATGGCGGAAAAAGACCGCAAAGTTGTGCTGCAGTCTCGCGAACTTTGTTAGGCCTCAGGTGCGGTCTTGCGGTTGCGGTCTTAGGCTCCAAATTCGGTGCGACTTTGCGGTTTTTGCGGTCGCGGTCGACCGCAGCTGCACAGCCCTACTCTGGAGTTACCCTAGCTGTTTGAATCAAAATCTTGGCCCAATT
This sequence comes from Ditylenchus dipsaci, assembly GCA_004194705.1. Taxonomy (NCBI): domain Eukaryota; kingdom Metazoa; phylum Nematoda; class Chromadorea; order Rhabditida; family Anguinidae; genus Ditylenchus; species Ditylenchus dipsaci. Next base: position 1,460,029 of record SADC01001112.1, on the reverse strand, counting down.
TGAATGGGCCCATTCGACTGGCCAGTAAAATTTGGTGGCACTAAAATTGAGTGAAATTTGGTTCGAAAATAAATGAAATCAAGTCAGAAAAATCAAATATAAGTGAAATGAACAAAATAGTAATTTGAATTGGCGCTCGATTTCCCCCTATTTTAGGGGAAAACCTAAAATAAGCCTAAATAGGGTTTTTGTCCCAACACGCACCTAAAAATAGGGGTATTTTTACCCTATTAAACCCCTAAAAAGCCGTTTTAGGGTGATGAAGAGTACTGGAGAGTACCTGGATTTCCTGTTTTTAAATTTCAAAAAAATATGCATACCAATGTTTCTATATGTGGTGGATCCCATTTATCAAAATTGAGCTCAAATTTTATCTTTTTTGGTATTCTATTAGGTTGGTGCATAAGTTTTAAACCATACAAAAGACTTTTTTTGCAAAACGAAAATTTCTCTTTTAACAAAATCCAAACAATAGGTTTTGTAGCCCTGAATCTCCTCTTTCAAATGCAATATTTAAGAATGATTTTTGAAAATCTGAGTATTGAGATATGGCCTTTTGGAAAAAATCATTTTCTTGAAAAAATGACGAAAACGCAAGTTTTTGCCAATTTTTCTGATTTTGGTCATTTTTTCAAGAAAATGATTTTTTCCAAAAGGCCATATCTCAATACTCAGATTTTCAAAAATCATTCTGTAATATGGGTTTTGTAGCTCTTGAGCTGCGCTACAACATGGTGACAAAATTTTGTCGTGACGCTCAAAATTCAATAAAACATTTGACCAGTTAAAGTGATGAAAACGCGGGTAACCTTCTCAAAATGACCAGACAAGTGTTCGGACCCAAATGGTGAGTTATCCAGAATAATCAAGCTAAGTTAAATATGCCATTTAAAAGAGGAGATTCAGGGCTACAAACCTATTGTTTGGATTTTGTTATAAGAGAAATTTTCGTTTTGCAAAAAAAGTCTTTTGTATGGTTTAAAACTTATGCACCAACCTAATAGATAAACCGTGACTTTAACACAGTCAAACCATCTTCAGCATGCTCGGATTAGTGCAGAAAAAAAGTTTTGGAACCCGAAAACGAACAATTTTTTTTGATGGAGGACCACTTGGATCAAGTTTGGCCATCCAGTGGACACCCAATTCGGGAGAGGTGGCTTCACAGTGTAGAGCTTCATATACACTTCACCGAGATTGCTGGTTCGAGTCCCCGGACGTAAACTTGAAAGTAAACTCAATTTTTAAACTCCATTTTTGGGCCATCCAAGTAGACACCCACCTGACCAGGAAGTACCTACACCAGGAATCAGAGTTAGGGCGGGTGAATTTTGGCCATGGTTTGATGTGGTTTAGACAAAATCTGAAAATCTTTCGGAAGAAATGCAAAAATTGTTAATTATGTCAAAAACCTAAAATAGGGTTAAGCCGAAATAGGGTTTTTATCCCAACGCGCCCCTAAAAATAGGGGTATTTTTCCCCTACTAAACCCCTATTTAGGGGTGTTTGCAGTTCCCTGCTCTTCATCTTGATCCCCCAAGGCAAAAAATCTGAATTTAGTCAAAAACAAAATTTCATAAAATGCCGTTCCCCATTTAAAAACATTTTTTACACTTTTCACGATCTAAAACACAAAAAAGTAGTTCAAACCCAGTGTTTTGCTGAGGACACTTTTTTGCGAGAATGATTTGTCCTTACAGCCTGTGAGGGCGAGTGAGAATTCAAAAAATTGTCCTCACACGGTGTGAGTGAGAGTGAGAAAAAATTTTTAGTCCTCAATTTTGTGAGTGAGAGTGAGAATAAAATTTTTTTATTCTCAGTGAGATTCTAAGCCTCAGTGAGAATCTCACTTGGAGTGAACTCAGCAAAACACTGGTTAAACACTGGAAACACTTAAATAAAAGTCCACCATCTCCAATTTGGATATACTCAAAAACCTTTTTTTAAAGTCCCCTCAATTTTACGATATTGTGCTCAAAAGAGAGCAAAGATGTGGAATTTTAGGGTTCCGGAAAAAATATCCAACATAAGTATGCAAAAACTGGGCGAAAATTGGGCTTGAACATAAAATCCACCAAAAAGACCTGACTGAAATCCGCTATATCCAACTTTGAGGAACTTGAAAACTGGGCGCTACTGTAATATACCCCCCCCCAAAACCGACTTTTTTAGGGATGGTCAAAAACCATTTTTACACAATAATTTCGCCATAAAAGACCAGAAAAGCAATTTAAATGGATTGAGGGCTGTATTGGAGGGGAAGAGAATAATACAGGGCCACTTCTCGAGATGGTTGGGATCCTGAGAGTAATAATTCTCTAAGCGTCTAAGGGTGCTTTCAAACCCAGGAACTTGTGGTGCAGGCATAAGTATAAGTACTTTTCATGGACCAAGCTCATCAGTGGGGTGGACCTCGCGGGTTTACTCATAGGCCTAGCACTTTTTGAGTGCTAGGCTGAATTTTTGGATGCCGGGCCTCTGGCCCGGCCTTGTAGAACGAGAGGAAATGCTCGTCGGCGAAAAATAAAGATGTTGAACATAGTTTTGAATGCTGGGGCCTACCACATAAATAACTCTGGTATGCATGTTTTTTCATGCACCCAGAGTCGCTTTCGAGTGATTTGTGTCTAAGGTATGTGGGTGTGCGCATCTCAACTCCAAGCCCCAAGCCCCCTGCGCCCCCGAAGGGGGCGCAGGGGGCTTGAGAGTTAGAAATGCGCGCACGCACTTACCTTAGACATGATTCCGCGAAGTACACTTGATCATAAAATGCATATAGAGTCTATTTTTGCCACGGCCCGAGTTGAAAAACATGGTAAAGCAGCTAGACAAAAGTGGCCCCTGTATTATTCCCTTCCCCTCCCAATACAGCCCATAATCCCTTTTAAATTGCTTTTCTGGTCCTATTATGGCAAAATTATTGTATGAAAATGGTTTTTGGACACTCCTAAAAAAGTCGATTTTTGGGGGGGGGGTATATGACAGTAGGTCCGATTTTTGGGGGAGGGGTATATTACAGTAGCGCTTTTTGGGGGGGGGGTATATTACAGTAGCGTCGAAAACTGTTTTTAAAGTCGACTCAATTTTACGTTTTCTGCTCAAAAGAGAGCTAAAGTATTGTATTTTAGGGTTCCGGAAAGACCTCTGATAACAAAATAGCAAAAATTTGGGTAAAAAGGCCGAAAAAGGCGAAAAAAATTATTGGCGGAAATTCAAAAAGTGTGACCGATGCGAGTCCAAATTTGGGTTAGGTAATTCTCTGGAAAAATATTTTTTTGGGGTAATTACCCGGGTAATTACCGGTAATTACCCAAACGCCGGAGAAATACTCAAAGATGTCTTTACGATAGATCTTTACGATACTTTACAGAGAAGCTTTAAAAACCTGGGTGTTGAGATATGGCTTTTTGAAAAATTAATTTCTTAAAAAAATGACCGAAATCAAATTTCTCCAAATTTTTCTGAATTTTAGTCACTTTTTAGAAATTAATTTTTCAAAAAAGCCATATCTCAACACCCAGGTTTTTAAAAGCTTCTCTGTAAAGTGGGTTTTGTAGCTCTTGAACTGCGCTACAACATGGTTCTCCGATTTCGCTGTAGCGTCAAACTTCCAATCGAAATTTTGGTACTATTCCATTGTAACACCCCCCCCCCCCCAAAAAGCTATTCCAGTGTATCAACCCCCCCCCCCCAAAACCAACAATGGAATAGCGGCGAAATTTTGATCAGTTAAAGTGATAAAAATGCCTATCAACATCCAAAAATGACCTCACATGTTTTTGCAGCCAAATAATGGCTTTCCTAAATATTCCAACAAAACTTTATAAACCACTCGAAAGAGGATGAATAGGGCTACAAAACTGTATACCGTATTTCCTCTAATAAGCGCCCCGGGGCGCTTATTTTTCAAACCCCTAAAAATTTGAAATTGTCAATCAGAAATGGCCTTAACTCCAAAATTTTAGTCAAAAAATAGGGGGGGGCTTATTGGAGCGGGGGCGCTTATTAGAGAAATACGGTAAAAGAAATTTTGTTTCGCCATAACTTTGTTTAAAAATATTAGGTGTAAAATCCATACCGAACTTTTGGGACACCAGTTAGATGACTTTAAAACATTATCAGGTGCTGCTTTTTATGCTGAATCCAACTCTGGAGTCTGTTTTAAGGTTACATAACTCTGTGCGAAAATTTCTCGCACTTTTCGTATGATCGTAGAGTTTTTTAGGAAGAGTAATTTGTTCTTTTTGATTTTTATCTGTGACTAATTCCTTACATGTGGGCAAGCGACACACCATGATAATAAGAATAATAAGAAAGTCCAGGAAAAGGGCTTTCTTTGAGCCTAAAAGAATATGATGTACTTACTTAATTCACTGCCTACCAGCCTAACGAAAAAAGCATACCTGACTCCAAGGAGTCATCGGGAAAATTGCGGTTTTGTGGGTGCCATACCACAATTTTTCGCCTGATTTTGTGATATTCGTGTTCCTCGTAAAAAAATACAGGGTGGCGCAACCAAGCCCCTGCGCCCCCGAAGGGGCGCAGGGGGCTTGGTTGCTTGGGGTTGAGATGCGCGCACTCACTTACCTTAGACATAATTCCGAGCAAGACTCTTGATTAAAAATGCATTGAAGACTCTTTTTGCCTAGCTGCAGTGACCAAAACGGGGTAGAAACCTTAGTACAAGGTGATTCACCTTGGATCCCCAGGCAAAAGTTAAATTTTAGTCAAAAAATTTTTTTTTCAAATCAATTTTTATGTGGAAAAGTGTTGGAAAACAACTTTTCTATCGTTTTAAGCATATAAAAATTACTTAGGAGTCATTTAAACGTAATTTACGAAAAATTAAACGATGCGCCCCCCAACTGAACAAGTGACTGCCCTACGACTCGATACACATTATGACTCGATACAACGACTCGATACAATTACGACTCGATACAACGACTCGATACAATTACGACTCGATACAACGACTCGATACACTTTCTCAAATTCAAACATTTATTCAACTGAAATCAAAGATTTTCTACCTGCCTGCCTTCGGCAGGCAACCTAATTCAATAGGAAGCCCCTTTGGGGGTACATGGTCCGGATAAGGGCTGACCCTTTGGGGTACATGGTCCGGATAAGGGCTGACCCTTTGGGTATGGTCCGGGATAAGGCTGACCCTTTGTGGGTACATGGTCCGGGATAAGGGCTGACCCTTTGGGGTTGGTCAAAAAGTCAACACATAGTCAAAAAGCCACGGGGGTCAAACGGCCCAGGCGGTCAATCGTCCAGGCGGTCAATCGGCCCAGGCGGTCAATTGTCCAGTCGGTCAATTGTCCGGGCGGTCAATTGTCCAGGCGGTCAATTGTCCTGCTCCCAACACCAGTGAAACAAAACGAAAACAAATCAATGAAACGAAGGAATATTTAGCAGGGTTTTCAATCAGGATGTTTTCAAAGGAGCTTCAAAAGGAGCTTTAAAAAGTGTATCGAGTCGTTGTATCGAGTCGTAATTGTATCGAGTCGTTGTATCGAGTCGTTGTATCGAGTCATAATGTGTATCGAGTCGTTGGTATACCGAACAAGTTCCTTTTACCTATCCCGTAAGTAGCATTTAAAAAAATGTTAGAAAAATGATGTCTTTAGCCAAAGTTATGGTCAAAATAAAAGGCACCAGATAATTGCGCCACCCTGTACATTAAAGGGGGTGACACTTCATATACGCATCGCCCTAGGTCACAGGTTCGACTTCTACTGGCTGCAGACCTTAATTTTTTCTCCTTTTATCTACAAGTTTAGTGTCAAAATGTAGCCAAAGTTCTGGGCTTTCATTTGAGCTATCATACACATGAAAAGTTAGTATAAAGTTTTAGCTAGAATTCAAAAAACATTGAACCATGTCCAATTCGATGAAATCCTCAATAGGACTATCCCAGTACTTTTCGTAGTATCCTGGAACTGATGTTTTTTCCCAATTTTAATTTACACACTCATTTGCCACCTTACACTTAAAATGTAGCCCAGCTTCTTGCCGTCATTTTCAGCATACGGTTGTATAAATCATGTAAACTGAAATCGCAAAAATCTCAGTTCCTAAATAATATTGAAATCCTACCCTCACTATTACTTATTTCTTCTCGGGTCAAACATTCGCTAGCTACCCTACCTTTTATTAAGTGATTTCGTTGTGTAAAAATTCATTTAGTGACTCTTTCAGTGACTCTAGAAAGTTACTAAAAGCGTTGACAAATAAATAGAATTGGTGGAGGCTCAGGCTATATGAGACTAAGTACGCATCATTTTGGCTGGTTTCCTTTGATTTTGATGGTCATTTGCTTGAAATCGCAAAATTGAGGCAGTTGCTAACAGCGAAGCAGTGCTGGAAATGATCGCAATCGATTGCTCGATAGTTTTTGACTCTAGAAATCACTAAACTTAGTAAAAAATAAGAAAATAAGTGCACCTAGCGGGATAACAACAGTCGATTTTGGGCGATGCGTATATGTAGTGTCCGCTCCCCTTTAAGGTAAACCGTCGTTACAGTCGGGAATTCCCGTGTTGACTAATTCGGAAACCGAATCGTGCAGTTTCATAGATTCTCGTGTTAGATATCAGTTGAACGGCCAATCATTCGACATTTCACAATAATTAATAACATTGCTTAATAAAATGAACTTTCAGTTAAATCGAAATCATGATGGACCAGGATACCAGTAAGAACAAAAACATTCGACTGCCGAAGAAAGCAGAGAAGGTCAAGAACAAGGTTAGTATCGGGTCTCATCAGATTTTAAATTTAAAAAGCCGTGTCTACAATTTTTCAAAATTTATGTGGATTACAGGCTGCTGCTGGACTTCAAATCACTGCCGAGCAATTGTTGCGAGAAGCCAAGGAGAGAGACTTAGAAGCTGCTCCAGCCCCGCCGCGTGTTCGAGTAACAGATCCAGAAGAAGCGGCTGAGCTGAACCGGAAGAAGCGCAAGGAATTCGAAGACAACATCCGCAAGAATCGTATGCAACTGGCAAACTGGGTGAAATATGGAAAATGGGAAGAATCTATTGGGGAACTGCAACGCGCTCGATCCGTATTCGAAAGATCTTTGGATGTGGACCATCGCAACATCACTCTTGGCTTCAATATGCAGAAATGGAAATGAGGTAAGTTAGGATTGAATTTTGAAAATTTTGAAATCCGAACCCTATTGGCCTTGACCATTTTTGGACCAGTAATTTGACCTCCGATAGTCAGTCAGGCAATAAAGATGGCAATCAGACACCTTTCACTAATAGTGGCAGTCCCTTTTTCGTGAACCGGATACGACAAAATTGGCAAATAAACTTAACGAACATCCGTATTAACCGATTTAATTAAAGATGCAAGCAGATCAATCATGCTCGGAACATCTGGGACAGAGCCATCACCATCCTGCCGCGTGCCACACAGTTCTGGCTGAAGTACTCATACATGGAAGAGCTAGTCGAAAATATTCCGGGTGCAAGACAGGTATTTCTTTATTTGTCGACCTTTTTTACATGGACAATACTCGTTAAAATTACAGGTTTTCGAGCGGTGGATGGAATGGGAACGGATGAGCAGGCTTGGCAGACGTACATTAACTTTGAACTGCGATACAAAGAGGTCATTTTATTAATTTGTATTGCCGGCTGTGACAGATTTTTGGTGATTAAGATTTGCTGGTAAGATCGGTGCGATTCGCATAACCCACCACTGCACAACCTCAAATTTTATAGGAGCACTTTTTCAATAGAGATTCCTGCGTTTTCGCATTCGTGGTTAGATGCAGCCTTAACAACTGCGTAACCGCACTCAATCGCTTAACTGATCGCAACCGCTTTTAGCCGTTTGTCATTCCTGAGTAAAAATAGTGGTACAGTCTACTCTCGATAAACTGGCACCCCTGGGACCAGTCTGGGTGCCAGTTTATCGAGGGTGCCAGTTTATTGGGATGTACTTTGCCTAATTTCTTTGTCGGCCAGCCAAATAGGGCTTTTTCAATGTGCCAGTTTATCGAGGGTGCCAGTTTATTGGAGTGCCCGTTTAACGAGAGTCGACTGTATTAGTAATGACAATATAACTTGTCATGGGATGTTGTTTTTTCAAAACAAATCAAGGGTCTAAATGTATGTTACCTCACTTTCAAATTTAGGTGGACAGAGCAAGAAGCATATACCAGCGTTTTCTGCACGTCCATGGCCATGAGTACAGGAACTGGGTACGATACGCAAAGTTTGAAGAGCGACACGGATATGTTGGCAATTCAAGGGCGGTTAGTCTTTGAATAAAGTGTGATTAAGGTGATAGTTAATTCGAAGCAATTTCAGGTCTATGAGCAGGCACTGGAATACTTTGGGGAAGAAAATCTGAATGAGAATGTGCTCATCGCTTTTGCTCAGTTTGAAGAACGTCAAAAAGAGTTTGAAAGAGCCGCGTGATATATCAGTACGGCCTGGACCGACTCCCTTCCACTAGATCAGCCGAAATTCTGAAGTGTTTGACATTGCACGAGAAGAAGTTTGGAGAACGTGTGCGGATAGACAATGTGGTGGTGTCTAAGCGACGACATCAATACGAACAGGTAAATTTCGTGGTAGCTTCCCTTTTCCATCCAAATGAATAAATTACTTTGTAGCAAGTAAGTGAAAATCCCTTTAACTACGATGCCTGGTTTGACTACATACGACTTCTCATGAACGAAGAAGAGATGGAACGCACTGAAGTTGAGGATTGCTTTGAGAGAGCTATCGCTAATGTGCCACCATACATGGTTTGTTACAATCGGATTTTTTTCTTACTTCCCATCTAAATGCCAGTCAATTCAGGAGAAACGTTTTTGGAGACGCTACATCTGGCTGTGGATCTACTATGCTGTTTATGAAGAAGTCGATGTTGAAGATGTGGATAAGTGCCGTGAAGTTTACAGAGCATGCCTGGACATCATCCCACACAAGAAGTTCACATTTGCTCGTATATGGGTCATGTTTGCCCAATTTGAAGTGCGCCAGCTGGATGTGAGTGCCGCTAGAAAAATCATGGTATGTTACCTTGATGTGTGACTATTGACCGGCTGATCATAGATATATATTCTTCATTTTTTTAGTACCGCGTCACCTAGCAACGCCGGAAAAGTGAGAAATAAGAAGTTGTTCAACCGACAACAGTTGAATTAGAACTGCAGATGCGTGAATCGATCGTTCTCGAATGCTCTACGAGAAGTTCTTGGAGTTCTCTGCGACAACAGTATGACTTGGATCAAATTTTCGGAGCTGGAAAATGAACGGGGTGATGAGGAGCGAGCCAGAGCTATCTTTGAAATTGCCGTGCAGCAGCCAAGTTTGATATGCCTGAGGTTGGTTCTTTTACACTAATTAGTTTGATTAGCGGCAGATTGGAGATTGAAGTCGGAATTTACGACAAAATTCGTCAATTTTAGATTCTGTGGAAAGCCTACATCGATTTCGAATCTATCACAGAGAACATGACAGGGTCAGAATATTGTATGAAAGCTTGCTTCAGAGGACTACTCACATTAAGGTATGCTTCGTGGAAAAATAATTTAAAGGGGCATGCACGTGCGTTAAGGCGCGAACCAGCAGTTTTTTTCAAATTTTTCGAATCGTCCCATTTTTCACTCGTTCTGCGTCAAATCTGATATAGATGACCTTATACTGCTTTTAAAAACTAGACAGAAAACTTAAAAATCTAGACGAGAACGAATGTAAAAATTTATCGAGAAATAAAAGAACTGCTGGTTCGCGCCTTTTCTCCCCATCGAGCACGATCATGCCCCTTTAAGGTTGAATTTATGCCAGCGCGTTGTGGTGGGGACCGGCGGGGACCATCGATTCTTTTAGAATTTTTGCTCATGCTCTCTTTTTTTAACTACCTTTCCAATGAAGGCAAAAAGCTTTCATTACATGTAATAGGAAATATATTCAAAATATGTTGCAATTGCAAATCGCTGGTGGTCCCTCTGTTTTTTCCTTGTAACGCACTGGTATTCTTTTTTAAACGCCGATGACTATATTTTTAATATAAAATCAATTGTATAGGTGTGGATTAGTTGGCAGAATTTGAGATGAGCATCAGTGAGGAGAACAGAGCTCGTGAAATTTACAAGAAAGCCAACACTGCACTTGAACATGCAACTTCCGAAGAACGTCTCCTGCTGCTCGAAGCTTGGAAAGAGTTTGAAAAGAAGCACGGTGATGCAGAATCTCTTGAGAAAGTTGAAAACTGATGCCAAAGAAGTTGAAGAAACGTCGTCAAATTACAACAGAAGATGGCACTGATGCTTTGGGAAGAATACTACGAGCTTATTTTCCCTCAAGACCAATGTGAGTCTTTTAATTGGTAAAGGCACTTCGAGTCTCAATTTACTATTCCAGCGTCCAAGATGAATTTCAAACTGCTAGAAGCTGCAAGAAAAATGGCACGAGGAAAGAGCAGCTGCCGCAATAGATCACGATACAAATGTTGCTGTTGAGGAATAAATTGTTGTTTTGTTTGCTTTATTGCTTTTGTTGTGATTGATTTTGGACAATAAAGTTTGGCGATTGAGTGTGGTTGAGGAGTCAGCTTTACATGAGCCCCTTCGTTATCATATTTACGTGTTGTTGTGCTCATCTGTTGTTGCGGAATAATTTGGAGAGTGGTCAAGGAAATATCAAGGTTGATCCACGATTTTCGTTTTCATGATAGAATTAATTGATGAATGATTTATTGTGCATGTAAATAAAATAGAACAGTGAAAAAGAATGCGAAAATATCTTTAAAGATCGGGAACGTTTGTGAAGGTGACTCTTACTGAAAAAAGGAAATATGCGCATCTCTAGTCTGATGTCTATGCAGATCTTTGGTTTTCCCTCAATTTATCTGCATCGATGTCTTTATTATCGCAGAAAATATCTCTTCTTGTTCGCATAGCATCACTTTTTAAACACAAATCTTCTTCTTCCTTTTGTTTTATCTCTTGGTTAGAAAATAATTAAAAGTTAATTAGTATTAACATTTTTATCTGATAATGCAGACCATTGATCTTTCACTACCTTTTTAGTTCCATATTCTTCTTTTAACAAGATGCTTCAGAGGGGGTGTGACATTAGAGAGGGGGGCGTGGTAATTTGACATAAAAACCCCAACTTCCCGAGTCTCAAGAGATTTGTTTTTTCAACGGAATGAAAAACTTTTTTCGCACAGTTACTTTTTGCCAATTTTTCCAATGGAAAAATTTTAGGCCCCCTCTAAAAGTCCTTCCTCGAGTTGTGTCTAATTTATGTATGTGTGCGCAAAGAATTGACGACGAAACGACTCCGAGCAAAACTCATACAGTCAAGTCTCGATATAAGATACCCCGATATAAGATACACCTGGGTCCGTCCCAAGTTGAAATTGCCCTTCAGTCTGCCCTCAGTCTGCCTCCCAGTCTTTTTCAGTTTCAAGTCTTTTAAAAGTTGCCATTCACTCTCACTATCAGTCTGCCTTTCACTCTCACTCTGACTTTGGACACACACTGAGAGTGAAAGTGAGAGTGAGGGACAAAGTCAGAGTGAGAGTGAAAGGTTTGTTGTGTGTCCAATGAAGAGTGAGAGTGTGAGTGAAGGTGAAAATCCGCTAATTGGACACGAGGCTTTACACTTACACTTGCGCCTTCACAATACGAATGAAAATTTAAATGAAAATTTTCGACTTATCCTTACTTTTATTTCCAAAGGTTAGTTTTTTTCACCCAAAAACCAATTTTCAAGTTTTTATAACTAGAATTGAACTACTCGTCATCAATTAAGCACTTTTAGTATTCTCTCACATACCATTTGCATTTACATTTATTCGTATTGTGAAGGGGCAAATGTAAGTGTTGAAAAAAAAATCGGACCTCCGAACGGCAACCGGATAAAAAAGACTTTTAAAAGTAATTGTCGCGCAACAAAACATTTTTAAAATGTTTGGTCACGCGACAAAAAAGACTTTTTTATTCGGTACATTCGGGCGAAACAGCCGAATTCACCAATAAAAAGATCTTTTTTGTCGCGCGACAAATATGCTTAAAAACCTTCTTTGTCCGGTTGCCCCTCCAAACATAAGTTCAATGCCCTTAATTATGCTAATTCTCACAGCGACTCATTGAAAAATGATTAGTTTTTTCTTCAGGCTGGTAATCAGTGAATTTATGTAGCTCAGCTTTTTTTTGTCTGAGCCTTCTAACGTATATCGTCTGCCTAAATTCAAAAAAATTATCATGGGTAAAAATTCAAAAGAACCAATTTAGGCTGTTTTGAAAAACTTACAATTTTACTGAAGAGCATGGGGAATTTTTGCGCAGATGCATGAAAACGGACTTCAGATTGAGTAACAGCATGAAAAATGGTATTAGAAGGTGCGTTTATGTCAAATAACCGGATTCATGTTCAGCATGGTCGATTTACTTGAGAAACTGCTCGAATTCAAAAAAAGTTTAGCGTAAAAGAATTGCAAGGTGCGTAGTCGTTTGGCGGTTGGCGGGACAAATGTCCCAAAAACCGCCAAACGTCTTAACAAAACGCCAAGCTTTTGAAATTTTTAAATTCATTCTAACTTTTTGCAGGGTCGGGTGTTTTTCCATTTTTATCAAATTTATGGTGCTTTATGTCATTTCTTAGAGCAAGGTATTAAATAACTTGGTATTATCTTTTAACATATTATTATTGTGGACCCTATTTATTTATAACTTTTTGTTTCAGATTCCCATTAGACACGTCAATTGTCTGCTGGAAAAGATACCTATTTCCTATGGTCGAATTACTGATAATTAAACTCGTATTTAGACACGCAGCTTTCGCAGAGCTTTCTCAAGATAACTTAGTGACTCACAACAATCGCGGTGACCACTCCGTCAGCCAAGTCAGTAATTGGCTTCGACAAAATGGCGGACAGCCGGTGAACGGGAAAAATAACACGATGTGTGGCACCATTTAAGGAAATTTGGATAGGATGGTGGAGGGTCGGCCAAAAACGGATTGGGAAAGAAACCTATTGTGGACGGAAGAACCTTTGACCAGTTTTTAATAATTTGATCACTATAACTACACTACGTCCCCACTCCCGAGTTAAAATAACTTTACAAAAAGACGCTATGACTTTATTGAACCTCAAAATAATAACAACTGACAAACAAGTGATTAGATAACAAACATATTTGATCGTTTAGTCTTTCAATATTTCATCGTTTCGACTCACAACATCGAAGTGGCTGTGCTGATAGCGGATGATAGAAGTCGGACCTGGAACCAGAGGAGTTTTCAACTAAAATTTTAACAATCACACTTATCAATAACCAAGCACACTAAAGAAAAGCTCACATTTTCATAAGCAGCCGAGAAATGTAAAAACCTTATTCTTTCATCTGGCTGGAACACGACGAAATTGCGACTGTAAAGACGGGCGGCCAGAATCAATTGCTGCGTACTTCCCCAGTGCTTTCTCTCAGCAAAGTCTTCGCTCGGCGTAGTTGCATAATCTTTAATGTAGTCGTCAACATCATCCTTTGAGCAGATCCAATTAGTCCACTTCTCAGTGCGATTTTTTGCCAGGTAGCCCATCAGCTCCTTACGAACTCTTGCTTGTTCATCCTCCCTGCCATAAACAACCAGCGCAATTGATCTGAATAATTGAAAAAGTACACAAGTACAACCTAGTGTTAAGTTAAGTCTAACCCATAAAAGCAATGACCATTGGCTTTTATTGGAAAGAATTCTGCAGGTTCTTTTTTCTCCCAAGGAAATTTCCGGCATAAAGGCGCTGCAACTTCTTCCACAACCACTATATTGGAGTTCTGTCTTATAGATCTCTCAAAAACTTTTCTCATTCTTTTCGCCCTCTTCATCATAGCTTTGCGTTGCTCTTTCTTCTCAGCTCTAGCAAGCAGATGGCTGGCAGACGCAAGGAAATTTAGCGTGTCCGGTAGAATGCTGACATCGTGCATGGCATTAGAAGTGCTTTCCTGAAGAAAATTTTGAAAAGACCTGATAGTTATTTAACCTTAACCTCAAAATCATTCCAAAGCTCATCAAGTCGATCATTAATGGCGGCGTAAAGCTTGTTTGGCGGCCTCGGCTTTTCCCCACTCTCCAGCTGGATAATACGCACTGATTGCTGGTATTGAAGTTTTTGCAAGAATTGGTAGAGCAACGTACACCCTGGTCTTCGTAATGCACCATTTCGTCTGCAAAAAAGGCGATAACGTGAAATGAAAAAAGCTAAAACAACAAACCGCTTCAAAAAAGAGTTATAGGACTCACAAACATTGGTTGTTCGATGACGAAGGCGGTAAAAGTTCCACAGGTTGGCCTTCTTCTTTAGCCACTGTTCTTCAAAGTAGTCGCAGAAAGTTGATGCACCAGCCATCTCCAACGCGCTTTTGAGATAATCTCGCCAAGATGATGCAGCTTGATCTTTAGGAAGAAGAGGGAGAGCCATCGTCATTCTAACGAGCTTGTGAAAGTGACTATCCTGCTGGTATTGCTGCTGATACCCGAGCGAATTTGTGTTGCGCAGAATTGCCTTAATGTAGTGAAACAGACAGCCTCTAATCTTCTAAAATATTGATCGTAAAATAAAGAATTGTGAGAAAAGGAAAAAATTAAACCTACTTCAAGTCCAAATGCATTTATTGCTGCTCCCATTTCTGCCTTTTCATAGTCACAATGAAACTTTTCGAATATTGGCTTGATTCCCAGTTGAACCCATTTTGCTTGCAAGTGCTGGAAAATGACATTGTAGCTAGCTACCAAACGATTCTCCATAAGGCATGTAGTGACCGCAATCCATTCTCCTTTGAACTAAAGACAGCAATTAACACACGTCAATAACTTCAACGGAGAAAAATCTTACGAGTCCATGTATAATGAAGATCTGAGCAAACCCAATCGGACACAAATCGAAAGTCCCGTCGGCCATCAAAAGAGAGCATTGACCAGATGCCCTGAAATCATCCTCCGAGGCAAAAATTACCACTCCACTTTTCTTATCAGCAAGCGAAAGCCACCTATAAGTGAAAGGTGTAACTACAGGACATAGTCTGACTGAAAATTTTCCAACCTTTCCTTGTTGTTCATCACAAAAGCACGATAAGTGTTGTCGTAGATCTCCGGCGGTTCGTAAGGATCTTTTACATTAGTTGCGGCCATCTTCCTTCGGCGATAGTACTGGTTGCGGACGCTGTGCCAAGATGGAAACAGAATTGAAATTGAATCCGGCTCCTTTCCTGTTTGCCCAGCATTTTTGGCCACTTTAAGAGCGTGTCGTTGTCCTTTTTCGTGCGCTTCCTGTGGCTTCATCAGTGCATTCGCTTCTGCTTCTTCTCGCATCACTCGGTCGATATCCCTAGCGATCAGCTTGTTAATTGGATGGAGGCGACATTCTCTGGCGTGAATCCCCTTGTTGAGAATATAACGGCTGAGCACCTTCTTTAGCGTGGGAAGTGGAGCCGGACGAGTTTTGGCACTGAAATTATGCAAAAGTGTGATGCTAACAAGCTGAAAAATCAAAAAAATACTGGAAGCAGTCAATGCATTCGAAGATATCCCTGTGCTTCTTGTAGACACGATAATGAGACCCCTCTTTGACAGCTAGCATTTCTTTTGCAAATTTTGTTTGCAGCGGCCTGGAATAAATGTTAACATTGATACGTCAAGGGAGAACTCGAGTCTTACACGACAATTCCATCGGTGAGGTATGGATCAACAGTTATTTCCTTTGGCATGT
Source organism: Ditylenchus dipsaci (assembly GCA_004194705.1). NCBI lineage: Eukaryota > Metazoa > Nematoda > Chromadorea > Rhabditida > Anguinidae > Ditylenchus > Ditylenchus dipsaci. The sequence goes on along the minus strand of SADC01001112.1, from coordinate 1,444,279 downwards.
GACGGTAAATCGTCTTCATCACGCACGTCTTGTTGTACTGCTTCTTCAAGAAGTTCACGACATCTTCTGGCGTAGTTTTCTTGTTTTTGAGTAGCAGAAGATTTTCAGTCACATCGGCATTAGTCCACTTGAAATCCTTCATCTTAAAAAACGAGATGTAAAATAAACGACGGAAGGTTTATAATGGCAAAAGTCCTCAAACATTTGTAACAATCTATCAAAAGGCTCAAGAAGAGACTTTGGGGAAAAAATTATGAGAGCACAAATAGTAAAAGACACACACGACCGCACAATAAATAAAAATGAATTAAAAAATTTCAAAAGCTTGGCGTTTTGGTAAGCCGTTTGGCGGTTTTTGGGACATTTGTCCCGCCAACCGCCAAACGCCCCTATGCCGAATTGCAAACTTGCAATTCAAAATTTGACAATTACTTTTTGTTTCGAAGAGCAGTTTCTCAAGTAAATCGACCATGCTGAACATGAATCCGGTGTCAATATTGCAAGTTTGCAATTTTTTCACGCCAAACTTTTTTTAAAGACTTTTTTTGGGCACTTTTTTACTCTTACTAGACAGTCCAAAAGCTCATTTTATTTGACATTAACGTACCTTCTAATACCATTTTTCATGCTGTTTCTGAGTCTGAAGTCCGTTTCCATGCATCTGTGCGAAAATTTCTCATTCTTTTAGTAAAATTGTAAGTTTTTCAAAACAGCCTAAATTGCTTCTTTTGAATTTTTACCCATGATAATTTTTTTGAATTTAGGCAGACGATATACCGTTAGAAGGCTCAGACAAAGGGTTTTCTAATGTGCATAAAATAAAAAGCTGAGCTAAATTCACTGGTCACCAGCCTGAAGAAAAAACTATCCATTTTTCAATAAATCGCTGTGAGAATTGGCATAATTAAGGGCATTGCACTTATGTTCGGAGATCCGATTTTGTGATATTCGTGCTCAGCAGGTCCTAAAATCCGACCCTAGCAGCGAATAACCCCCCCCCCCCCAACAACTTTTTTTCAAAATCAGGTTTTAACCATTTTTAAGTAATTCTTATGCGCTGAAAACGATAAAAAGGTGTTTTCGGGCATTTTCTGACCTAAAAAGTTGATTTTTGGAAAAAAAATTTTTTGACCAAAATTCGACTTTTTGCCTTGGGGGACCAAGGTATTCTACCTCGTTTTGTCACTGGAGCTAGGCAAAAAGAGTCTCCATGTGCATTTTATGATCAAGAGTCCTTGATATCAAGAGTCCTTGACTCTTGATCATAAAATGCATATGGAGAATCAAAATGATTAGAGAACACATCGAAATTTTCATCATAATAGAATACTATTACATACGGTGGTTATATATTTTAGGATATCTGGACACCCTTTCAAGTTGGTCTATCTTGGCCAAGGCAAAAAGTAAATTTTTGGTCAAAAAATTCTTTATTAAATAAGTGTCGACCGCCACCTGAAAACATGTTTAAGCATGAATGAAAATGTATGTATTATGTGTTGAAACGTCGAAAAAGACGATTTTGAGCGATTCCGGGTCACTTAGGTATTCTGTACTCTAGCTAAAATTTTTATTTTTGAAAAGATCCAGACCGATTTTTCATTGTCGGTCCGAATCTAAGATTCGAACCGGGAATAAACCGGAAATATTCCCGGGAATGTTCCCGGTAGGAATGTTACCCGTACAGAAGTTCAATAATTAGGAAATTTTTTTAAAGTGGCGAGGAAAAACCGCTGTCGTAGACGACAATGGCCCTTTAAAAATAATGAAAATCCTCTCCAGTCTTCTTTTTTTCTCTGCTGATTAACTATAAAAGTACAAAAAATTATTAGTTTTTCATTTTTCCTTCTAAAAGTAATGATATCGATTTCTCACCACCTTTGGATTTCTTCTGTCTGCTTTTTATCAAATAAATCATTTTAACTAGAACATTTTTTAAATTTATATCAAATCATGGGTTAATTGAATTTTAGTAGTCCAATTAAAGCTGAGTAGTCCAGAAGCACTTTAGTAGTCTAATTATTAAGAATCTAAAAAGGGAATAAGGGCTGCATTGGGACGGAAAGGGAATACAAATGGCCACTCTCTGAAGTTTTCTAGCTGTTGCTACCATCTTTTAAAAAGACTGGGCCCTATCCAACAAAAAAAGGGGGGGGGGGGATGGTGTTTGCTTTGGTCCCCCTGTTGAATTGTTTCAGTTATTTTTTTAGGCTCAGGCAAGGGTAGACCAGTGTGTGTTAGGACGGATTTAAACATAATTGTAAGATGTGTTAAGTCCATCCTAACGTAGGCTGGCCTACCCTCGCCTAATACTAAAGCCTGAAATATAGAAAAAAAAAACAAGACGGGGAACCAAGGCAAAGAAACCCCTCCCCCATTTTATTGGATAGGGCCAAAGATTCTCTAAAGAGACTCTATATGCATTTTTTGATCAAGAGTCTTGCTCGGAATCATGTCTAAGGTAAGTGAGTGCGCGCATCTCTAACCTACCAAGCTTCCTGCGCACCTTTCGGGAGGGGGGGGGTGGGGTCTTGGGTGCTTGGACTTAAGATTCGCACACCTACATACCTTAGACACAAATCACTCGAAAGTGACTCTGGATGCATAAAAACATCCATACCAGAGTTTATTCATGCGGTAGGCATAAGTATTTAAAAAAATGTTCAACATCTTCTTGTTAGTGGGACCTCTGTCATTAGTGGCTCCTCTTCAGTCCCTTCCCATCCCAATTCAGCCCTTTAACCCTCTAAAAATAGCTTAGAGCAATAATTTCGACGGTATTAGGTAAATTATTTTTAAAAGATTTGTAACATCGCAATAAAGCTTGTTCCGTTAGACCGCTAGATTTCCATTGGATTACTAAAATATCTTTGAAATACTAAAGTTTTTTTGGACTTCTAAAATTTTATTGGGCTACTAAAGTGCAATAGTACCTAATTAATTTGATTCAAAACAAATTACAGGCTGGTCCTTGGAGAACGGCTATTTATGCTATTTTATGTTCAGAATGGAAGGGATTGAAGATAGCACTACATTTTACTTGCAGGATTATTGGATTTCAAAATTGTTAATAATTCTAGTTGGTTATGGCAGTGTAGTGTTGCCGTTTTACTTCTTAATTCGGTTTGTGACCAGGAGGTGTAAAGGTGAGTTGAAAAAATCACCTTAGACCGTATTTTCAGTCGACAAAAATGCAGTCTTGTCAGAACACAATCGATTAAATTGTCGATGTAGTGACACCTTTTTAATCTAAATTTTTAAATTTTCTGACTTTTATAATTTGTCATTCTAAACAAAAACCTTAGGAATTCTGATTTTACAGGCCGTTTTTTGAAAATCACACAATCGTTCCATTAACACCCGCAGGTTTGAATATCATGACACTTAAAAAATAACTTTTTAAACATTTAAGGTGACATTTAAGGCCCGTCATTTGAGGACGCGACATTTAAGAATGCGTCATTTAAGACTCGACATTTTAAGGCGCGATATTTAAGGACCGACATTTAAGGATGAGACATTGACATTGATGCGGTATTAAGGCCAGATATAAAGATGGAAGGGCTAAGGAAATTAAATTCCGCTGAGCACTTACAATAAAGAAGAAAATTGACAGAAATTAACATCCGACCTTCATTGTGGGCAGCTTAATACCGCTGATAATATTTATCAGCACAAGTATAAAGCGATAGAAAAGCAGCAGCTTGCAGTTACCGTATATCTTCTTGAAAAATCTCATCGATTAAAAAAATATACTTATGGTCTTTTACAGAGGCGTAGCCGGAGCGTGCCACCACCCCCCCCCCCCGTCATTTTTTTTATTACAAGAGCAGTTTTTAAGCAAATCGGGTACGCTGATCACGAATCCAGTGTCAGAATTTTGACTTTTTTCATTTTTCAACCATAAAAATACCCTTTGTGAATGTTTACACCGCTTTTCGAGTTCGACGAAAATGTTTTTATGTAGTCGTTTTTCGGCTGACGTGTCACGGATGACCACTTATTCGAAAGTCCTGAATCTTAGCTACATAGAAAGCATAGTTTTTGTTTTTAAGAATGCTATTTAGTGCGTTATTGGGAAATAAATTCGCCATATTTTAAATAATTTTTCAATTTTAAGCTGAGGGCAATAAATAATATAAGGGCTTATTTTGAAGCGGCAAGAATTGCGGCTTGGATAGGTATCAAACTTGATAAAAATAAATTTATTAAACTTAATGAGAATCATCTGCTAGCTGTTTAAAAAAGTACTCATTTCCAGGAAGTAACATTTTTAAAAGCTGTTTTGTTCCGTAACAAACGATCGACACAAAAATCTCTTCATCCAGAATTGTTCAGAATGAAACTCTCTACCAGAAGATACATTTGTCACAAACCTTCTTCAAGTGTTTAAGAGCAAAATAATTCGACTGATTTCAAACGATTTGAGTTTTCGGCGGGTGGTTGTTTCGGCGCTACTCGGTTTTAACAAAAACCGAGTAACCACCTCCCCACTCCCACCACTTCTAATAGTTTTTAGGCTTAGCAATTAGGTTTAGCTCTTAGGCTATGCTTCGAGCCCTAGACATTGGGCTCAGGGACAACCCGTACTAATTTCAGCATTTTTCAAAAAAAAAGTATGCTTTTTTGGGTACCTGGAAACTTATTGGCGGTGGTGGGAGTAGGCGGTAAAACCGAGTAGCTTTTTTGAGGGGGGAGGGGTAAAGGGGGGTAAGGGTTTCTTGAGGGGTTTCTAACAGAAACTTTCTATACTACGGTCGAATTTTCTGTTTCTGACACTATTTAAAAATTTGGGTTCACAGTCCTTAAAGCCCCAAAATTCAATTTCAGCCATATAAATGATCAACTATACATTTTCAGAAAACGACTTAAACTTCCGGCAATCACCTTTCCATAAGCTGCTGCGCTCCTTTGCAGTCGGCCATCCTGAATACAGCTTGGTAGCCTTGGGTTGTTGTTCAAAACCACCAGAATCTAACCCTAATTTACAGCAGGATGGTCTCCAAAAAACTAGCACATCCATCACATCAACTCAAAACAACCGTTTTTTTCGGGACTGTATGCGTATTTCTGTATATTTCCTGGGCATACAGGTAATTTTTTAGACCGATAATTATTCTAATTGGTGTATTGAGTTGTTGTAGGTGACATTGGTGTGCATGGGCTTCTTCCAAGAGAGGATAATTACACGGGCATATCCCCAAATCGCAAATCCATTATTGGAGGATAAATTTGAAGATGCTCAATTTCTAGTCTTTGCTAATAGGCTAGTCGCCTTCTTGATGGCTGGTTCCTATTTGTTTTATCATTGGCGAAGGTAATATTTCGAAACTTTTATGAGTTTACCAAATAAGTGTCGATAAAATCCCACCATGTTTTAAAAAGTAATAATTCATTGAATATAGTAGACTCTTCATAAATATACGCTCCTTCAAATTTATTCCCGGCTAGAGTCTGGCACTTTTGTCTGTGATTTTTGTCTGCTCCCAAAAATTACACACCATTATCGACTTTAATTTTATTATTAAATTTTATCCTCTATTTTAAAACTTGTATAAGTTTACCAAACAAATGTCGATAAAATCCCCCAAGTTTTAAAAAGTTGACGTTTATCGAAGAGCTCAGAATTTATTAGGTTGGTGCATAAGTTTTAAACCATACAAATATTTAAATAAAAATTTATTTTCTTATCCAAAAATTTCTCTTATAACAAAATCCAAACAATAGGTTTTGTAGCCCTGACTCTCTTCTTTAAAATGGCATATTGCTTTTAGCTTGATTATTTTAGATAAGTCACCATTTGGCTCCAAACACTTGTCCAGTCATTTTGTGAAGTTGACCAGCGTTTTCATCACTTTCACTGGTCAAATGTTTTATTGAATTTTAATCGTCATAACAATATGTTATCACCATGTTGTAGCGCAGCTCAAGAGCTACAAAATGCACTTTACAGAATGATTTTTTGAAATCTGAGTGTTGATATATGGCCTTTTAGAAAAAATAGATTTTCTGAAAAAATGGCCAAAATCCAAGTTTTTCCAATTTTTTCAAATTTTGGCCATTTTTTCAGAAAATCTATTTTTTCTAAAAGGCCATATATCAACACTCAGATTTCAAAAAATCATTCTGTAAAGTGCATTTTGTAGCTCTTGAGCTGCGCTACAACATGGTGATAAAATTTTGTCGTGACGCTCAAAATTCAATAAAAACATTTGACCAGTGAAAGTGATGAAAACGCTGGTCAACTTCACAAAATGACTGGACAAGTGTTTGGACCCAAATGGTGACTTATCTAAAAAAATCAAGCTAAAAGCAATATGCCATTTTAAAGAAGAGAGTCAGGGCTGCAAACCTATTGTTTGGATTTTGTTATAAGAGAAATTTTTGGATAAGAAAATGAATTTTTATTTAAATATTTGTATGGTTTAAAACTTATGCACCAACCTAATAATAGCGAAATTGCAGCAGCTTGTAAAAACAGTCAATAAAATAGAAATCTTCTCAATTTTCAGGACCAGACTGACGAATAATATACGGCAAAATACAGGGTGTTTTTTTTTAAATTAAAATTGTTTGAGTCTGCAAAATTTTTTTCACTAATTCACTTTTTTTCACTTTTTTTCACTAAGACATATTTAACAAAGCTTGCTTGTTTGAAAGCCCTGAATGTGCGATTGAAGACGTATTTTTTGGTTTTCACAAAAATTTTGAATTCGGCTGTGAAAAAATTGATTAAAAACTTCTGTCATTTTTGACAGGCTTACAGCCATTTTCATTATTTCAGCCGATGAAATTTTCAATTCAATTCCCGGTGATGCAAAAGCTTCTAATGTAATGTTGTAGCGCAGTTCAAGAGCTACAAAAGCCAATTTACAGAAAAAAATTTCAATGTAAGAATGTTTAGGTATGGCTATTTAAAAAAACGGAAAATGACTAAAATTCAGGTTTTCTTCATTGTTTCCAATTTTGCTCATTTTTTGAAAAAAAAAATTTCAAAGACCATATCTTGACAACCTTACACCAAAAAAAAAATTCTTTGAGATAGATTTTGTAGGCTTGAATCTGTGCTGCAACATGGAGCTAAGATATTCGGAAAGCGCTTCACCATAAATCGAAATTTAAATCAAATTGCTTGACAACTTGTCAAAAAATGACACAACTTTTTAATCGATTTGTTCACAACCGAAATCATAATTTATTAACAACTGAAAAATAAATCTTCAATCGCACATTCAGGGCTTTCAAACAAGCATAAGCTTTGTTGAATATGTCTCAGTGAAATTTTTTTCCAGACTCAAACAATTTTAATTAAAAGAACACCCTGTACTTTGAAAATACATGTGTTCTAGAAAAAAGGCATATGACTACTTTTATGACTACTTTTTCTTATGACTACTTTTTGTTATTAATTTTTAGTGCATACTGAAAGCTGCAGGTTCGAATCCTGCCACCACCATTTTGCCTCTTCCTCCTAAACTTTTCTGATAGCAGCGAGTGGTTTATTTAGAGGGAGGATGGTGAACAAAGTTTGCAACATAAAGTCCTATGATCTCTGGGGTTAACACTGGGATCTATGTATATGTCTGCCCTGTCTAGGTTAGCCCTGGGCTGCGAGATGTATCGTGACAGGAAAAATGAGATTCCACAGTGAGACCAAAGAAACGATAGCAGACTGAGGGCAGTCTGGTAAAAAAAGGGAAGCTGTAAAGATTTCAAACACCAAAATTTCAAATTTTGGATAACAGCACCCCAATTTAACGCAAAAAGTAAAATCTACGACAAAAGGGCTTTCGAATGAGTATGCCTAATTCAAATTTTGAATAAAAAAGTTTTTTTTGTAACCAAATGGGTACTTATGGATTTCCGGCAAATCACCCTAACTTTGATTTCAACCACCAAATTTAAAATGTTTGATTCAAATGTCTCAAAATGCATAGCCAAAACTCCGATTGAAAGGGGCATGGTCACCTGTTTTTTAGTTTTGTCTCCGCCAACTCAAAAAAATTTCCGAAGCACTGGACTTCTGTACATATTTTTCAGCTTGGTTTCTAGCAAAACAAGGCCTATAATTTAATTTCAGGCATGGTTTGTTTGAAACCAAGTTGAAAAATCAGTACAGAAGTTCAATGATTAGAAAAAATTTTTGAATTGGCGGGAGAATGCACCTTTAACGCAGAAAGCTAAATCTACGTTGAAAGGGCTTTTGAATGAGTACAACATGCAAATAAAAATATGCCAAATAAAAAAGATTTTCCATGTGACCAAAAATGTACTATATATGGATCAAAATAATTTATATATTTGCAGACAACCGGTGCATATTCCCCTCTATATACCCATTGCTTCACCTCCATCTCCAACACTATTTCTTCGTGGTGTCAATATGAGGCGCTCAAGTATGTCTCTTTCCCCACACAGGTATCCCACATTTTTATTGGTCAAATAGATTTATACCAAATTTAGACAGTGTGCAAAGCCTCCAAAGTCATTCCAACCATGTTGATGGGAAGACTATTGAGGAAACAGAAGTATTCAGGGGTGGAGTACTTCATGGCACTAACCCTAGTGTTTGGCGCATCTATCTTTTTTTTGTCTATGAATAGCGGAGAAGAGATGGTTGCCCGACATACTTCCACTACTATATCTGGGTTGCTGCTCATGCTTGCCTATCTTTTGCTGGATGCCTTCACTCCAAACTATCAGAAAAAGCTGTTAGATGCGAGAGTGACCACTTGTCAGGTAGTACTTTATTGCAGTTGCATTGTTCCCCGTATGGGTAGATGACTAAAAAAATTAAAAGACTCATTTGTTGAAATATATTTGGTCGCTACTCGGTTTTAACCCCCCACCCCCAATAATTTTTAGGCTTAAAAAACGAGTAGCCTCAATATTAGCATTCGGCAAATCTGTCAAAAGATTGCCAAATAAAGTTTCGAACCAAAAGCCAAATTTAGCTTTTGGATTTGGCTTTGCGTTTGGCTTTTGCTTTTCCAATCACTGTAAGATTTTGTAAACCGTTTCAATTAGACAATATAAATTATGCACACATTTTTTTGTAGTTGATGTATAAGCAATTTATTACACAAGACTTGCAGATGATGTTCTACGTAAACGCATTTAGTGCCTTTCTGTGCCTAGCCTCTCTACTTGAACAAATGACCTTATTCTCGTCTATTAGCTTTATTGTGACCCACTCAAGTGTGTTCCGCGACTGTTTTTTGTTGTCTTTGGGTAGTGCTCTTGGACAGGTAAATTTTCATTAAAGCTTCAATCATAAAATGTAAATGGAGTTGAGGGACTGGTCAAGTGCATTTCACGGCGCGTAAACATTTTACCAAAATTTCGTTTTTTACGCCAATTAAAAAAGTTCAACTTTCTGTTTATTTCTGAAATGGCTGTTTGCCAGAGTCAATTCGTAACATTCGACAAAAAATAAATTTGGCGAAACTTTATTTGACAGAACAAGTATAATAACTGAAAAAGATTCTTTCAGTTAATGCAGTTAACAAATTAATTAAAGAAAGCTGTGAATTCTCACAAGCGAACCGTGAGAGTTTATAGTAGAGTTCACGGTTGGCGGTTTTACTTACAGACGGTTTACAGTTACAACAAACGTGATTGGAAAAAAAAAAGCCAAACCCAAAGCCAATTTAGCTTTTGGATTTGGCTTTGCGTTTGGCTTTTGCTTTTCCAATCACTGGTTACAAATCGGCTCTACCGAATTACTACTCATTTAAAATAAAAATAGAAAATTAAGATTTTCGAATTGGCTTTAAATCCAAAACCTAAAGTTTTTTCGGTTAACAGATTTAACAAAAGTACATTTTATGCTTCTAGATCTTCATATACATGACCATAGAAGAATTTGGCCCAGTTGTTTTATCGGTGATGATGACTCTACGGCAGATTTTTTCCATTATACTCTCTTCCTTCTATTTTTCCCACCCTATATCACTGCTGGGAATGTTAGGACTGAGCATAGTATTTGGCTCCATCCTTATAGATACCTACCGCAAATATTTTTGTAACAACAATGCTACTAGGAAAACTAGGAAATAGAATTGGATTATTATGTGTTATGATAAAATTATGATTTTCCAGTAATTCTCCGTATTATCAAATTCTTCGAAAGCTCTTTTTTACAGCTCCAGTGGCTGAGACAGGGTAGAATACCTTTAAAAACAGGAAATTCAGATTTTCCTAAGAGTAAATCGCTCAGAAACAATACAGAGTGGCCAAAATCCAAAAATAACTGGTTTTCAGGTAATTCCGAGTATTTCTGGTGCAAATTTCATGAACATGATAGTGATTTTCCTTACAAAAACGGCCCCATGTGGTAATCAGCTTCCCTTCTGAACCAAGTAAGTCACGATTTTTGCAATGCAACTTCAAAGAAGTAGATCTTGTCGAAATTTCGAATTTGCTCAAGACAAAAAAATTAAATTTCAAAAAATTCGAGATTTTAATAATAGTTGTCTTGATCCGAATTCGCAATTTTATTGTAATTCGAAGCTTTTTCTAGTGCAGTCTTCTTTGCCCTTTCAATTGGCATATGCTGTTAGCTAAAAACATGGCCATCTCACACTTTTTATTGCATATTTAAAGGGCCATTGCCGTCTCCGACAATGGTGTCCCCGCCAATTCAAATTTTTTATTTCTCGTTGGATTTACGTGCGAATTTTTCAGATTGGTTTCTAACAAAACTACACCTAAAGTTAAATTCTAGGCTTTGTTTTATTAGAAACCAAGCTGAAAATCCGTACAGGAGTTGAATGATTAGCCAAAAATTTTGAATTGGCGAAGGATAATTCAAAACGGGTGGCAATAGCCCTTTAAGTATGAAGAAAGTTTTCGAAAAATGACACGATTGTTTCTATGGACTAAAATGTTTACATCTTTTTGTCATAAATACTTCAATGATATGTCATTAGAAAGCCAGTGATCTGCGTTTTTTTGAAAATTCAAATGACTAAAATCTATAATAAAAATTGACAAGATCTACCTCTTTGAAGTCGTGTGTGCAAAAATCATGACTTACTTGGTTCAGAAGGGAAGCTGACCACCACATAGTGCCGTTTTTGTAAAAAAAAAACTATCGTCTTCAGCATGAAATTCCGTACCAGTATATACTCTTAAGACGTTCCGCCTTTCCAGTGCTAAATATGGTGGTTTTATCTTTTTAGAATATCTGGGTACCATTTATGTTTGGTTCACCTTAGTCTCTTAAGAAATAGTCAAATTTTGGTCAATTTTCGTTTATTGAAAGTGCTTTTTCGCTTTTTTTTGTCTATTCTAAGGGGTTCTTAGCGCTAAAATAATGCTTAGACTCTAATAAATGACTTTTTTTGGCTCCTGTGAAATAGTGTAGTCCTGCCAAAACCTGTTAATTTTGGACCTGTTAATTATTAATATACTTATGAAATCTAGTTGTACTTAAAATGCATTTAACGATTCTTAAAGATTTATATTGCAATTTAAAATTTGCTTTAAATAATTTGTAAATAAAAAATAACAATTACTTTGTCAGCACAAAAAATATATTAAACATTTTTTCGGTAATATTTTTAGCATATAACAAAAAAAGGAGATTACAAATATTAGAATAATAATATTAGGATGTTTAAAAAGTTTCATTGATTTCTTTTCCTCTCTTTTTTATTTAGTTGAGGCCCAGTATTTATTTAAAGACTTAAAAAGGGGGGGGCTTTTACGGCTACTTTTTGACCTTAGTTGGACCGCCGCCGGCGGCACCCCTTCGGTTACCTTCGGCGGCCCACCGGCGGTGCCCGGCGGTCAAAGATTTTTGAGATGAGAGCGGCACAATCATCTTAAAAAAATATGACCGCCAGGCACTGCCGGGGCCGCCGAAGGTAACCGAAGGGGTGCCGCCAGCGGCGGTCCAACTATGTTTTTGACATCGACTACTACTCGACTTCACATACCTTTTTTCGTATATTCTTCTCTCTTTTTTCAGATGTTTTTACGCCGTTTCGTAGCTGAGAGTCTCCTCTATCAATTGAAAGGTCAAACGCCCCTATTAAAAATAATTTTTGAGAAAACCACACCAACCTCACACTAAAAAACCGTTGTTTTTTAGCTCGGTGTTTTTATTGAGGTTTTATCTTATATTTGTTGTGATATTCTAAAAAAAATTTTTAATCAGTCTGTTTAACCACTGATTGATAGAGGAGAATCTCAGCTACAAAACGGTGTGAAAACATCTAAGATATGAAAACAGAATACAGTCAACCCTCGCTATAGTGACACCTTGCAGACGATTTGCTTGGTTTTGACTAAAAAGCTTCAGACTGTACCCCGCTATAGCTACACTCCAGGGCCGTTCCCAACAAATAAAAATGCCCTCGTTATAGTGACACATGTCAAATTTTGTTAATTAAAGTTGCAACTTTAAGTGAAATTTATTTTAAAACAAATTTTACGCTCTCCGTAAATTTCTTCGGTATTAATTACGTGGTTTTTTTTTCGCCGCCAATGTTTAATGTTTTAGTTGTAGGACTATACTGCAGTTGTGATTAATATTTGAAATTGGAATGCGGTTTTCGGCATTATTTGAATGACTGATTAAATCTAATTTATTAGTTTCGGTTGTTTCTAAGGAAACACTATAGTTTTGCTATTTAGGTATATAACTCTCGATTTAGATGATGAAAAATGTGTACTCTAATTCCAGAGTTGCTAGTCTAAATGGCGAAGTTATAGTGTATGTTTGACCAGCCTTTGACCAGCAAAATCAAAATCTTTTAATATTTTGTACGATACTGACGCATCAGAGCTGTCGAAAGAATTTAAAAACTGTGTTAAAAGGCTTTAGACCCTAAACTGGATAAATTTTGGTTGATTGTATTACCATACACGAAACCCTCGATATAGTGACACCCAAAGCCGGTCACTTTTTAGCGAGGGTTGACGGTATATAAAAAAGGTAAGTGAAATGAAACAGTAGTCGATGTCAAAAAGTAGCCGTAAACGTCTCCCGCCCTTTAAATTTTTTCAGGGGTCAATAAAAAAAGAAGTCCACGGGATATGCCACGAGTAAATTCTTTTATTCATTGCGCCATGGGAAAGTCGTGAAATAAAATTTGAGCTTCAAATGGATCCAACATGTAATATAAAGCTTTATTTAAACACATTTTTACAATTATTTACAAATCTCAGTCATGCATATCAAAAATTACATTTTCGTGTCACTGAAAGTTTTTGTGGTATGTGTCGATGGATTGTTTTCTAAAAAATACCCTTCAAACTCATATAAAATGAGAGCTCTAACTTACGATCTAGTCAAAAATGTCAGATCATCCTCATAGTTCTCCAAACACAGGAAGTGGCCTAAATATTGTGGCTTAGAGCGAAAAATCATTTCAAGTTTTAAAAAGCTACATTAGAGCAGCATTTTTCCTAGGTCGACCAGAGGAACGTGAAAATCTGTCTTTCCACAGCTTTTCCAGATCTTCTACTGTCGCAACATGGATTTGTAAATGCTTTTTAAGATTCCCTTCAACCTGCAGGTCTTGCCGCAAAACGGGCACATAAATGGAAATGTTTTCTGGTGCAGAGACTTGTGCTCAAACAGGTTGCTTTTGAAGCGAAACCGCTTTCCACACTCTTTGCATCCGTGAGGTCGTTTATCTGAAACTAATTACATGTATGTATAGCAGCATTCGGTTATAGTCATTATTAATAAAAATTCTGGCCGGACAACTAATTCCAAGACCCATTCCGACAAGGACCTACCAAGGGCTATTAAACCAAAGGCTGAAAAAAGGGAAAAAGAGAAGAAACCTAAAGCCAAAGCAAAGGATAACAGCATCAACAGAGAAGAGAGCCAGAATTTATTATCTGAAAACAAGAAAAAAAAGAGAAGATACCGTATCACCTCTAATAATAACCCCTCCCTCCCAAGAGGGTAGTTAAAAAAAGTAGCCCCGGGGCTACTATTAGATTAAATACTGTTTACATAAGGCCTTTTTTAAGCAGTTGTCTACTAAATTTTTATTCGCCTACCTTTTTCATTTTGATCATAATACAAAGATGTGGTTGGACTAGATGATGAGGCAGGACTGCTTATTTGACTAGAACACAATTTCAAATCACTGCTATTGATAAAATCTGGCAGAAGATCAATATTCTTAGTTTTGACTTGCAAGCACGGATTGATATTTTCAGCAGAAAATGTACAAGAGGAAAATGTGTCTTGTTTACTACTAGTTAGAACTTGAGAAAAGTTGTCTTGGGCCGATCCAACACTGCAATTTTGACTAGCAGATAGTAAATAATCATTAATGATATCTAAATTTTGTAGTAATAATTTCTGATAACTCAAAAATTTTTTAAATAAAAGATTACTTCTACATAGTTCGTGCTCTTTTGCTTGAATAGCTAAAATCATGTCTAGATTATAAGAAAGACTAGAAATACTAGGATTGATAGCTAATAAACTGTCATCGTTAGTTTTGTCAATATGGTTGTGAAAGTGTTGTGTGTTTGGAAATTTGAAGTAGTCTGTAATTAATCCGTTAGATAATAATGTACAAGGCATAGCCATGGCGCTGTCAAATAAGTGAAATAAGTTTCCTAATAGCTGAAATAGAAAAAAAATCTTTAAATTATTTAAAAAATACAGTTCGAAAAAACTCTTTAAAGCACACAATCCGTAAGAATGGACCACCTTTCGAGTAAAGTTGACCATGAGGGAAAAATTAAAATCTTCCTTTTATTCCTATTTTGTAGCCTGAACTCTGGGGAGCTGAAAATTTCTATGTTTCTATTTCTAAATGAGTTTGAAAGAACCTAGCAATAACCGTTAGAAGTTGGCTTGTCAACAGCTAGCACTTTTTCACTCCTCAACTTGAACTGCTTTTAGCTCAAAATATTTGAGATCAACTCCAAGCTCACAATAGCTCACTTTGATCCTCATTGAAAGCCCTTTATTAATGTTCTTAAAAAATATTGAAATATAAAAAACTGGACTAAAGTTTGAAAAGTTGTGATGTTGGAAATTTCTTAAGTTTAAGAAGAAGCTTATTTTTGACCCACTCATATCGCGTCGGCTATCCTAAACTTCACTGCATTTTTTAGCGCTATTCTTGCGCCACAATATAAGCTCAAATCAACAGAAATTTTCAGTGGGAACTGTGGTCAAACACGCACTTTTTCAAAGCAACTGGTAAAATGTCCAACAACGATTTGACTTAAAGTTTTCGAAATTTATTGTAAACGCTTACTGTTGATGCGATTAATAAACACCTCCTCGAGACCCCCGAGAATTTCCAGCCAATTTTAAAAACGTCAAAAAATAGACTCTCTAATGTTAATTTTCAAAGTTCATAGGATAAAAAAATATATTTAAAGGACTATTGCCGTCTACGACAACGGTTGTTCACCAACTCAAAAAATTTCCTAGGTAAACCAATGTAAACCACCCTAAAAGGTACCCAGATACCTTAAAAGATAGTATTTGAGATAGTTTTGTTAACTGGGACCTACCGCATAAAGAAACTCTGGTATGCATACATATTTTTACGCATCCCGAGTCACTTTCGAGTGATTTGTGTCTAAGGTATGTGGGTGTCAAGCCACCAAGCCCCTGTGCTCCCGGACGGATCGTAGGGGACCTGAGAGTTAGAGATGCGCGCGCTCACTTACCTTAGACATAATTCCGAGCAAGACTCTTGATCAAAAATACATATAGAGACCTTTTTGCCCAGCTCCAGTGACCGAAACAGGCTAAATACTCTTATATGAGGTGGTGTTTTTTTTGTAGGGTATCTAGATGGATACCCTTCTAGGGTGTTTTACCTTGGTCTCCCAAAGCAAAAGCTCAAATTTTGGTCAAAAATTTTTTTTTTTGAAAAATGGTTGGCCGCCCTCTAAAAACATGTTCTCTAAACGTCTTAGGTGCTAATACGCTGAAAAACATGCTTTTGAGCTGTTTTGGGAGGAGGCGATATAATGCACTCCGGCCCAGAAGTTCAATGATTAGAAAAAAATTGAATTGGCGGGCGACAATTTAGAACGCGTTACCATGGTCGTTTAAGAAAATGACTGATGCTACTCAATCAGAAGCAAGTATTACATAAAACGTAAATGAAGAAGATAGACTGATATTTGGGCAATTGACTGCATTCAGCAACAAGTATTGCTGCCAACCATATGTTGTTAGCAGCCCTTTTGGTTTGAGATAAAAAAAAAGTTAAAAAAACCTAGTTCACATTTGATACCATACGCATAGACCAAAAAAAATTGCGGGATTAGCAGCGACTTTAGACGAAAAAATTCAACTTATTTAGCCTAAAGTAACTTTACATAAAATGTATTGGTAAAAAAAAAAGGTTCCTACTGTAAATTTACTGTGATTTAAATTGTCCAGCCAACCCTTTTATATATTTCATATATACACTCACACAATAATAAAAGTGAAAAAGAGCAAAACACGGAAATTTCTCGCCAAAACAACCCAACAAAAATACTTCCTGATTTAATAAACGATTAATTTCTGGCGAAAAAATAAAAAAAGAGTCCATAGTAAACGGTGAGCAAACTAAAATTTTTGCCTTTTTATCCAATAATAAGCATAACAACAGTTTTTTTCTTTGGAAATTAATTAAAAGTGCAAAAATATTGTCAATATTGTTTTAAGCCTTAAAATTTGAATAAAGCATGTTAGCTGAAAGAAAATTAGTTAGTGAAATGCAATGTTCAAGGGCAACACACAATGAATCCTTGAAAATAGCATTGGTATTATTCATTTAACAGTCTTGTATTTAGCGAAAAACCAGCAAAAAATATTTTTTATTTAAAAAAAATAACTTCTACCAAAACACAAAAATGTAGTTTAGTGTTGGTCTTTTGCAGTGCAATTTACAAAAAGAGAAACCTTCTAATTTGAAACAAAAAGATAACAAGGACGCAGTAAATGGATATTTCGGAATAGTGGTTATTAACAAAAGTTATAAAATAAAAGACCCCATTTGTCCAAATAATAAATAGATTGTGTGACGAAATAGCTGTTGTGTTTTAGTAGCTAGCTGAGTAGGCAGGTAGGTAGGTAAGTAGGTGTGTGTTGGCTTCTTGCTAGGTCACCAAATCCAAAATGGCAAATAAACCAAAACAAACGAATAATTCGAGAATTGTTTTTGTTAGCACAAGCTCTCATTTCTTAAATTGTATTTGTAATTTTAATATGTGTGTTTATGCCCTTTTAAAGTACTATACCTTTACTTATTATTATATTGCTTGGTGTGTGTGGGTTAGCAAGGGTCTTTTTATTTTATAGAAAATTTCTGCAATTAATTCGATTTTTGTTTTTAGGTATGTAATCCAAAATTATTTTATTTAATTTTTTTGGAAATTTGTGTAGATTGAATAAAGCTTTTTGAAAAAAATGATGCTAATCCCTTATTTTCGGATAACAAAATAATGAAAAACTTATATAAGGGTAAAACCTGCAATCTTTTAAGATTCTCGCAGAAATTTATTTCATCCTTCTGAAAGAAATCAGTCTATTTTTCAAGTTTTTTTTTATCAAGATGATAAAAAACGCTTTTCTTTCTAATAAAAATGATCAACAAGGACGTGAATTGGCCGTTGCCTCCTCTATTGCTTAAACTGTAGAGAAAAAAACAAGGAAGTATTTTTTTAAATGTTTTTGCACGTTGAATTCAAACTACAGATATACTTTTAGAAAAAAAAATTAAACCAAGGATTCTGTGATATTTTAAATTTCTGAAAGTATGGAAGAGAATTCAAAGTACTAGATTCCGGCTGAAATGTGCCTTGGTTTGGGTCGCAAGAGTCTGCGATTTATTGGGATTTTTAAAGGGTTATAAAATAAGTGATGTTGTGGCTTTTCAGCCTTTAATTTTTTGCTCGACCCTGAATACCCAATCAACTCTTATATTTCTCATAATCTATACGGCAAAATAAACAGAAAAAAACCGAAAATTCAAAAACAAAAGGCTGTCAACTTTTATGCTCATATGCCCTATCCTTATAAATGTCCGAGTTTTTGGTTCTCATCGGCTAAATAACTATTAATTAATGTTTTTCAATTGAAAAAAAGGTCTAGAAAAATTCTTTCAGTAAAAATAAAATTTTCGCCAAAAATCAAAAATTTTCAAAGAGCGAAATAAGGCCATTTTTAGTAAGTTTTGTTGGGCAACAATGGGTTAAATTTTTATAGAAAGTTCTATCTGGCTCTTTTTACACAACTAAATGTGGCAAAAAAGCGAAAAGTCAACTTCGGTTAACTTTTGTTATTATTTTGGGACTGAGTTACGAGAAGAAAAAAATGGCATATATTTTCCCTTTCACATTTTTTCTACGAAAAATTCGTTCATAAAAAAATAAAATTTAATCTTGATCTGATGTTTTTGTTCTCTCGTTCATTGTTATTTTTGAACATCTTTTATTTTTTGGTTTTAAAATCAAAGTTTTGTGATTCTGTCCTTTTATAAAGACACCTCGACTCCTCAGAAAATTGGAAATTAAGTGTTTGCGCTTAAAAGAAAGCCTACGATGTGCTGAGTACGACAGCACAAAATTCAGCCATCTTTTCTTAGAGAGTGGCCGAATTGTGGCTTCTCGAAGTTTTTCACTCAGAAAAGACAGTACATTTTTAAAACAATCTATACTCAGTGAAAATTTTATGACGCAAAGTCTTTTTAACGCAGACGCAGAACCAGTTGCTTTTCCTAACGAGCAAAATACTTTACAGTCTCTATTATATTTTAGCGAAGATTATGCTTTTTCGGAAAATCAGCATTTTTCGAACCCAACTTTCGGCCAAAAAATCGCCATAAAATCGGAAAGTGGCTTGCACCCTCCCAATTTTTAATGGAACAGAAAAAGGGGGGGGGGTGAACTAAGATCAGAAAGGTCTTTGGCGTTTGCTAGTCGTTCTAACTCTTTTCAGTTTTAGAGATGTAAAACTTCTTTTTTAAAAGACAAAAATAAAATTCTGACAGCAGATTCGTGATCAGCGTACCTGATTTGCATGTGAAACTGCTCTTGAACGTGAAAATCGATTGTCATATTTCAAATTCCTCTCGAGAGAATAAACATTTGAATGGAAAAATATTGACTCGTTTGAATATTTCTTGTCTTGAGAGGAATTTGAATATGAAAGTCGAATTTTACGTTTAAGAGCAGTTTTACATGCAAATTGGGTACGCTGATCACGAATCCGGTGTCAGAAATTCAGGTTTGCTATGTAGAAAAACAATTTTAAGTCAAAAGCTGAAAAGAGTCAGGACGACTAGCAAATTTCAAAAGCCTTTTTGTTCTTACTTCCCGCGTTTTTCCTGAAAATATTCGGACGAAAAATGCAAAACTGAATTTTTTTTCCGTTCTGTTGAAGATTGAGAAGGTGCAATACGATTTAAAGCGGTTTTTTGGACGAAAATCGGTGCCGAAAATCACAACAGATCGCAAAGTTTTAGTGCTTATTAGAAAGAGCAACTCCTTTTGAGTCAGATAAGTTCTCGAACAGCTGTACATCATGTAATTTTCACTAAGTATGAACCGTTTTAAGAAATCTACAGTTAAAACTCCATTTAACGAATATCAAGGGACCGGCTAAAAAGTTTCGTTTAATCGAGTTTTCGTTAAATCGAGTTTCACATTTTTAGTTTTTGCAACTGTTTTATTCATTAAATTATTTATCAACAAATAATCAGATTCGAAAACACAAAAGGATGCACCTCGAAAATAAACATATCCCTTCTCCTCCCGGCGGTTGAAAAACTGATCTAAGTTATGGAAAACCTTAGCCACTAGCCCATTTTTGAGAGATCTGCTCAATAGCAGTCAGTTTTTGCGTTAGTGGGTAAATAAGCTGGATAGGGCAAAGATCTAACTCACCCTCACCAATCTTCGGCAACACCCTTCTCTCAATGTGGGGTTCGTGGAAATTTAAACTAGCATAGCCTTGCTCGAAATGGCATAACATAATATGTCTAATTTGAATTTTAAAAAAGGACGGCAGATTTAAAAAAAGACGGCACTTTCCAGAAAAAGACGTCAATTTTAGGAAAAAGACAGCATTTTTCAGTTTCGGCCATGAATTTTTAGTCGATTTTTCGAACAGGGACCGACAAAAAAGTTTTGTTGAATTGAGTTTCGTTGTATCAAGTTTTATTTTACTCTAATTCAGAGAAAATCAACCAAATCGATATTTGAGTTTCGCTAAATCGAGTTTTATCTGTACTGGTTTTTTGGAATAACAAAATTTGGAAGTCTACAGCTAAGTGAATTATATAGAAAAGTGGACTGAATTTAATGCTACTGTACTCAGCACATCGCAGGCTTTCGTTTGAGCCCAACACTCAATTTTTAATTTTCCAAGGGGTCCGGTACAAGTACAGAATTATAAAACTTCTCTTTTAAGTGCTTATAAAAGTTTACTTTTTAGCAAATATTTTAGAAGCAGTCTTTTACATCTATAAATATTTGCAAAAAATAAATATTTTTGAGTACGAAAAAGGGGGACTACAGAAGACACATGAACACATAATAATACACTCCTCCTCGAAGGTGAGTTAAGAAATAATCATGCAGTGGTTATTATTAGAGAAAATACGGCATCTTAGTCTCTAAAAACCGGGCTGGGTAGCTTAAAAAGCTTTGTGTAAGTATTTTTTTCGCAATTATTCTGCATGAAATATTGGTAAAGTATTCTGTATGAAAATTTGTCGATATTTTAAGATTTTAGATTGTTACAGACCGATTAAGTTTGTGATTGTGCAGCATTAGGAGTAGTTTGTTAACATTTATACACCGAGCTTTTTTATATCTTTCAGAACATATTAGTAGTAATATAATGTACATATTTCTTTTTGCAACAATACAAAAACATACACCATGGACTAATTTCAGCAAAAAAATTTTTTTTGTAGGAGTAGTGACGAAGTACAATATCCTAATATGTGCATTTTGAAACACAATTTTTTCTTTAAAAGGTACATAGTTTTTTTCCAAAATTGTGATTTAATTGCAAAATAACAGGTTATCTTCTGAGAGTTTATACAAGGTAAAATGTGATTTAGAACCACCTTTTAGCATAAATCCGTCCATTTCATGATTTTTCAACAAAAAGTTCATTTAAGATACATACATAAATTTCGGATAAATTGTGTTTTGCATCGTATATATTTATGTGTCATCAATGTTATCCAAATAAAATAATATACATCGAATATATACAACAACAACAACAACTATATGCAAATTGCAAACAAAATAGGCAATCACTCTATAGACGGGTAGTACTACTAGTTACTACCTATTTTGATAGTCACTAGCAAATCAAACTTTAATTTAACAAACCTTTAAAATTCCATCAATATCAGGGATGATACGAAAAAAAGTAAAAATTGGATTGAAATCGAATAATCACAATTTTGAAAATTTGCAATCGTAAAAAGCATAAGAAATAAAATGGAATTGGTAAGTCTTCGAAAATATTACATCATACGGTATCGTCGGATTTTTCAATCTTTTATTTTTTCGATATTATAACAGGGTTGCTAACTCAAAATTTGGAGAAAAAAGTACATTTGGCCAAAAAGTACAATTTGTTCAATTTTAGTCAAAAAGTGCAATTTTATCTAGTGCTTATTGATTTTTGAGCACCGAAAAAAAAGATTTTGACATAAAACCTTAAGAATAAAAAAATCGTGTTCCAAAAAATTACAAATCTTTTTAAAAAGTACAATTCTATACCCTGTATTATAAGGTTTATTCGGAAAGGACAATAATTTTTTTTCGACTAAAGCATTCCTTCTTCCGACTAATTTTTTATTTGCTTTTTTCTTTGAATTTTTGTCTTAACTTTTTTTTTAAGTTTCAGCTCTTCCATGTAGTTCTGGATCTTAGCTTTTTAACGAGCTATCAAACTCCAGAGATACTTTTGAAATATAGAGATTAAGGGGTAGAGACAAAGTAACACTTATTTTTCCGAACTCCTAAATATCTTCATTTATGAAATACTTCACTTCAATTTCATAGCTCGCTAAAAAGCTGGTGGCCTGGGCTGCACGATAACGCTAAAACTTTAAAAAAAAAAGTTAAGACAAAAACTCAAAGAAAAAGTAAAAATAAAATTACCGTATTTCTCTAATTGCCGCCCCGCGGCGGAAACTAGAAGCATGCAATTTTTTCAAACTTCAAGTGGTTCAAAACTCGTGTTTTAATTCACTGTTTGAGCTGTGTAAAAAGTGCCTGTTAGATTTTTGAAATCCCTCGCAGGCACTTTTTAGACAGCTCAAACAGTAAATGAAAACAGAATTTTCAGACCACTTGAAATTAGGGGGAGCGGCAATGAGAGAAAATACGGTAGTTGGAAAAAAGATGCTTTAGTAAAAAAAGTATTGTCCATTCCGATATCGAGGTTTGATTTTGGAGATTCAAATATTTACAGTTATGAAAAATAAATATTTTTAGGGACAGAACAAAGCCATTATAGGGAAAAAACGGACGCGTATTTTTTATAAACAACACAATATTGTTGTACATGGACCTGACTTGTGATGCTAGTAGAAGCATACATGATGATGATACTTTCCTATTATCCACAAACAATATATACATGTTTTATACAAAAATCATGAGACGATCTTCTGTACAGAATATTGAAAAATGTGAATTTAATTTACTTTTGAAAAAATTCTTCTGTTTTATTTAAAAAAAACAAGCAGATAGGCCAAGTCAATGTTGTTCGAGCAGAGCGACTAATAGATTTAGATCCCAAAAGGGTTTAAAAGTTAGTTCTTGTGAAAAAGCTGGTCGAGAGTATTTAAAAATCACATTTTTCATTTACAAAAATCATTAATTTGCTTAAAGTATTTACAATGGCTCAACACGTATCCAAACATGTATATAACTTTTACGCAAATTATTTTTATGTACAAGAAGATTAATTTAGACTCTTTATGAAGCGCGAATTTATTATTTCTTGTATTTGTTTACACATATTTCCCGTGAGGAAAGAAAATATATAATATTTTAGTCTTCAAAAAGAATTAAATAATACTAAAGCCGCTCTTCAAAAGAGTCATTTATTTGATATTTTATAAATAATTAACACGCGCGACCTTATATCCTATTTACATATTTAGTCAAATGTACATTACAATTATTTACATATACATACTGTTGTTGAGCTTTCAATAATCCATGCTAGTTACGGTGTTTTTGGTTAGAAGCAGGTGCCCCGCCGTGATTCCCACCAGTCGCAGCATCGGGGGAAAATCTGCGAAAGTTTATGTCATTTTGTTAAAAAAATACTTTTTAAACATTTACCCAGCCATGTCCCACTGAATTTCGGGGCTCATTTGGGCACCAGCCAAACTCCCAATCATTGGGTCACCTTGCAGTAAAGGATTGTTCTAAACAATTATTTTTACAGTCAACACAAGTAAACAGCTGAAATTTTATAGGCCGACATGTCAGGTTATTTTTCAATCACCCGAAAATCTTAAAAATTCGGGGTCGATCTCGAAATTTTTTGGTAAAAGTCCATAACCCAAAAGCGGAATCGGCAGAGCTCGTAAGAGTTAAGAAAATGCAATAAACAGCTTTGCAAAATATCTACTCTGGGAGTAGATAAAGACGCTCAAAGTCGGGGTGTCGTTTTATTATAGACTGTCGGCCTAGCAGAAGAAATACGGTAACTTAAATGTACAATTGACTTAGTAAACTGCAACTATTCCACAACTTTATTAATATTTTTGTCTCAAGATGAATTTAAAAATATACAGTCAATTTTGAATTTTAAGAGCCGTATGTAACCGAATCTAGCACGCTGAGCACGATTTTGTGGTCAGAAATTAGGTATTGGCTGTTGCAAAAATGTCTGTATCGGCACCGATAGACCCTTGTATCTAACTATTCGCATACCTGAAACACAAATTACTCTCAATTGATTCTGGATGCGTAACAAAGTTTTTTATGTAGGAGGCCTTAGCTGACAAAACTGTGTTCAAACTCTATCTTTTATGTTATCTGGGAACCCTTTCAGGTTGGTTTACTAAAAATAGTTGAACATCACTAACCCAACCACTTTTCGACCACCCACATGCCTTTTTAGATTGAATTATCGGTATAATTATGATATGTATAATATTATCTTGTTCCGCCTAGGCAAAAAGTCAAATTTTCGTGAATTCTTTTTTCAAAATCTTCCGGACGTTAAAAGGCGTTTTTTGCGTGTTTCAGAGACTGAAATACTGAAGAAAAAGAATTTTGAGCGTTTGTGACCCAGGAAGTATGGTGGATTCGTGCCTTTGTCCCTTGCAACTGTTACTGTACTTTATTTTTTCATACCTGCATTGAGGTTAAATCCTCCATGGTTAAGTCGCCGTAGTTAGTGTTTTGCGTAGCAGTGGTGGAGCCGTTGTTAAGCAACATGGATTGATGGTGGTGATTAATGGGCGACCAAGTGGTGTTGGGAGTAGAATACTCGCTTAGTGAAGCACTACTACTAATTATTGGACTTTGTGGAAAAAAGTTTCTATTGATGTAGTTTTGTGCAAGGCCGCGATGGTCTGCGGGTAAACTGCCTACCATTATACCACCATTAGAGAGCAAGTGATGTTGCTGGGTGGGAGAGTGCTGGTGTTGTGGATGGAAATTCCTTGGACTTGTAATTTGCATCTCCTGCAGCTGGTTCATGAATCCAGCGGACGGCTAAAAATATGCTGAGGTGATAAAAAAGGCTGAGGTCATTTACAGTTGTTGTACCCGAGTAGTTGAATCAGTTCTTTTAAAATACATCCCTATCTCAAAGCGTATCACTGGCATTATGTTTTTGACCTATTTTTCAAGGCTTAGGCAAGTAACAAAAACTGTGGAAATTCGAATGTTTTACATAAAACTAAAGTTACTGAAAATAGCAATTGCCATGGAAATCGCCAGCAATTGGTAACAAGCATTCTGCTATTTTGTTATGACAATCGCCAAAAAAGTTTTGATTTAGAGTCCTACATAATAATAAAAAGTTACCAAGTTGCTTGATGGAGTTTGGGACGGTGAGAGTGTTGCGTTCTGGTAATCATTTGGCTCAAACGGCTCTTGTTTATTGGCCTATTGGTCGTAGAATTGGGATTAGCAGAAAACGAGACTGTTGGCAAGGTGCTCGGTGGAACATTGAGGCCGTTTTTTCTCTAGTTGTTGCTCCAATAGCTGTAAAAAAGTAGTTGAAAACTGAGTTTTTAGATTTAGTCATAATTTTCCAACCTTTATTCGCTGGTTCTGATATTTGGACACTTCTTCTAGTTTTTGCTGATCCTGCTGTTGTTTAATCATCAGCTCACGGTCTTGTTGCAACTGCCTGATGTAATCACAGGAAGCTTTTAGAATAGTGCCTTTGTTCAACTTCATGTCTCTAAACAACTTTAGCGTTTAGCAGGGCTCCCAAATGTCTTTATTTATTACATTCGCTCTTATTATGAAACCCCATATCTTTTTTCCAGAATCTTAGAATCTGTCTTTTTCTGCACATAAGATTAGATTAATCTTTTTGAAAAATTGGCATGGTCTACCTCCTTCAAGTTTCTCAGGCAAAAATCGTGACTTGGTCCGTTCAGACTGGCCGCTGACCACCATAGAGTTACTTTTTTTTCAATTTTTTTCACTATTTCACGTCATTTCACGTCAAACTATTTCACGTCAAAATTTACCTTTTAGCAGCCAAAGAGCAATAAGTACTGGATAAAAACACATACTTTTATTAAAATGCCCCAAAACGTTCTTTTTTTGAGCAAATGTCCTTATTTCAAAATTTTGAGTTTGGAACCCGGTGTGGTATTCATTGAATGCTATTCAGGTGGGTCAGTGGACTTTTGGATCAAAAGTGACTCGTGAACTACGCGACCTGTTTCAATTCAGACTGACCGAGTAGGTTCAAAGTCACGAGTAAAGTTTGATTTCAGACACACGAGTAGAGTTTTGGATTAAAAGTTGCTCGCTATCCTACTCGAGCAGCGAGTAATTTTTGATCCAAGTAGTGTTGAGTTCTACTTGTTTTACTTAATTTCTTCTTGCCCAGCTCGAGTTCTACTCCCCTAACTCGAGTACTACTACCGCGTTTTACGAGTAAACTCGATAAGTGTATGTTGTATGTTTTAATCCATATGTAATGTTTCTACAGCTTCATTTATATGAAAAAACTAACTCTGCAGTGCATTTTGGTAGCATCAAGCCTAACGTGACCTACTCAATACCTAATCCGGTCATTATGTTGTATCTCCGATGTCGTTTCAACTATAATTTACAATATTTAAAAAGTTAAGAAAATAAAAAATAAATAAAATAAAAAATATTAAAAAATATGAAAGAAAAAAATATAAAATAAAAAAAAAATAGTCTTACTCATATTGTGGATATCTTTCTTGCGCCTATCTCTGTAGAAGTCTGGATCACCACCATTATTAGATCCACCGACCCTTCGCCCCCGTTGCCTCCATTAGCTCCAGCGCTTGATGCTGCGCCCCGTCTTACAAAAGCTTCCATATCAAAACTTGAAGTTGGCGCACTGGACGAGACTATGTGTCTGAAGTTGTCTGAACCATGGCTACCAGACCTGGAATTAAAATAGCCTAATTTTTCTTTTTTTGTTTAAAACATCACACCTCTCTAGCACATTCGGACTATGCAGTTGGTCTCCACAAAGTGTACTGCTCAGATTTCCCACTGGTGAACCACAGCCACTTTGCAATGATGTGTTACCTAAAAATTTAGATGATAAAATAACTAATTTTAACAGAAGCATAATAAAAGGCATTTTATACAATGAAATAATTTGTGAAAAGTTATACTAATAGTAATAACAAATATATATACCTGACGATCCACCATGACTGGGAATGGGTCGGCTTCCAGATGAAGATGTTGAGTCCATGTTTCGGTTGCCCTGCTGATGTTGGTTTGTCTGGTGAGGGTGATGCATTTGTTGGCTGTTTAAAGATGAGGACATTGTCAGATTGTCAGCACATGAAAAACTCATTGGTAGCTGCAATTTTATGTTTTTTAGAGAACACATTTGGTTTTGAAAATTTTACATGTTGTGCTTTAGAGGGGGGCATGCCGCTGTCGTTACCGCCATAATGGCGAAACTGCCTTTCATCCTACAAAATACTTTTAGATAAACAGTTGAAAATAGTTTTTAAATGGTTTACCTCCAGCGACAAAATCTCGTCAATAATATAGTCGTCCAGCTAAAATAATTAAAAATTTAGAAAGAAAATTTACTTCAATTTTATTGCAACCCCAAAATTTGAAGTCAAAAGAATAGGCAACAAGAGAAAGACTGAAAATCAATATTACTTCACATAAATAGACTCTATCGCTCTCCCTGCTCTCCTCTTTACAAACATAAACAATAAAAGTGTCAGTCAGAAAAAAATCGCTTCATTTTACTGAGAGGCCAACTTTGATCGAGCAATTTGCTTTTTTATAATCACAAAATTTGAAAATAAATGCTTGCTTAATTTTGGCAATCATTTACCGTCGACATAATGAACATTCATCGAGTACTTTTAATCTAATTAAACTACAGATGTTTTTACCTTATTTTCCGTAATAGCTAACCCGGGTGTGTTATTTTTCTTCTTTCCTCAAAGAGGGTGAGCTATTAGAAAGGGGCGTGTAATGGGCAAAGGGCGAGTTATTTTTCAATAGGTTGGTTTCAAGGGTGCTGGAACTTTTTACCAAAGCATACACCATCCAAAAAATTTTGACGCTAAACCACCATTACTTCACTGAGGAGGGGTGTTGAGCTATTAGACAAAGCTGAGTTAATTTTTTCTCAGCACTCAAAGTTGAGCAAAAAGGTGTTTGGTAAAAAAATGTGGGTCACTTCTCAAAAAGTTTGGGTTGGCTCGTCAAAGTGCAGAAGTACCGGTTGAAGTAGAGTTAAGTTTGACTTGGTGAGTATAAAAGCTTACTCAAATGGCATTTTCTACACTGTCTTTTCACTGACTTTTCTGAACTTTTTTTATCTCAGGACTTTTGTCAAAGGAATTTAAGTCTAAGTAAAACATTGAACGAGTCTTTTTCAGTACTCTTAGTTGTTGTATTTCAGCTAGTTTTTGTGGAAAAAACGGACAAGTCACACAAAACTTTTCGCAAAAAGCTTTTTAAAGAAAGTACCCTATTTCGGAAGGTCAAAGCTGGAGCGTACAATTTTTAAATGCAAATTTAGAAATAACGCACAATTTTGCACAAGCCAGTCGAAGAAAAGCACAAACAAAAAATCTTAATGAGCAATTTTTACAGCGAATTTTTATAGGGTGGTATTTTTTTTTACCCGCAAAAATATTCCTTTCTACCCGCAAATGAAAAATACCGCAAAATATTTTTTCTACCCGCAAATTTCTTCTTTTCTACCTGCAAATTGCTGTCTTCATTCATATGTCTTAACTATGTTTAAAATCACAATTTTAGCTTCTACAAAATACAATATGGTATGCTACTCGTAATGTGGGAATAAAAAAGCGGTACTTTTATAGTTTCCCCATGCTTTGATTTTTTGAAAAGTGACCCAAAATCACCCCCCGAACTCATCTTTTCTGCTCAACACGAAAAGAGAAGCATTTCTAAACACTTTCTAATAAAAAATTTTAACTTTGCCAAAAAAAATTGCCTCCCATCCCTCAGGCAAAAATGGTCCTTTTAAGTATTTTTAACCAATTTTTAGTCTTTTTTAAGCCAAATGAATGAAAAAAATGATAGATTTTGAACAGGTTACTCTATGGCCTATCGCATAAAGAAACTCTGGTATGCATACATATTTTTACGCATCCAGAGTCACTTTCGAGTGATTTGTGTCTCGGTATGTGGGTGTGCAGCCCCTTCGAGGGGCAGGGGGCTTGGTTGGTTTACTTTTTTTGGCAAAGTTAAAATTTTTTAATTAGAAAGTGTTTAGAAATGCTTCTCTTTTCGTGTTGAGCAGAAAAGATGAGTTCGGGGGTGATTTTGGGTCACTTTTCAAAAAATCAAAGCATGGGGAAACTATAAAAGTACCTCTTTTTTATTCCCACATTACGAGTAGCATACCATATTGTATTTTGTAGAAGCTAAAATTGTGATTTTAAACATAGTTAAGACAAAACAATGAAAAGAAGAAATTTGCAGGTAGAAAAGAAGAAATTTGCGGGTAGAAAAAATATTTTGGGGTAGAAAGAAATATTTTGCGGTATTTTTCATTTGCGGGTAGAAAAAAATATTTTCCATTTTTATATAGTTATGCTTAGAAGAGTTTTAAATTTACTTGTACAAAGGCATGTATAGCTTTAAACTAAATTAAGTCAACTCTTTAATATTTTAGTTTTAGAAAGCGTAAAAAAGATTTTTCATTAAGGGAAAAAGTAAATGCAAAAAAAAAATAATATAGCCTGCGCGCACAATGAAAAGCTCCTGTAGCTAATTTATGGACAGATCTAAACCTTTTCTTAATTAGGTAACCAAACACCAAATGGTTAAGAAGCGTGCGTCAACTATCTTAAACAAATACTATCTTCTGTATCAAGAGAAAGAAAAAAGACGAACAACTCGAGCTTCCGCACGCCTTCCAAAATTCAATTAAATTTATGTATATGGAAGCAAAATAATGATAAAAGAGGCGAAATCTTAGCCAACAAGGGTAACGCAACTCGACAAACAATTTTTTCAAAAAGAAGAGAGCTGGAAAATATAGGGCAGAGAAAGAAAGAGTTCTTGAATCAATTGGAGCACACATACACAGCATTCATACACTACAGCTCTGGTGGCAGCAGCAGCAGACAGTCAAACAAACACAACCACAACAACAACCGGTTGCTTGCTTGCTGCCTCTCCAGATGACAAGAGAGCGTTGAAATTGATAGACCAGAGAAAGAGAACAAATGAACAAGGAACAGAAAATTTTAAGCATAAATTTTAAAATAAAAAGGATATTTTGAAAAACGTAAATATTGTTGTATTTTTTAAAGAAAATAGTAGATGTGGCTAAAACACACTAAATATGCTTCGAACGTTGTTAAAATGCGGGGGGGGGGGTCTTGAATTAGAGTAAATATGGTACGTATAGTATAGTCGCGTACGTCACATATATTTTTTTTTCTAAAAGACAGTTACTTGACTTTTTCTTCACTATTTTAAACTAACTAAAAGGGAGTCCACTAAAAGCATCTCAGTTTTTTTCCAGCATATACATGCCATAATAAATGTTTGCCAAAAACAAGTTTTCGTCTGGACAAACTCAGTAGTTCATATTAGAAGAAACCGATATAGAAAAATTTTAAATTTTATATTAGCGTCTTTTCGGTGTTGTCTTCACTCATGTCACATTACTTCTTTTATCATTATGTAACCCGAAGTACTTTACCTGTTTCTTAAAAATAATGTTTTAGACACCGTTTGGCTCCTGTTCTTCTTGTAACAAATAAAAGGAGTAGATTTTAAGATTTACAGGCAACACAAATAGACTATAAGTAATAACAGTTACCGTATTTTTTCTAATAAGCGCGCACCCCCTACTTTGAGGGCCTATATCTCAGATCAGAGAAGTTTTTTGAAAAGCTGTTTAATGCATTCCCTTTTTTAACTCCTACGAGCTCTACTGATTCCACTTTTTAGATTTTGGTCGAGCACCCGAAATTTTCGAGATTTAGCCGAAATTTTTCAGATTTTTGGAGGTTTGAAAAATAATCACGCCGGTTCGCTTATTAGAGGAAATACGGCAAGCCAAGTTAAATTGCTAACAATCGTATTAAACTAAAAAATATAAACCATATACATTAACTTTAGCCAATATAAAAACGTAGTCCTTTCTAAGAAGAAAAAAGAAAGAGATTTGAACAGTATCGACTGAAAAAAAACTAGTGAAATAGAGTGCTAGGAATGTACTGCAAGGAAAGTTTTGAAAGATGAAATTCTGCTGATAAAATTTCTACATGAACATTTTTGGATAGGCAAAACTTCAACCAGTTTTTTACTTTTTCATAGCTGTTTAGTTGAAAAAAGTTGAAAAGGGAGATCAGCAGAGAGTCAAAAATTTTAACATAATTTTCTCTAGTGAAACTGTATTTAAAAACTACGCGACTCTACAATAGGCATGGAGTGCTTTTGATTTTTTTCCGGTCCCCAATAACCCTTCACATAAAGCAAAAAAATCGAACTCATTGAGGCCTATAAACTATACAAAATGGAAATCCAAAAAGCCCACCTCCTGGTTGTTGTGGTAGTCACTGGTGACACTGGGACTGTCTCGGGAGTGTCTAGACATGTATGATCTGCTCTCATCCATTTCCATGGACGGTGATCTGCCAAAGGTTGGTTGTTGTGCCTCTGAGCTGCTGAGCCTGGTGGCATTTCCACCACTTAACACATTCTGCAAAAGGGTATATCTGACATTTGGACTGGCTCGTTTAGACCTTGAGGCAGATATACTACTGCTTTTTTTGAGTTGGGGACAAGAGTTGCTACAAAAAACTGGGTCGGATTCACAAGAAAACTGTAATTTGCCGTCTTCTAAGCCAATGCCTGAGTCCAGACTGACTGAATTGCTTTTGATTGCAGGCTCAGATTCAAGAATTACGGATTTTCTGACTAAAATATTAGCGCCAGAAGCTCGTTTCATCAAGAATTGCTTGATGGTTTGTTGTTGGTCATCCTCTTGATGGATTAACCTTTCCCTTTTACTCCTTAACACCATTCTGCATCTAGGGATTTACTAGGGGCTGCTGATCATTGACTGTGCTGTTGAAAAACTGAGTGTCTTGATCAGCAGGGCTGATAAAAGTCTACGACGACTTTTGTTGCTATTAATATAGTTTAAGGCAATAATATGGCGTTTAGCCACTACCGGTTTGGAATTGGTTGAATCAACACAAAATGAGGTAGTCATGGAAGGAATTGAGGTAAAATATGTATATCTTAATAGTTGGATGTCATTAGAATACTTCACAAAATCATATTTTTTTGATTTTTCGGAAAGGCAGAAAATGAAAAAAGAGGAATTAAAATTTCTTTTTACCTGGGCACCATGGCTTTATCAACAAAATTGACAAAATTTACAAATTTAGCTGGCCTCTACATTCATTTGCGGTCTCAACCTCCAAAACAAATTTTATTTGAAAATATATATATATATATTGTAACTGAGTTAGTGTGGTACACAATAAAATTAATACTAAAACTATCTGTAAAAGCTGTAACGCTGTTAGAATGATTTCTACTTAAAAGCTATAAAACAGACAGATATTTAATTATGGTTTTCCAATATTATTTTTAATGCACAGACTATATAAATATAAAATGCACAAATCAATCTAGCTGCTATGCAACCGCGTACACTCAAATTTACATATTTTCAATATAGCAGCACACAATTTGCACTTTAATGTTTGGAAAAAATAATTTCTGAAATTTTATAATTTGTAACTGAAAAGTTAAATTTTATTATTGTAAAATGAAACTTTTATCTCAAAAATAAATTTTATTAATCAAATAAAGTTTGATTTTTTCAAATAAAGTGATCATTTCAGTGGTTGAACTAACTAACAATTTTTTGTTTTAGTTAAGTGAAAAAATTGCTCACAAAGAAGTGGGAAAATGGAAGCACTAGCAAAAATTATTGGAAATTTCTTTTCCCTTCTATAGAGCATGAGTCCAAAAAAGAGGAAATTTATCATCACCATCAGCCCAATGATCGTCTTCCTCCTACTGCTGCATTTACCCAAAACGAAGAAGTAGTAGACAAAAATTAAAGACCAGAATTGAAGACAGACAAAAAGCAAAGAAAATCCTTCTTTTTATTTTCCTTTGTTCGCACACACATAAATACTGCAGGCTCCTGCTGTTTAACAAAGGTTCATTTTCAGATAAATAAATTTACATTTTAGGTATTTTTCGACCTTTTAAAAGCTCATCTACTGAAATAGTATTATTGTTTCGGCAGCAATAGAATGTGGAGCTCTACCAGATAAAGGCAGACAATAAGCGTAATTCCACCTAGATTTTTGTGAAGCTGGACCAAAAGTTAGTTGAAATTAATATTATTTATTAGAATTTCGACTGGGAAAGTTTTGCTTTTAGAAAAACACCATGATCTAATATAATAAATAACAGTCAGCCCCTCGTTTTTTGACTAGGATTTCAGATTTAGGACCATTTTTGATTTACAGTTGCAAGACTTTTATGGGTGAAAAATAATCCCCCTGGAAGATTTATATAGCATACACGGTAATTTGTTTTGGAATACGGGAAATAAGGATCCAACAGCTATAACATGTCAATAAGCAGAACAATAAAGAAATACAAACTCTAAAACGAAATATAAAAGCTAAATGTCTATGTGTCTATGATTAGACTTCTAGAGGAAAAGGAAAAATTAATGGCCCTTTTCGCCAAGCCAGTCAACAAACCATCTATCTATACTTTCTGACTCTTTTAGTGTGGAAGACGAAAATAAATTTCAGGGGCTAGAGTTATGTTTAGAAAAAAGATTTGTTTATCAATAATACAAACACAAGTCTGCGCTCAATAAGGAAAGTTTTTACTTTCTGTTTTCAATAGAAAAAATTTCGCCTGCAACACTAAATACCGAGATGAAAATTTCAGGATTTAATTTTCATATTAAGTTTTTAGACTGAAAGTGAAAAAAGCCAATGAAAACAGGAATAAAAAATAGGGCATAATTTTCAGCTATCAATTTTTCTTGATATGTTATTGTAAATGATTGTTTAGAAATGTTTTGTTGTCAGAAAAGAAGAATAAACTTTGATTTACCGGCTTCTGTTGTGTTGAAATTTTGGCCGAAGCTATCTGCGCTTGCTGATTGAAAAGACCGGTATTAAACCTCGGTATTGAAACTCACCCCTCTGTGGAGCATTCAAAAAATAACTCACCCGGGTGTGTTTCATTAGAGGAAATACTGTATAATAGCACGGAAAAGGCATAATAGTATAATAGCACGAAAGGTGGCGTGCACACAAACTTTATACACCGTTCAAAAGCTTGTGACCGCATGCATATTGTGGCCGATCTCCCCTCGACGCGTCTACGTTGAGAAAATTGAGCTTATCCGTGAGATATTTTTTGGGTAAAACATGGTTAACTTTTGCCTTATTTCATCTATTTAGCAGTTGGAAGAAGTAAATGTGGTTCAGGCTTAGGCTTAAAATGTCCCGGTTTTGACCCAATAGGACACATTTTTAATTTTTGAAAATTTTTCGTTTCTTTCCTGATTTCTTGTTTATTATAGTAATCGAAACTTAAAATAACTAATAAAAACAAACGAGAAGTAATGGAAAGCATTCACTTCACACTACCGCACAAGATATTTGATGAGAAAATCGAAACTGAAATAATATCAGGCAGCTATATGTAACAAACTGGTAAAAAGAGTAAAAAGGTAATGAAGAAAACCAGTGAGTGAAAAATGAAAAATTATTCAATATATTATTGTTATATTATTTTGAAGTAAATACTGAGACGGAATAATAATTTCATTTTGTTCTGGCTCATTATGGGTTTAACTGAACAAAAAGTTGGTTATCGAATTACTTATGCTAATGGAAGCTTGAGCTAGTACCATCCAACTGTATGTGCAAAACAATTGGTTAAAAGAAAATTAATTTGTAAAAGGAAAGCAATACTATTATTTAAATACATGAAATAGTTGAAGGGGCTGTCTGCAACAACAATGTTATGTTGTGGTTATTGACTTGCTAACCAGACAGCACAAACACTCAATTTAGCCCCTTTCCGCTGTAGCAGTATATAGCAGTCGTCGTAATTATAAATATTGGGGGTATGTTGACGCAGAAAGCAGAGAGGAATAAAAAAAATTGCACACATAAGCACGGACTTTTTAAAAACTTTATCAAAATGGCCTTTTAAGGAGTTTGACTCCCACCGCCAGATTTTTTTCCGTTTTTTATATTTTTAATTTCAATTAATTTTTAAAATAATATAGAAAACTCTAAAAATGTTGATGACAACAAAACGCGCATATAAAAATCTTCCGAGTAAAGAAAAAACTTGCTAAAGTGGCTAAAGGGGGGCTGGTTCTTCAAAGTCGGTTAAAAATGAAATGGGTTCGAACATTTGTTCAACTTAATTTTTAAAGGTTTCTTGGCTGTTCTAAATTCATGTCTCTATACTTAAAAGTTGTATACCGTATTCTCTCTATTAATCCCACTCCCCAAAAGTCGGAAAAAAAAGTCGGCCTAAAATTTTTTATACACAAACCCCACTTTCCCTTCATCCAATAACCGCCGGTCGGTAGGTTCCTTGCTCTTCGAAGTCCTTGATATACCGGTAGACTGAATCATGAGGCAGACCCGTGTCCCGGCGGTGAACGAGAAGACGATTGCCTGGGCACGAAAGTACGGGAGCAGCGCAGCGGCTAAGAAGTTCGAAGTCGATGTTCAGGTTGTTAAGGATTGGATGAAGGGTTTGTGAATAAAGAAGTTCTTGGGTACATGTTTCGACTTTTGGGAGTGGATTAATAGAGAGAATACGGTAGATGTCAAAAATCTAACGATGTCAACATTCAATTTTTTATACCCAAAAACAGTTATTAACACGAGAAAGAGCGGTTGTGACTTTTGTAGATTCTAGCGCAGAATTTCACGCTAAGCACGATAGTGCGAATCCTTTCTGCTTCAATCATTGGTTCAGTAAGTGAAAAGGGGTATAAGAGATAAAAAGTTGTGCATGGTCAGAATCCAACTAAATACCCAGAAGTCTTCAATCAACACGCCATGATTGTCACAGTAAACCCAGACAGACCAGGTGTTCAACTTTCCGATACCGTACCTCTAATATACCACAGTCGGTTATTTTTCAACCCTCAAAAATCGTGAAAATTTTGGGTCGATCTCGACAATTTTGGATGAGATCCAAAATCGAAAAAGCGGAATCGATAGAGCTCGTGGGAGCTAAGAAAAACGCAAAAAAAGCGATGTAAATTTCTTTCTTTGGACTGAGATACGGACCCTCGAAGTAGGGTGTCGGTTTATTAGAGGGTGTCGTATATTAGAGGAAATACGGTATACTGAGCATAAGCTGTTTTATCAGTAAAGTTAAGATAAATAACTACTTGTTTTTGAGGATAGAGTTTTTGTGAAATATTCTTCCCCGACTTTCTACTGGCCATCACTTTGTGTAGAGATGTAGTTAAATGATGAAAAGAAAAAAAACAGAGTCTCACCGTCATTTCAATATTTTATTTATCTACCACAGTTAAAGCAGATAGTCTGGTAAATAAATAAATGAAATCCTAAGATTTTTTTTGTATAAATAGTGAAATACAAAAAAAATTTTAATACAATTTTCCATTAATGTAAAGTAAAATACTATTGAAAACTTTATTGTTAGCTCGTATTACAATGCTTTAGGTCTTACCGAAAAGAGACAATTAGTCAGATTGGATGCAGCTACTGCAGCATTATTCATTTATTTCGGTATTTCTAGTCAACTTTTATGACAAAGGCAGCTTGCATCCAACAAAGATTATAATTTACTTATAGCAAAAGTTTTTTGTTAAATCTAAAAAACTAAAAAATTCTTTTTAACGAAATTTAAAGTTGAAATTATGAAATTAATGAAATTATTAAAAAAATCAAAAAAAATCTCAAACTTGAACAATTCTTAATATGTTCAAAAGCATTCCGAAAAAATAAATAAATATAATGAAATTGTAAAGAAGACAACAAGGAGAAAACAGGTTTTATTCCCTCATTTCACACAAATAAAGCAAAGACGCTAAACAAATAAATTGATTTCCAGCAGAAAAAAAGTGTTTTTTCTGACTTGCTAATACTTCCAGCAAAATTTTTAAATAATTAATCATGAAACCGGGACAATTCCAACTTACCCCTATATATCGTCCGCGATTTTAAAATTATTTTGGTTTCTAAGCGCCTGAATAGACCGTTTTAAAATTTGCTGTCGAGTTGATAGCAAGCATGTGCCCGAGCTAGCCCGTTTCAAAACCCCCATGGACCGGGCCGAAAAAGTCAAAATCTAAAAATTGTAACTCAAAAAGGCTGAACTCTCAAATTGTAATAAAAAAATAAGGGGAGAAGGTTTTTATTAGAGAGGAGTAGGGTTGTCGAGTCCTAGACAAGGTCTCGATTTGTTTTGGCCATATCTTTGTTAATATATTGTGTCTCGAGAACATGTCTTTTGCTTTCGCTAGAGCAGACTCAAGGCATCAGAAGGACACCAAACACTCACATCAAAATATTAAGATTCCTCAAAAAATTGAAAATTTTCATTCAATTTTTCGTATGTGTTGTTCGACACTTTGTCGGTTGACATGGATGACAAGGATACACAGTTAAAGAGGACGAGCATTAACTATCTTTCCAGGTTTCTGTAATTACTTCCGTACTTTCTGCGATCTAAACTTGCTCCAGAGATTCATGCATTCCATATCAGATGATAGTTCACCCTTTTTTCATATTTGTATATTTCATTTAAGGTGAAATGAAAAAAAATCCAGCAAGTTTATTTGGATTTGTGTTATTAAAATACTGTATAAGATACTCTATTTGTAAGATTCTCTTCCTATAAGGTATCCTGGAATCCGGTCCCGAGGTGGTTTCGAGATCTAGAGTGTACTCAATAAGACTTAAAAAAATATTGTCGTGACACAATGCAAGCTTGTCGAACTTGGCGGCAGCGGCATTTCGATAGACGTCGAACAAGACACTCTTTCCAGGCTCATCCAATAATGTCTGGTCAAAACAAAATCGGACAAAAATTTGCCAAAAAGTTCCTTTTAAAGTCCACTGTACTGGTTTAATTCACTCTTTCAAATTGGAAAAATCTGTTAAATATTTTAATATTTTTAAGCATTTATCATTGAAAGGTTAAGAAACAAAGAAAAAGTTAACTCGAACAAGTATAATACTGGTATTAAATATCTGTTTTTGTCATTTTTTCGCTGTTTGACACATTTTTCGATTGCAACAGAAAAATGTGTACAGTAATCTTTCGTCAACTAATTTTCGTCACTTAAAAAAAATAACCATTTTAGTTATGAAGTCCCTAGTTCATTAAGTGGAACTAAATGTTAAAAGAATTTTGTTTGAAAACAAGAAAACGTAGAGTGTGTGTAATTCGCTATCCCCCTCTGTCTCTGACGAATAATCGGTTGTTTTACTAAAATTGCTGGCTTTTGTTTGACTGCTTCAACCACGTGGTGATCTACTATTACTAGCCAAAACGTGGTCTGATTGAAAAGAAAAGGAAGAAAATAAATCATAGACATCAACTTTTTCACAAAGAA
The DNA here is from genome assembly GCA_004194705.1 of Ditylenchus dipsaci. NCBI lineage: Eukaryota > Metazoa > Nematoda > Chromadorea > Rhabditida > Anguinidae > Ditylenchus > Ditylenchus dipsaci. Next base: position 1,405,983 of record SADC01001112.1, on the reverse strand, counting down.
AATAATACTTTTTTCCTTTTCGGTTTCTTGAAAATTTCGCAATACTACACATTTAAAAAACTTGAAATTAAAACATTAGAACAGAGTTCTCATCTGAAATGTGTTAAATAAAGTACATTTTGTGAATTAAAGTATCAGGTTGTTATAAAAGTTTGAAACCACCCTTAAACATATTTGTCTTTGAATCCCTGAAAAACATCGTTTAGACTCTAAACTTTAAAGTGCTCAAATTGTTCCACCCCGTCAAATTATTTTTTTGTACTTAAAAGTTGCGAATACCCCCCCCCCAACGATTTTCACTTTTTTTACTTTAGTAAAAAGTACCCCCGAATTTATGTCCCAGACCCGGACAATGTGCGCAACTCTTTATTAGTCACAACTTCCGTACGCTGGCCCACCCCCAAGCCTAAGGGCTAAGCCTAAACTTGTTGTTTGCAAGGGTAGTTACAGCATTTTTTAAAGGTCGGATTGTTGGGGGGGGGGGGGATATGCGCTACTAGCGCCAAAGTTTTCAATTGGGTTTTAACTTTTTTTTATTTACCAAATATACCAAATTATTTTTTTATACCAAAATGTAGCTCTGGATCTCATCTTTCTAACAAGCCATCAACTGACTTACTGAATTTTGAAAAGTTGGAGAAAAAAGTCTTTGTATGGAACAATTTGTACAAAAAATTCAGTCTTTACAAAGACTTTTTTCTCCAACTTTTGAGTATCTCAGTAAGCTAGTTGATAACTCGTTAAAAAGCTGAGATCCGGGCTACAACGCTAGTATAAAAACGTCAAAAAATTAAAAGAAAATTTGAAGAAATACTTAGAGAAACAAATTTTTATGATTTGACGGGGTAAAAGAATAATTGACGAGGGAAAGTACTTGAGCCAGTTTTAGAGACACTTCGGGAGGGTTCAGAATGCTACAATGTTCGTCGGTTTCTATGTTCGTCGATGATGTGAGATAGTCATATAATACGATAAGAAGCATTCCCCGAATTATTAATTGTTATCGAATCGTTATAATTTCGAAGAAAAAGGTTAAAAAACGTTTAAAAAAGTCAAAAACAAATGTGTTTATGGGTGGTCGCTAACTTTCTGAACGACCTGATACAATTTGTTATTTTTTGGCGAAAAGTGCAATTTTATACAGTGCTTGTTACGTGAACCACCGAAAATGAAGATTTTAACCTAAAATCTTGAAAATTCTAAATATTTGCGGTTTAAATAAAGTACAGATCTTTAAATAAAGTACAGTTGAGAACCCTGCTTTAGAATCAATATTTTCAATAGAAAGTTTTTCTAAAAAGTTAAGCTACAAATAAAATGCGATTAATTTTTAGATAATGCTTTTTCTAAAAAATTATCAAGTCTTTAATCATGCAGTAGTTTTTCTACAAAGTTATAGTTATTTTGGATAAGCATTCTTTGGTCTCATTATCATGCATTTAATATTCTCTCTTTTTTTGTTAACCCACAAAAGCGAGTGTGTTAGTAAAAGCACATATATCAGCAAAATTTCTTTAAATGAGCAGAGGTTGCAAGAGTAAAAAGCGAAAAATTGCTAGTAAGTGTGTGCCAATCAACCGGCTGTCACACACAAAAAGAAAAAAAGAATAAAGTCGAGAGTGCAATATAACTACTAGTCTTGGAGACCAACAATCACTGTATCAGCAAGATTGATAGGAAAGAGCAGAAGTGTATAAACCGAAAAATGATATTTAAAAAGTTACACAAAATTGTGTTAGTGCTCATCTAAAAATATCCCTTGGCTCCTTTTTTTCGAAATTAGTCTTGTTAAAATAACAAAAATATTGGAGCTGGCATTTTAAACTGCGCTAATTGAGTGAAAGGAGAGTGTCACTCCCTCATGTCTGACATACATTTTGTAGGATAAATCTGAAAAGTGCCATTTTTTTGTTGAACTAGGTCACTTTGTGGCTGTTTGTAACTATTTGTTGAAACGTGTCACTTTCTATATTGTACAAGGTGTTTGAAGAAATTCGGTGGTTTTGAAATAGCCATAACCTTTTTTATAGTCACCAACAAAAAGTGGCAGTTTTTAGCTAAAAGGTGGGCTTTCAACAAAAGGTGGCATATTTCAGCTTTTTAAAACCAAAAATAAAAAAGGTGGCACTTTTCAGCAAAAAGGTGGCATATTTAATCCTCGTCCTATTTCGTAATGATTGTGATGACCAGAAATTTTTTTCGTAATGGACTTAAACACAAATATAACTAAAATTTTTAAACCGTAGTCAACATAGCAACTCTTGTCCATTGATGTTTGCAGAAAATTGTAGAAAAAGACCTACCTGAAAAGAGTTTTGCACATTCCTGCCCGATGATGTGATTCCAGGAAAATGTTTAGCCTTGTGCCAGAATCACTGCCAGCTCTCCCATCTGCAGCTGAATTCGAGGGTGTAGTAGTAGTGGCTGTGGTGCCATGGACTTGCAAAAATACAGATTGCTCTTTAATAATTATAATAACAAATTTGATAGAATTGTATGGGCAACTGAAAAACAAATGAAGGTCAACTTAAAATAAAACAAATATTTAATATTTCCAATAAATCAAATGTTGAACAGGAGGATTAAAATGTCAGTGAATTCGTATATAGTTGTGAGAATGTAAAATAAAGTTTCAAAAAGCAAAGTTTAAAGCGCAAATAAGTTGTATTAACTAGTAATTGGGAAAAGTAGTAGTTTCGCACGCAATCCCAAAGTATTTTTACTGCTTTTATAGTAGCAATAATACAATTAAATAAGTGTTGCAGAGATTTTCCAACTTTTAGACAATGATTACTTGAGCAAAGTTGGCTCTACTTAATTATTATCAATTACTTAATTTTTAAATTTTTTCATTTTTATTTTTAAAATACCTAAAAATCTGAATTTTAAAGAGAATCTTCAAAAGTGGCCTAACTATAAACAGAGAGTTAGGGTAAAAAGTCAAATTGAAACTAAGTTTTTCTGTTTCTCAGTAATTTGGCACTTTTTATGTCCTTATAAAATTTGAAGTTTTCCGGATTGTACTCAGCCTTAGAGTAAGTCAAGGACTCAAACATGCCCCTGAACCATAAAAAGAAGAAAAACAAGCTCGAGTCTGTCTTTGACTACCCGAGCCGAAAAAAATTACAGGTATAAATTCACACACCACCAGGAGCATTGCAAGCATCACCGTAATAAATAAGTGAGACTATTTTTTAAAATGTTCTCAGAAATATGGAGAGAAACAATTCGGCGCCAAAATTAGTCAACCTAAAAAAATAAAAATAAAATATTTCGAGGTCAGTTATCGTTTCTAGTGTACATGCATATTTTCCGCAGAAAAAGATAAAATAAAAAGATAAGAACTAAAAACCATTGCTTCATTTGCCTGACTTATCTATTTTTTATAGTAAGTATATCAAATATATTTTATTAATTTAGACAATAGAAATGGCTTTTTGTATCTCTTTACCTTGCCTATTGCTAACAACAAAATTTGATTGTGAAATAGAAAGAGAGATTGGAGTTAAGGCTGGCAGCAGCATTTTTGCTAGAACCCATCATCATCGATTTTTGAGCGCTGCTCCCCATTTCTCGGCTTGCTCATCACTTTTTCTCTATCTTATTTATCAAAAAATCGAAAATGGGGAGAGACAAACTACCGACTAAAACAAAACGAAGAAGCCATAAATCAACAGCAATGGACTAAAAGGGAAAAAAGTTGGTGCGATAGGCATCCATTCCAAGTTTACTATCTTTAAACTTTTTACTTATCAAACATTTTAAAACTCAATGTTTTGCAAATTGTCTTTTCTAATTTAGACTTAAGGCAGCGAATGTTCCAACTAGGACTGTCAACTTACTCAATTTAGAAAATAATGAATTAGCACCTGAGCAGCATCTCCAAAATGCAACCGACTTGCTTGACGCAGCACAGAGATTGATGTATTACTGGAAGGGCTAAATGATTCCAAAAAATATGAAAAAATTAGAATTGATCCGGGAACGCCGACTGTCTTTCCCTCACTTTTGATCATTTTGTTTGCTATTAGTGTTTAGATATTATTTTAAGACAATTATCTTTAAAAATACCTTTGGACAGGGACTTCTACTATGTTAAAATACTATTTAAGTTGCAGTTTTTCGATTTCTACCTGCAAAATATCGTAAGGCTTAAAAATTTTCGGCGCTACCGGAGTATACCCCCCCCCAAATGGAATTTTTTTTAGTGTTCCCAAACACCCTATATCGACTCAAAATCGCCTCAGAAGCTCGAAAAAGGCATTATTTTTGTGTTCTAGTCAATAAAAAATTGAGTTTTGGGACCACCCAGATATACCAATTTTGACCATTTTTGAAGGAATTTAGGGCCATATTAGGTGGGAAAGGACCAAAAAAGGCCAATTTAGTGTGAAAAGGAAGATGTTGAACATAGTTTTGTTGACTGGGGCCTACCGCATAAATAAACTCTGGTATGCATGCATGTTTTATGCATCCAGAGTCACTTCGAGTGATTTGCGTCTAAGGTATGTGGGTGTGCGCATCTCAACCCCAAGCAACCAAGCCCCTGCGCCCCCTTCGGGGCGCAGGGGCTTGAGAGTTAGAGATGCGCGCACGCACTTACCTTAGACATAATTCCGAGAAGACTCTTGAACAAAAATGCATTTAGAGACTATTTTTGCCCAGCTCCAGTGACCAAAACATGCCAAAACAGACAAATGGTCAAAATTTCAAAATGTCAAAACTCAATTTTTATTAACCAGAACTCAAAAATAATGTCTTTTTTGAACTCCCGAGGCAATTTTGGGTCGATATAGGGTGTTTAAAAACACTTTAAAAAAATTTCATTTGGGCGGGGGGGGGGGGGGGTATACTCCGGTAGGATCAAATTTTCGTATTTTATGTAGACCTCAAGGCTTAAGACAGGTTTAAAGCATATTAACAGAAATATCGGCAATAAGAAGGCCTTAATTCAGTCTAACCTCGATTTAACAAACCCTCCCGGAGACCGGAAAAAATGTTATTAAATATTATTATTATTAGTCATTTTACGTTATAACTGGCCAAATGGGCATCGATAAAAGGTTTTTTTTATCGAGATTTGCCTGTGCTTAGCAAAAAGAATTGCAAAGGAAAGTAGAAACCAGAGTGAAAGGATAGCCTTAAATTCTACCCTCTTGCCTGTAGTTAAAAAGTTCTGAGAGAAATCTCGATGGCTGTGAATGCATAAAAATAGTTGACTGAAGACGTATAAATGACGATTTTGTCACAAACTAAAATGATTATTATAATAAGTAGCTTTGCAGTGATATTGCGCAAACATAGCTTTACAACTTTATAATGTTAATCCTGGGCATTTGTATAAATTCTGCAAAAATGCTAATGTAAATTATCTGTTAGCTGCAATTCATCGTTATACTAATTTAAAAGACACACTAATGAAAAGTTTTTTTATCAAAAGTGAAGACTGCCTAAATTGACTGTTTTATACAGCCAAAAAAATATTTTATGAAAAACAGTCTTTTGGCAATTCTTAAAACGTGGAAAACAGACCCGTCCACAGTCTTTGGTCGAGGTCATGGTCGAGTGTGCTAACAGTCAAAAATTTCAAATTAGACGCTAGTAATTTATTTATTCAGTCCGAAAATAGCCCAAAACATCTTTTTAAAATGATTTCAAGTCAAATATTCAATGTTTTCGCATCCATGACAGGATTGAACATGTTTCAGATGTTGGTCTACGCATTTCAGCGAAAAGCTTTTTGGACCAAAATATGGATTACTTTTCACTAGATCTCACTAGAGTTTCAAAAACCATCTGTCAAACAAAGCATACCGTATTCGTGAATAGGGTTTGTATTAGAAGATGATGATCACAAATGATTTTTTTTCGTTTTTCGATAAGATCTACAAATAATAAGGCTTGAAACTCGATCAATATCGGTTTTTTGAATCATAAAATAATGACTTTTGCAGAAAATATTTCCCGAAAACATGCTCAACATCTTTTATCGTTTTAGCCATTTTTCTCCCAATACAGCTTTTGTTTATAACAATATTTGTTACAAATTTTAGAATTAAAATAACATTATATCTCAACAATTATTGAGAAATAGTTTGAACGGCCTTTGCAAAAAATGAAAAAAAATTGTTTTTTTAATTGAAAGACGGAAAAGTCTCGGAAAATCTTGAAAATTTACAAACTCTAAACCTTTAAAGGACCATACTTGTTGATGACAATGAGAATTTGTCGAATTCAAAAGCGCGTGGACACTTCTCTTTCGTCTCGCACTCTACTCTCTCGAGTTATTTCGAACGACTCCAAAGAGTAGAGAGCGAGACGAAGAGAATTGTCCCGCGCGCATTTGAATTTGCCAAATTCTCTTTGTCATCAACAAGTATGGTCCTTTTAAGGGGCGTGGTCACCTGTTTTTTATTTTGTTCCCGCCAATTCAAAAAAAAAGTCCCGAAGCACTGAACTTCTGTACAGATTTTTCAGCTTGGTTTCTAAAAAAACAAGACCTAGAATTTTAGGTATGGTTTGTTAGAAACTAAGTTGAAAACGGAAGTTCTGTACGGAAGTTCAATGATTAGAAAAAAAATTTGAAATGGCGGCAAAAAATTTGTAACAGGTAACCATGCCCCTTTAACAGCGCTTTATCAATAAAAAAAGTCACCAGCTTGAACCTAAACTCACGTCCGCAAGCAAAGAAAAAGAAGATAAAAAAGAGAAAATAATAAATTAAAGTTGGTCGAAGAGAAATGGCTGACTGGGAAAATTGAAAATAAGGGAGAATTTTCTTGCTTGGCCGCCATCGCCCCGCCAGCCAGCAACAAAGCAGCAGGGGTGTTTCACAAGAGCGCTGGCAGTCTGCCAAAACCCTGCTGCCAGTAGACACTCACACACACGCCTAAGTCCAAGCACCAAAACACCAACCCACACGTGCGTCTCTCCAAAAGGGAGCTCCTTCCTACCAACACAAAAGTGGCGCCAAGAGTGAAAAACACACGTAAACAACAATGCTGATAACAACAGCCACACAAACTACAGGTGAGCTAAAAAAAGGCTTGACTTGAACCAAGAAAAACTTTACGGATTTTTTTTATCAATCCTACTTGGATCACCCCCAGCAAGTAGCGCCCAAAATTTTATAGTCTGACTTTTCTGGCCTACGATGACTAGTGCTAATCTCTTCGGCCAATTTTTCGTTTTATTTTTTGGTCGCTGCCTGAGTTTTTAATGCTTTGGCAACTATTAGATAACTGAACTCAGACGGAATAGACACTTTTTGAAGATTAAAGAGTATTTGTTAAAAACAAGTCGCTTGAGCTGCAATTTTCAATACTATTTGTCAAACATAACCCATATTGAAAAATAAAAAAGGTTAAACAAATGTTTTCCAAGTACAGTGTTTTTGACCCTGTAAATCTAGTGTCTCACGATCAGACACTACTACTTTCTGTGTCTCGCAGTGTGTGACCTGACTGTTGTTATGCTGCAAATGGCGGCCTTCTTGTTTACTGCCATGACTAGTGCATCAAAGAGCAAAGGGAGAGGAAGTTTTTTAAATTATTTGCTAGCAATAAATAAAGCTAGGTGAGCATATTGACCAGAATAAATGGGGCTGTAACCAAGACATATTCCTGTATGCTATATTTTAATAAGAAGTAAATGGCAGTTTTTGTTGGCAGCAATGCAAAAAAGCTAGGTGGCATTCGAGTAAATGAATAAGAAAAGCAAGTGCCACGAGGTGTCTCTTTTTATTTAGGTGGAATAATAAGAATCAAATACAAAATCGGTGTGAATAATTTATTAAAAATTTCAGCTATTTATTTTGTTGGCAGATTAACTGAAATATTATACGGTGTTTTTTGAAAAATTTTCAATACAAATATTTAGCTCGACCAAAATCATACGTGAAAAAGTTTTTTTACACATTTTAGCTTCTGATGCAGAAGAGTTTTATTGTGAGCCCAAAAAGCATTTAAAAAAAACTATACCGTATTTTCTGTAGTAAGTCCCCGGGGGAGTTATTTTTCAACCCTAAAAAATCGGAAAAAAATATTTCGATTTTGAGATTTTCGGATGCCCGACCGAAATCTAAAAAGTGGAATCAACTAAGATCGTGGTGATTAAGAAAACGCAAAAAACAGATTTATAAAATTTTTCCTTAGGCTGAGATATGGGGTCGAAAAGGGGGAGTTGTTAGAGAGGGGGACTTAATAGAGAAAATACGGTAAACACATGAGCTGGCCAAAAATCAAAAGTCTGGCTAGGATTGATGTCGAAGGTAAATCTGTGCTCAAACCCTTCAAGCCTGAAGACCCAGGCGTCTTGGAGACTTGTGGTTGAGACCTTCACACACAGCTATATCAGAGACATTAACAACTCGAAAGGGACTCTGCATGTATAAATAACAGTTTCATACCTAAATTTTTTTCATGTAATACGCCCAACTAAAAAATTTGAGATTCTTTCTTTTGGGAATATGTACGTACTTGGTTTAGTGAAACTGTTATAATAACTGCGAGAATGCAAAAAGTTGGCGCCTAGCACCAATTTGTGAAATGTAGACGTGTTTGAATTATTTTTTATAATTTGATTTATTAAATACATAAGCTTGGCATGTTGAGACTATTGCTGGGCATTTCAAAATTTTCGCTCCTGCTCTTGGATCCTTGCTTCGAAAAATGTGCTCTTGCTCTTGCCAGGTTTGGACCACTTGGATCAAATTTTCTTATGTTTTTCATGTTACGAAACCTGTTCTCTGGACTGATTCGGACACGCTGAAGACGGTTTGATAATTGTAAAATGAGTTTTTTTATGGTATTCTTCGGGTATTGGGTAATAATTGATTTTACCAAAATTCGCTTTTATCATAATTCAAAAAGTACCGAGAAAACGGAATTTCACTATCAAACCATCTTTAGCAAGCCCGAATCAATCCAGAAAACCGGTTTTGGAACACAAAAAAGTAAAAAAAAAATTTACCCTAGAGGGGGTTTGGGTACCATCCAGATGGTTGGAGCAGTATCCAGGTGGTTTAGGTACCATGAGGTGGTTAGAGCCTGTCTGGATCATGTGAGCACTATTCAAATGATTTGGACACTATCCAGATCGTTTAGCTACTACTATATGGGTGGTACAGGTGAATGATAACCTGCTTACCCTACATACTTGAAAGAAATTTACAAATATTCATACAGCAGTTTTCAGTTAAAAAACCGCTTTCTTTGAATAACCCTATTTTGAAAACTGTCTATTTTAAAGACCGTCATATTTTGAAAACCGTTGTATTTTGAAAAACGTCTATTTTTCAAACCCCTATTTTGTAATGACGATACCAAAACTAACAATTAGTTTGAAAATTCAGAGTAACTTACCAAAGTCCACTTGGATTCAACTACTCCACCTAAACTTTTTTAAAGAATCTAGCTCAGCCTAACAAAGTGGATCGACCCAGGCCATGATTGCAATCGATGCACCAAGATTTAAGGATCATTTTGGGAGAACAAAACTTTTAACAGAAATTAAAAAGTTGACCAAAATGTCAATTTTTCGAACACAAGCACTTATGTGGTTTTTGACGGCGAATTGAAAAACCGACAGCACAATCAGAAAGCTGGATAAAAATACTACAAGATTCTCGAACAGAATTATTTTTGATCGATTAAACTCTGGGACTTAACTATTTTAAGTTATCGCCTCTGCTGTTTTTTTTAAATGACTGACTATACAAGCCGCCAATTTATTCTTCTTTAATATCAAACCTTTCGTATTTTAAATAAAATTGTGTATTCAAACTGGTAGAGCAAGATTTAAGCTATCTAATTGTATAAAATTTTTGTATAAATGAGTTGCAACGATGAAAATTATATAAAACTAACAAAAACTGACCAAAAGTTAGTCAAAATTAGTAAAAACAGTTAGTAAATAATAATATAAACATTTTTTGTCTCGACATGAAAACCACGAGTTTGCACTATTTGATTTCGACACACTGTGACCAGAACAAAAAGTACCTTTTTAAAAAGTGAAAGGTGGCATTTTTGTCCGACAAGATTCAAAAGCGGCTGACCTTTATTAGTCAATTTGTTCAGTCTCGCAGGTTTATTTTTTTGCTACGGTTGCATTTTTCACTTAATCTTTTTGTCACATATGTTGTCAAATATTTTTGAATTTTCGATTTCTATATTTCTAATTTCAGAGCATCTAGTTCTGAAATCTTGTTGAAATGGCTGGTATGTCCCTTTCAGTATGTTTGCGAGCCAAATAGTTCGCGATAAAAATGGCTCGTATTGTCTTGGCTCATGCACGGCTCACTTTCAAAAAAGTTACGTGAGCCAATTGGCTCGTATACCGTGCATGTCTAATAAACCGACCCTCTCTAACTAACGACCCCCTTTATTCGAGGGTCTATATTTCAGCCAGACTATATATTTTGCAAAGCTGTTTTTCGCGTTTTCTCAGCTCCCACGAGATCTACCGATTCCGCTCTTTCGATTTTGAATTCGCACCCGAAAATTTCGAGATGGACTAGAAATTTCCCTGATTTGGAGAGCTTGAAAAATAAACAGACCGGTCGGTATATTAGAGAAAGTACGGTATACAAATATAGGCAAGCCATGTGGCTCCAACATATATGGCTCACTAAGTCATGCGATTTTCGTTTTGCGTTTGGCTCGCGCGAGCCGAATGGACAACACTGTTCGCCATCCTCCTTTTCCCTTGCTAGACCCAGCTTTTTCCTAGATTTCCCCATGAGTATTTTTAAATAAGCTGATTCGTCAGTCTAGCTCAAGAAATATTGAAACAGTCGAACTTAAGGTGATGTCACTATAACGTGCTCAACTAAAAAGTTTTGCTTCACAATGTGATCTAATGTCAGCTACAACGAGAAAATTTTAAAGATTTATACAAAAGTATAGATAGTGCCACAAAATAACATACAGAGAAGCAGGTTTTTATCGATCACAGCTTTTGAAAGAGTCCTGACTTGATGCTCCTCTATTTCAGAAATCGATCTAAAATATAGCTCATCTAGAGCTCTCATAAAATAGTGCTATTTTAGCGCTGCTTCAACCAATTGCCACGTCAACAACATGTACCTACAACTCGACTTGCTTGCCCAACCTGGCGATAATATAGATGTAAAGCAAGGCAAGAACACTTCATTCTTATATTTCAGCCATTTTTTTGATATTTCTCTTATATTTTTTACTGTATTTAGATATAATGTTGAAGAATTATTGTCTGTTGATACTGGCGCTATGTGTTGTGAATATTTATTGTAAAGGTAAACTGATTTTTGTAATATTAAGAAATCAGTTCTTAATCTTTAAAAAAATAAACTACCGTTTTTTTTCTCTAATAGCTCACTCGGATGAATTATTTTTCAATCCCTTTAAAATATAAAATACAATTTTTTAGCTTTTAGGTATTCAGCCAGCTGATGAACAGGCCCCTAAAAATGATAAGAAAGTAGTCGGCAGCAACGAAGAATTCGGCCCTAGTCGGGCTGCTCATGAGGCCATGTTTGGCAAAGACGTTGATGATTATCCCGAACTACCATTATTGAAGAGAGTATAGTTATCAATAGCATGCCTTTCGACCAAGTTACTGTCCACCCCAGCACCAAAGCTACTCAAACTACACCAGAAAAAGATGAAGCTGAAGAAGATGCGGTAATCAAAAAGGTGAGAAACTGACAGCTGCCGCTGATGACAACAGCGGGTGTGCCTGGAGATTGAAGTTGAGCACATGCATGGCGATAAAGTCGTCAACAAAGGGAAAGTGAACAGGAAGATTTTCCAAGTGGGCATTTTCTAACTATGACTATTGTATGCGAGATTATGGTTTTGTCAAGGTCAAAATTTAGCGTTTATTTGTAGTTTTTTGACTTTCTAATCGTAATGTTGCTAGGCCTGGTCATACAGAGCCGGTTTTTTTCCTTCTGAAAAAGAAAAAAAACTCTATATTACGTAGATCCAACACTTGTGTTTGATGTTTGAATCCTGCACCAAAATCAGCTGGTCTCACAGTCCGGACTTCCTGTGTTAAGTAAACTCAGGGGACTTAACAAATACCGTAACGTTACTAGTAATTATAGAAGCCCATTTCTAATAAAATCCCATGCCCTATTTTTCTAACTAAGATTTCAGAGTTAAGGATTTTCGGTTAACGTTATTAAGGGGTTAAAAAATATAAACCTTGGGGCTTCTATTAGAAACATTACAGTAAGAAAGTTTTTGCAGATGAAAAAGAAACTGAGGCACAAGAAGGAAAAGCAACTAATGAAAACTCTGTAAATCACATAATATACTTTTTTGAATTTTGATTGTTTTTGTCCATTTTAGAAAAGCAGCTTGGCAGGTGAAGATAAAAAGAAACTAACGTGTCTGGCATGTTGACTTTTTATGGCTCTCTTTGGTATGACTCCATCTAAAAAAGAAGTTGATGAAAAAAACAGAGAAATAGTTGGTGATGCCACAAGCAGCAAAGAAGAAAACAAAGGAAGCGATGAAAAATCAGAGGAAGAAAATACAACGACTGTACCTCCCAAACAAACCGAAGTTGAAAAAGTGGTATCGAAAATAGTAAAAACAGATAGTGCACCCACAGAAGCTGTGGAAGAAAAAAAAAGTGAAATTAAAGTGACAGAACAGAAAAAGAATAAAGATGAGAAAAAGGAGGGAGAAAAGAAGCACAAGAAGAAAGCTGACAAAACTACCCCTAAAATCGAAATTCCCACAGCTGACAAACACCAAAAACAGGGACTAAACAAAGATCATTCTGAAGACTACTCAAAATTTTCCGATGAACTGATGAAATCAGATATCATAGATTCTGAAGGTATGTAAGATTTTTTAATTAAGGCTGTGAAGAAATTTTGGATTTTGTCAACTTTCCGTCAAAAAGATTGATTTTCTTTAAAAAGTTTGAAAAAATTTATAACAATTTAGTCAAAAAGTTTTATCGATAACTTTCTTAACTTTTTAAAAAGACATTTTGACTGACTTTATGTCATAAGACCAATAAAATGAACAGAATATTGAATGACCCGTCATTTCTACAACCCCAATGAACACTATAAATGTATACCGTGTGTCCAATGTAATCTAAATTTCAATTTATATAGAATCATCTGAAAGTAGCAGCAGCGAAGAAATGAAAAAGACAATGAAAAGGGTAAGTAATATTTTGTTTAGAAAAATAAGAATAAAAAATATTAGTTGTTTAGGTGAGAAAAAAGGTGAAGAAAAGAAGGCGCACCATCATGGACACCACGAAGAGCCTAAAAGTGGCTTTATTCACTTTGGTCTTGTCAAAACTTTGGCTTTGGTTACCGCTGGTCCAGCTTTGATCATCGCTGTGGTCGTTTTACTCAGTCGTGCACACATGAAAAAAGAGACAGCACTATGATGTAAAAAGTTCTTGAAAAATCATTTTAAATCTTTTTACAATTGTCCCAGTAATACCATTCTGAAGTAAACATGTTGAAAAAAATACAGAATAACTTTTTTAAATTTACAGATAAAATGTAAAAACCTTACTTTTCCACTTTTAGTTATAAATAAATTTTAGTCACAATGTCAAGAGACAGGCTTAACACGCCAAGGCCAAATGGTGGAACTGCTTGGTTGTGGTACAGAAATTTTATCATGAATCCGAATCTGCAAACTATTTTTCATTCAATGATTGGCCCGAAGAAACGGTTGTTTCATTTTTGAAAAACGGTTGTTTGACTTAAAAAGGCAAAATTAGGTGGGATGCAGCTGTGTGTTCAGCAAACCCTACATACCGTTAATGAGCAATTAAAACTACAGTCAACCTTCTCTATAAGCTATACCCTTGGACTGATACAGCTGTAGCTTAACGACAGTGGTGTATTTTTGCGATTTTTCGCTCTGGCTCTGAAATCTTAAATTAAAAAAATTTGCTTCGGCTCTTGCTCCGGGCTCTCAACTTTGAAAAATTCGCTCCAGCTCTGGCTTCTGCTCAGAGCCAAAGCCAGAGCGAGAGCCAGAGCCCATCACTGCTTATCGAGAGTGTAGCTTAAGCAGAATATGAAACTTACCTCAACCCCATCAGCTATAGCTTGTAGAGAAATTATTCAAATTTATTCACCATCAATTTTTCAATTTTTATGCAATTTTTTGTTATTAGCTCATTCTACGTAAAATTGAAAAGTAGACCTAGGTTAGAAATATCAGATTTTCAACTTTTCCTTCAAAAAATATGTAGCTTGAACAGAGTGTCAGTTTATTGGCCGGGCCGCCCCAGCTGTAGCTTATGGAGAGGTGTAGCTTAACTAGTTTAGTTATGGGAAGGCCCCGTTGATCACCAACCAAATATTTTTGATCTGTAGCTTACAGAGAGGTGTAGCTCATAAACCGACTGTAACCTGAAATTGTGACACCGGATTCATGTTCAGTTAGTTCGATTTACTTTAAAGGGGGGAAAACTTATATTGCGAATGATTTAAACGCAGTTTCGACCACAACTGGTGCACATATTTTTTTATCTTCTTTTATTCACAAATTTAGTGTCAAAATGATCCCCATATTCTTGGCTATCTAACGAGATCATCAGCGCAGGGTTTTACACCTACTGGGTCTTGTATCCAGGCTAAAATAGGCTAAATTCCTGAAATCGATCCTTTTAAGGGATCTTTCTTTGACCTGTTTCATTCAATTTTCCTGCCTTTTTTCTACAAGTCACACGTTTCACATACCAAAATGTAGCCGAGATACTGAGCTTTCGTTTGAGCTATTATACGAAGAGAGAAAAAAACTCGATTCATGATTAAAATTAGAAAACATTCGACAATGCCCAATTCCTTGCCATCCTACTCAAGGCTGTCCCAAAACTGTCCAGTATTCTATTTGGAACTGACGTTTTTTTTGCAATTTTATTTACATGATCATTTACAACCTTATACTCAAAATGTAGCTCGGCTTCTTGGCATCCTATTCATTATATGTTTGTGAATGATCATGTGATCAAAATTGAGAAAAAAACGTCAGTTTACAAAAATACCGGAATCCTACCCTTCAACAGTACTCTCTTCATCCTTGGTCCAACTTTCGCAACTTACCAAAGCCCAAAACAGCGTTGTTTTTTTCAATTAATCCTAATCGCATAACAGGACATTTAGCTTCCCAGCACGCTTTGCGTGAGGACAAATTTTCGGGCGTGAGGTTGAGTGAGGATAAGGACAACGTGGGCTCATGCAACGTGAGGTTGCGTGATAATTTCAAAAAGCTCTCCTCACGTGAGGTGAGCTCACGTGAGCTCACGTCCTCATGAGGTGTCCTCATGAGGTATACCGTTAATCATCAACAGTTGACCTGAAGTTGACTCCAAGAGCTTGTCCTCAACCTCATGAGGATGAGGACGACGTGAGCTCATGCAACTTGAGGTTGCGTGATAATTTCAAAAACGTCTCCTCACTTGGGGTGAGCTCACGTGAGAATCGGTCCTCATGAGGATGAGCGGACGATTTTGTGAGCTCATGCAAACCGTGCTTCCCAGTAAAGTATCTTTGTAATGAGTACAATCGTTTCCGGTTGACCGTTAAAGGTTTTGGACAATTTAGCAAAAGCTTAAAAAGTTTACATTTGTCAGTTTCTCATTTTGATCCAAAATACCGGGTTTCTCAAAATTTCGTGTCCAAAAGCAAATTTTTGGACCAAGGATGAAGAGAGTACTGTTGAAGGGTAGGATTCCGGTATTTTTGTAAACTGACCTTTTTTCTCAATTTTTTTATTTTATAGTCTTTTTCAGCACAATCATTTGCACAAGAGTTGCGTAAAACATTATGTAAAAGTGTCTATCTGATGAGACTAACAGCTTTTTAGAATGATCAATCAAATGTTTTTTCGAGCTTTGACAACTTTGTTAAAGAGCCATAGTTTTTGAACGCAGCGGCATTTCCGAACTTTTTTGGTGGGGGACACCTTTTTACTCGGAAAGTTTTTTTTTTTAAATTAAATTGCATTTGAAATAATATTTTATTTCACAGTCCAGGAAAATTTTTGTGCAGTGAAAGTCTGCTTACTCGTTCGACCTGGTAATGTCAAGCAAAGTTGGGCTCAACTGGTAAATGGTTCAAAATTAAAAAAAATTTAAATGCAAATAATAAATAATTTGAATATTTTTTTTGTATATTTTGGAAGGAAAAATGTGTCCTCTGAAATGCCGCTGCGTTCGAAAACCATGGTCGTTCAATTGTGAAGGTTTTTTATTTGGGATCGCCAATTGTACCAATTGCATCAGTTTGACCAGTAATTTCTTTTTTATCTTCTTTTTGCTTTGTCACATTTTGAAGATTAGACTCTGCTGCATTTTCGCCCACATTGACATGTTCTTCAGTATTTTGAACTTGTTCTGGTTTTAGCTCGTCTGCTGCTGTAGCTAATTGAATATCTTCGATTTTTGGATCTTGATTAGGCTTTTGTTGTCCATATTCGAGTTTTGGCTTTTCAATAGGCTCCTGTTTAGCTTGTAAGCCTTCTACTCCGGCTGAAAAAGACTAAGCTTAATTTTTCTTTCTTTATTTGTTGTATCAAAAACCTTTTCGAGTGCATTCTAATGATTAAAAGTTTTTTCGGTTGCAGTGACGAATATCATGGTTTTTTAGTCAAAATTTGAAGAATTTAAATTGGCGCCTTTTGAATATTAAAGGGAATAAGGGCTGTATTGGCAGGGGAAGGGAATAAAAGGGGCCACTTTTATGGCAGAACGTTAAAGTTCAAAATTTTTGTATTCTTCGCCTGCCTCACCATGTTTTTCAACTGGGCCGTGGCAAAATAAGACTCTATATGCATTTTTGATCAAGATTACTTCTCGGAATCGTGTCTAAGGTAAGTGAGTGCGCGCATCTCTAACTCTCGAGCCCCTGCGTCCCCTTCGGGGCGCAGGGGGCTTGGGGGCTTGGAATTGAGATGCGCACACCCACATACCTTAGACACAAATCACTCGAAAGTGACTCTGGATGCATGAAAAAGCATGCATACCAGAGTTTATTTATGCTGTAGGCCCAGTATTTAAAACTATGTTCAACATCTTCTTGTTAGTGGGCCCTGTGTGATTAGTGGCCCTCTTTTATTCCCTTCCCCTCCCTATACAGCCCTTAATCCCTTTAAAATTCAAAAGGCGCCAATTTAAATTTTTCAAATTTTACAGGCCCGATAAAATTCCAGAATTCACGTCAAATACAGGCAAAGTTGAAACGCAACTTTTTTTTGTATAAATTTTGCGAGGTTTGTATTTCAGAGGTGAGTTATACACCAAAAAAAAGCTGAGAATCTCTTCTTGCAGAAAATACAGATCGAATTTTCAAAATACAGATTTTATAAAACTAGAAGCCATTCCAAGTCTAAAACACGTTTTTCTAGTCAAATTTAGGGAGTTTTTAATTTCTTGCGAAATTCGCTTGAAAAGCTAAATGACACACTTTCGGGCGTTTTGAAAAGCCGTGACCCGTAACCGGGGTACCCCCCTGTGGTTCGAAAAAATTTTTTTTCTCAGGACCAAAAAACGCGCGGCTTTCTCATGAAATCGGGGTCGAGAAACACGAACATGAAGTTATCTCCTCCACCTGATCAGTCCTTGTGTGTGGGGGGGGGGGGGGAGTGGGATTCTGAACTCAAGCCGTTTTTTCAATTATAAAAAACCAAAAAAGTGAAACTAGTAAATTTACCGCTCAATTACGCACACAATTAAATTTTCATCAGAAATTGATATTTCTGCAGAAACTTTAACACGGAAAAGGCTGTATGTGCCGAAATATGCATTTTGTGTGGAATTTCACACTGAGCGCGGTGATTGTAAAAATTTTAAGGAAAAGGGGGGATTCGAACAGGTAAAACAGCCTTCGCAGTTGTATTACGAAGTTATTCAAATCTCTTTACTTTTTGCCAAATGCGGAATTCTGACATTGAATTTTTTTAAATTAACCTGTAAAACTACGCCAAGAGATTCGAACGGGTGAAAACAGCTTTTGAAGCCGTATTACGAACTTTTTGACTTCCCGCCTTTTAAAGATTTTTTTTGGCAAACGCTGAATTCTGATACTGGATTCGTGTTCAGCGTAGTTGATTCACCTGTTAAACTGCTTTTAAAATATTAAGTCACTACCAAATTTCAAATCTCGCTCAAGACAAAAAACATTTGACTTCCAGAAAAACTAGAAATTCACTATTTGAATTTTTATTGTTTTGAGCGTAATTTGAAATTTGACACTGACTTTAATATTTTGAAGCAGTTTAACAGCTAAATCAACTACGCTGAACACGAATCTAGTGTCAGAATTCAGCGTTTGCCAAAAAGTGTTTAAAAAGGGTGAAGTCATAAAGACAAGAAGTTTATAATACGTCTTCAAAAGCTGTTTTACCCGTTCGAGTCTCTCCTCTTCCGGAAAACTTTTTTCAGCCATCGTGCTCAACGTGAAAATCCACACAAAACGCATAGTTTGGTACACCCAGCCTATCCCGTGTTAAAAATTCCTTACATCAATAACTTGATTTTTGGTCTTTTAGACTGAAAATAATTTTCAAGAATATTATAATTTTATTGTTTACTCATTACTTACTATCATTTTTCATTTCTCGAACTTGTGGCTCAGGAGCGTTTTCAGGTTTGAAAATTTGATTGGCTTGTTATGCTTCTTCTTTGTCTTTTTAGGTCTATTCACATCACTTTCATTACTATTGCTCACCCCACTACTACTAGCGCTGCTCCCGTTGCTACTACTTTTAGACTTGTGCCCTATATTTTCGTATCTGATTTCTGCTCTTTTTCCATATTTTCTTCACTTTTTTGTTCTTTTTCTTCTGATGAAGCAATTTTCTCAACTTTTTTGTTCTTTTTGTGTTTTTCTTCTGCTTTTCTTGACTTTCACTCTTGCTCTCCGACTCAGAACTACTACTGCTACTAATACTGATCTTTTTATTTTTCTTGCCTTTATATTTCTTTAGCTTTTTCTTTAAATATTTTAGAGAGTGGTGACTGTGTGCTTATGCACATATTCATAAGGTTGCGGCTGCATAAATTGCGGATGTATATAGCCTGGTGGTAGGTAAGCTGGGTGCACAACAGGAGCGTATAGCAAATGGCTGTAGTCAGGCAAAAAATGGTGGTGATGTGGTCTTGGATATTCGTATCTAGTAGACCAACCTCGATTATACAAATGATTTTTCCTGTGTTTTTTGGGGTAGTTGTCAAAAGTCTCACTACTAGCACTGTCACTTCTACTAAAACTTTGTAACTTTTGCTCCTGGGACTCACTTGAGCTACGGCTGTGTTTTGCAACTGGTTTTGTGGTAATGACGGTAGATCTACTACTGAATTGGAGATTGGAGTTTGATCATTGCTTAATGAAACAGGATTGACTGGTTGAATATTGATAGGTGGATTAGACGAAGTTTGATCAATAGAAACTGAGCGAACTGACTGTGGCTGACTACGCTTCAAGCAGTAAGAAACTAAGTTCATGTTAATCTTTTCGAAAAATTCGTCCTGCACTTTTTGCTCAGCAGCTTCCATAACTTGTCTGATAAGCTCGCATTCTTGCTTTCGGGTCATGTTTAGGTTCATAACGACTGCCTTAAAAAAGCCTCGTTTTGAATTTAGGTGATAATAAAGCTATATTTGCCTAGCTATGTTCATCTGTGATTTTATTAATTTTATTTATTATTATTTTTATTTTAGTGCCTTTTCCCCCCAGTATTAATATTTCGGTCAGTTTACAGGATTTTCACGGACTGCCTTCTTCAAAGAGTTAAATAACATTATGGACATCACAGAATTTTTTGAAAAAAAAACGTGGTGAATCATTATTTGTAAGTTTATCGTTTACTCAGAAAGTCTCTTTCAAAAAATCAACTGGGGGGGGGAGCAAGGCGTGGCCGTACGCATGATTTTCGTAAACATGGGAAAACGCTAAAAACAAATGATAATTTTAAAGAAAGGTTAACATTTTACAGTTGGGCGGTTCTCTAATCCTAATTAACTCCCCTAAACATTCAAACATAAAAAACATTACCTTAATTTTTTCGTACAAAGCTTTTGTTTCTGGCGAAACGCTCTCAACAATTTTTTCAGTATGAGCTATGGCATTCTTCTTGTTCTCCTTTTTTTCAAGCTCCCACTTTCTGTAAGCTGTCTAAACTAACTATTTCAAACAAAAAAAGTCGCAGAAATAGTCATTTTACTTGAACGTCTGCTGGTTGTGAATTCGCCCAATTTTCTCGTTCCTTATGTAGTTCACCTTGGTTAATCTTGGATCATGGAGTAAATCTTTAAAGTCATCTATGGCCTTTTTCTCTGCTTGCTCTAAAAATGGAAAAGTTTGCATAAGAGCGGCTTCTTCTAGTTTATCGTAGGCTTTTGTTGATCCAATTTGTTTGGTCATTAAGCTGTGGGGTTTTGATTCGTTTTTGTCAGCTGGGTCTATATCTCCCAATTTTCGACCTTCTTTAGAAGTCTTAACTGCATTTTCTAGCTGTTTTGATAGTGGATTTGAAGAATCAGGCACCGGATTCGGCATATCAATTTTGTCTGCTAGTGTTGCGGGCAAACACATTAGACCCATAATTAGTAATGGTAACAAATATATGTTCATAGTTTTGTAATACAAAAAAAAGTTTAAATATTATAAAGATAATTTTGGTTAGAAATTTTCTGTGACAAACAATACTGGACGTGAAAATCAGATGGTTAGCCTCACCTAGATGCAGTCAACCAATTTTAAAATGATGTGTGAGCAAGATGGATGCTTGTTCTGACATGCCCATGCAAACCTAGCTGTTCAGATTGGAGCAGGTTGTCAGAGAAATATCGATTTTTAATAGAGTCCAATCATTTTATGTCAAATTTTATTGTTCTTTTATTATTGTTTATTTAGTTGAAAATGACTAAAATTATATAAAAAAACTGCAATTTTAAAGAATTAGCAGCAAAATAAAGTAAATTTATTTACAACTAAACATTTCAACACTTAAAAAATAATTAAGAACTATGCCATTAAAGCTACAACTGTGCACCAAATTTTGTTGTTGCCGACGCTGCAGTAAGCATCTCCGTTAGAAACAAATTTATAGGCACGTTTTCTTCTTTCTTATCAATTATTACAGTGCTGTTGGTTTTAACATTCGTCCTTATCATACAATTCACAAAGAATTTGTGGTTCTCAAAGTCACTAAACATTGCTCCTTGAATGGCATGTTGCGATGAAACTGCGTCTTCTCCAATATTCTAAAAATGCACTTTATGATTAGAAGGTCAAAATTTAATTTAAATTTTGGCTAATGCTTTAATATATACACACTTAATTAAACAACAGCCCCCAGTTTATTGATGAATAAAGTTTGGGTTGGCCAAACTTGCGGACAATATTTTGCGGATGCGTGTTTCCGGACGTGATTTTTGCGGACGGAGCTTTGCGGACGAGGTTTTGCGCCTCAATTTTTGCGGATCAAATCTTGGGGACGCAAGATTTGCGGACGATATATATAACTAGATCTCTCTCATTCTGCAAGATTTCCTAGACCTCAATCGCAGTCACTCAGTCGCAGTCACATTGCGTCCGCAAAATTTGGTCCTCAAAATCTCGTCCGCAAATCTCCGTCCGCAAATGTTTCGTCCGCAAAATTTGGTCCGCAAGCGTTGCCTCCGCAAAATGTTGTTCGCAAGTCTGGCCAACCCTAAAGTTTGTCCGTGGTATAAGATGAAAAACCATAGAGAGTGGTTTTGTTGGGACTTCACAATACAAGTGGCAGCAAAAATCAAATGTGACCACAAGTTTCAGTTCGAAGAAAAAAAATTAATTCAAACTAAAATTTTTCAAAATGGGGCGCTTTTTTTGAATAACCCTGTACCTGTGTTGTTCAGATAATTATGATATAGATAGGCTCTAACCTCAACAATAGTCTTTTTCCAAGAACTTTGCGGGCACACATTAGTCTCGTGGGTTTTTATTTGTTGTTCCAGAATCTAAAATACACGCTTAAAACAAACCGAAAATTCCAAAAGTAACACAAACATACTGATCGTTTTTTCCTCTTTCCACAAGTGCAGGCCACACAAGGAGGGGTGGAGGTGGGGCACAATAAGCAATCGCTCCACATCCCCCTGCATAACACCACCACACCCCCGCAGCCTCCACAACCCCCACCACATCCACCACAACCTCCACCACAACCGCCACCACCTCCACTGCTTGGAAAGCCAAAACCATCAGACCTTTTGATCAAAAATGCCAATAGGCAAGAAAATGTAAAATTGCATAGCAGCACTTAGTTTGATCAAACATTTGTAAATAAAAGAAGATTTTGGTATGACTTGCTTGTAGATGAATAAAATAAAACTGCTGCTCCTGGTTAAGCTAAGGAGAAGCTTGAAGTGGAACGCACAAGGATCAAGGTCAAAACGCGGTGGTTTCTCTTTTTTCTTTCAAGGAATATATGATGAAAAAAGAAAGTGGTACTATTTTTTTCTTTTTGCAGAGCATTTTTTTGCAACCGGAAGAAGTTTTGCAATTAAAAGAGAAAGCAACAAGCAACTGTCAAATGCTCAAGGAGACATATACATGCCCATGCTTAGAATCCTAATCACCCTGACTAAAATGGTACCGTAAACTCCAAACTGTTTGAGTGGTTGATGTATAAGCCCAATTTGAAAGGTTTAAATTACAAATCAGTTATGAAATATTCTTTAATTTATACCATAAATTGTGTTTTTGATTGCGGGAATCGAAAATATGGTGAGACAGCTTTCTGCTCAAAATATGGCCCAGTGCTTAGTTACTCTTTGGAGGTTAACTTTAACTAACTGGCATCGTCAGAAACACATTGCTACTAGGTTGTCCAAAAGTTTGTCCGGATTCTAGAAATATATAAAATAGACTTGTACAGGACACTCAAAAAAAACTTGCCAACTTGGCTCCGCTTTTTAAATTCTTTTCAGGAATTTCCAAAAGCAATAACTCCAAAAAAATTAATCTATAAATTTTTAAATCTTTCTAAGAACATTATTCATAACTGTTAAGGCTTGATCTATTTTTATTTAAAAGTTCCAAATTCCAAAACTTAAAATCACTATCCTTTCGGTCAAGCTAATAAACCATAACTAAACATTTTAAAAGGAAAATTTTTTTGAACGTCTTTCTCGGTATCATTTGATTTTTTTCGAGTGTGCTAGAGAAATTACCATGCTCTACACGTATTCTATTTTTGTAAATTTACAGAAAATATGCGCGATTCATTTAAAAAATCTACAAGAATGACTTTAAATATTTTTTGATTTTTTTGAATTTCTGGTGGCTTGTCACTGCTTATTTGAAGATTTTCTGGTACAGCAGATACTAAAAGGTGATCTGCCCAATCGGTTGCTGTTGATTATGAAATATTTTTTGAAAAAAAAAAATACTTTAAACGTCCGAACAAGTGCTTGAACTGCTTACAATCAGTGCGGCGTTGTTTTGTAGAAGCCCGTTCATTGTCTCTTCACTGAGACTATTCAAATTTTTCGAACTAGATCAAAGTTATCGAAACTTTCTTAATATAGGTCGTTAAACAAAACAGGTTAGGTAGCTCTCTTGAATTTTAAAACTATACAATTTTTAATTGCCACAAAAATAAATTCCACTTTAGTGAAAATATTTATATTATCTTTAAAAATCGATACATACAACATATTACATTTAACATTATTAAAAAAGTTTAATTTTAAAGAGTTTTTTTTTAACTATGCCATTAATGCAGCTACTGTACACCAAACTTTGTTGTTGCCAGTGCTACAGTACGATTCACCATTGGAGACAAATTTAAATTCTGATTTTTCCTCTTTGGCATTAGGTTCTGTTCTATTTAATGTAACTCTTTGGTTGCAAGTCACGAAAAATTTAGCTGACTCGAAATCAGCAAACATTGCAGTCTGGATAGCATTTTGAGTGGAAACTAGGTCACCATCATTTGCTATATTCTAAAAAATCTGTTAATTGTTAAATCAACAGTTTTAATTCTCAAGAATCAGTCTTCAAGATATAAGTAGGCATACCCTCATTTCTTTTGTTTACCCCTAGTTTACACTCAGTGACGGGCAAACTTCTTATGATGTGGTTTTATCTTGAGCTGATGGCGAATTACCTAGCTAATTTAACCCTGCTTTTATGGTATGGGCGATGCGTCTAGAACTATGCACCCTTTCATCTTGTCTGCTATATCAGAGAATTTTTAGGAGAGAATTATTCAAAGGCGATGTTATATTTTATCATTTCTGGCACCAAATAAGTAAAATTTCATGTTTGCGAAAAGTAGCAGTCTTGTTGTTTTCCAGTGTTTCTGGTTTTGTTGTAAGCCTCAATTGAAATGAAATAAAGAAAAACAACAAAAAGAGAATTTATAACGGGGTGTCAGGGTGTATAGTACCAAGAAAAATATGGTATAATTGGTAAAACGGCTTAGGGGTGTATAATTAGAGACAGTCTGTATAATTAGAGAAAATATATGAAAAAATAAGTTTAGGGCTTTTTTTAAGGCGCGGTAACATTTAAGTCTGTGATGTTGCCGACGCGAGGAATTTCCGCGGCATTTGCGGACTGTCCTTTGCGCTTCATTTGCCTTAGCGCTATGATATGAGCTGATACGAGGTAGAAAATTTGACGAAAAAAGAAAAAAGATGCGTACATACAGGATGGCGCATCATAAACTAACCACCGAATTTTGGAAATAAATTTTTAATTTTTTGCCATTTTTTTGGAAAGAGGAATGGATTAGAAATCGATTGACATTACATTTATAAAGAAATATTCATTTGAATACATTTCTCTTTTAAATAAAAAACACTTTCGACGAAATGTTAAAGGGCCATGATTTTTGCGCGCAGCGCTTCTCCCCCGCCAATTCAAATTTTTTTCCTAATCATTCAACTTCTGTACTGATTTTTCAACTAGCTTTTTAACAAAACCAGGCCTAGAATCTAATTTTAGGTATAGTTTTGTTAGGGACCAAGTTGAAAAATCCGTACAGGTCTTGAATGATTAGGAAAAAAATTGAATTGGCAGGGGACAACCGCTGCACGCAAAAACCATGGTCCTTTAATTTTTATTTAATTAAGGTTTTTACATCTACATAACATCTACCTTTTCTATAGTTTCTTTCCAACTTGTTTGTGGGCAAGCATTAAATTGTTCTGTTTTAACCTGTTGCTCTAGTATCTAAATATCATACTGGAATATAAAAAACATCGAAAATTGTTTTTACATCTCGTTTCTTGCGCCCACATCCGCATCCTCCTCCACCACCATAACTTCCGCCTCCTCCGCAGCCACCACCACCTCCACTAGAAGTAATCCACACGCATTGACTGTTCTAATCACGTTGTTGTTATAGGGCAGGCAACATATTACTATTATTAAAAATAAAAGCACTTTCAGATTAGTTGATTTATGAAAACAAGCCATTTTTCAGAAATAAAGAACAGGTTCAACCTAAACTCAATCTTGACTTTTTATCGACTTATATAGTCTCTTTCCTATTGTTCACACCTAATAATACAAACTTAGCTTTCTATTCTTTTTTTGTCAAATACCGCTGGACTCAATGCTTTCTTTTTGTCTGGTTCAAGGAGATTCAAAGAGATTCAAGTAGTGAGGTGTGTACTTGAGTAATTATCTCGATAGACAAGGTGGCAGCTCGTTTTTTTAAAGTAAAACCTTAATCAAGGTTTTTAGTTTAATTTTTTAGTTGACATCACTTGTAAAAACAGTGAGCCAATTCGGTTAGTGCGGTTAAAATGCACCATTTTTAAATTTCTAACTGAAATCGGGCAGCTTTGGTCAATAAGATTTCAAAAGATATTCAGTTTGTCAGCTAGTAATATTTCATTGACCACGTTTGACCAATTTTAGAACAAAGAAATCTCTATTTTTATGGTTAAAGCTCATACTCGATTTTGTTACTGAAATGAAGTTAACGTCACTACTGAAATAAAAGCCACAAATTTTGTAAAGAAATCATTTAGCAAGAATACTTCATCTATTAGAATCCTTACATTTATAATAGACTCTTAAGAAAAATTTGTCAGTTATTTATTGACGCCATAACAAGGAAAAATGTTTCAATATAACATGTAATTAGCATAGCAATGAGAATACTATTGCGCAAAAAATATATTGTCCAGGAATTCTATTGGGTATAAAGCAATAGAAAGCAAGAGCTATTTTCACACATTCACACTATAAAATGAAATTTTTCAAAGGTCTAAATTGTACAATTCATCAATTAAATCTATTAAATTGTTTTATTTTATTAAGTCTGGCAACTATTGTGCATTCTTATTCCATTGTTGATGGTAGGTTTGTTTAAGAGCCTTCTTTTTACATGATTCACGTTTTTAGAGCGCGATTTTTAAATTTTATTGGACGCGAAGTCCATCGAAAAGCATCTGTAATATATTTTCAACTTTTTTCCAAGCTTTTAAAGAGCCGGACCTATTTGGGTCGTTTGTAACGCCACTCATATAACTTACAAAACAATTTAATTTAGCTCGACACATTTTCATATATGTAACATTTTGTACCTAGGTCCATCCTGGCAATCACAATACCCGGAAACCAGATACATCAATAGCCATGAAGCCAACTACATACGAGCCAAACTTCTCCAGGCAATGATTAAGAGTGTGGAGCCCCAGGCGAATGAAATTGAGGATAATTATGTTGACCGAAATGAGCTGAAACCAATGCTCGCTCGCCAGAAAATAAGCTCAGCAATCAGTAAAAATGAGTTAGACAAAGTAAGCAATATTTTGATCACTTAATAAGTATTTATAAAAGTTTTTATATTTAAGATCACTAATGCTATGCGCAACCGCCTATTTGGATTTAAATAATAATAATGCACTAATTATGATGTGATTTTTTTATTTTGTGTATTAAAGTTATTGCAAATAAAAAAGTTAAAAATCGTGCTGAAAGTGTGCCAATGTTGACAATAAGTTTTTATAATGCTTAGTCAATGAGACTGTAGTCGTCTTCTGATAGCTGTCGTTGAAATATTTAATCAATATTTTTGTGGCTTGAGTGTCGAAACTGTACAATCGCGACTGCCAGGAGCCCTTATCTTTTAAACGGATATATCTTCCAATTCTCGTAACTACTTCAATATAAACCCCCTCCCTCCCAATCACCATCACAGTAGTTTCTAGATTTTCATGCATTAAGTTTACCAGTGAATGCCGGATCCGGTTAAAGTTTAAGATTCCTTTATTAGGCTTTAAATCACGACTCACAAGGAGATGTCACTTAGTGGAGCGCCTATTTGAAAAATCTGGTATAGCAGCTTGGTAGCTCTTGATGCGTAGAATCACGTGGTGCATGTCGTTTTTGCGCATGGAGTAAACTTTTTTGGGCTAGGCTGGTTTGAAGTTAGGACATAAATAAGGCACTCTTATGTTAAGTGTTTTCATAAAATGTGGTTTGTACCTGGCTCATAATTGTTTTATACCAGCTCATGATATCTCATTTAAAAGCTCTCTTTCATATCTTTCTTTTAATATATAAAGTAATTAAAAAAAGTCATTAGCGACCTCAATGAAAACACTAACAATTTCAACCCTATCAAAAGAAAAGTTCTGTAATTTTGTAGTTTCATTAAGGCCACCTCGACCCCTCAGAAAATTAGAAATTGAGTGTTTAGGCTCAAAGAGAAGCCCACTATTTGATTACATGCTGTTTAATTAAATGCTATTTAATTCGTCCACTTTTTGTCGTTAAATCACCGAGTTGTGACCTCCCGAAGCTTGGTACTCAGAAAAAACAGTATATTTCTTAAAACAATTAATACTTGATGAAAATATGATGATATACACTTGTTTAAAAGTTTATTCGACGCAGAATGAGTTGCTTTTCTTATGAGTACAAAAAACCCACAGTGTGCATTCAATTTTTTCGAAAAAACCGTGCTTTTTCAAAAATCTGCATTTTTGAACACTAATTTTTGGCGTAAAAACCGCCATAAGAATCAAAGATCGGCGTGCACCCTCCTTAGTTCTGACGAATTAAACAGAAAATTCAATTTTGCATCTTTCTAACAAAAATTTCCGAAAAAAATTGGGGGAGGTAGGATGAAAAGGCCTTTGAAGTTGGCTAGTCATCACTAACTAACTCTTTTCAGTTTTTGACGTGAAATTTTTTTCGTTCTAGGAAAACCTGAAATTTTGAAACCGAATTTGTGATCAACGTATCTGATTTGCTACTGAAACTAGTCTTAGAGATGCAATTTGAATGTCATATTTCAAATTCCTCTCAGGACAATAAACTTTCAAACAAGTCAATAATTGGTGAATCAAATATTTATTGTTCTGAGAAATATTTGAGATGCCATTCTATTAGTGGTTTCAGTAGCAAATCAGATACGTTGATCACGAATTCGGTGTCAAAATTTCAGGTTTTCCTAGAAAAATTTCACGTCAAAAACTGAAAAGAGTTAGTGATGACTAGCCAACTTCAAAGGCCTTTTTCATCCTACCTCCCCCAATTTTTTTCGGAAATTTTTGTTAGAAAGATGCAAAATTGAAACGTCCTTTATTTAAAAATTTGGGTCAAAATCTTTATTTTCAGTGTTCGAAAATGAATAAGCACTGGATTAAAAGGCACTTTTTGACGAAGAAGGAGAACATCTTTTTTATTTTACAAAATGTGAAAACCTTAACAGTCAAGTCTCGATATAATGATCATTCTAGGGACCCGCTAAAGTGATCAATATAAAGAGGTCTATATAGAGATCTCGTTTTTAGTATATTTCTTTTTAAGCAGTATAAACTAAGCCGAGTCAGGTGATTAATATAGTGGGAGTGATCACTATATCGGATGATCATCATACAGTCAAACCTCGATATAACGACACCCTTAAAAGTTCGTTCCCGTCTAGGGTCCGACACTTTTTTAACCCAATTTTTGAGTGTTTTTGCCAGTCCTGCTTTTACAGTCTAATCCCAAATATCGTGAGGATTCCGATTTCGCTGCCGTTTTTGAAACAGAGAACAAATTTTGGGTTAAAAAAGTAAAAACTTGATATAGCGACACCTCTTTTTGAAAACAGGTGTCGCTATATCGAGTTTTTACGTTTTTAAACCTAAAATTTGTTATCTGTTTAAAAAAAGATCAGCAAAAACGAGATCCTCACGATATCTGGGACCAGACCGTAAAAGCAGAACTGGCAAAAACATTCAAAAATTGGGTTTAAAAAAGTGTCGGACCCTAGGCAGGAACGAACTATTAGGGGTGTCGTTGTATCGAAGTTTGACTGTATCGAGACTCCACTGCTTTTTAAAATTTTGAATTCTGCGCTTTGCTCTAAATGCTTTCAGTTTGCTTGAGTTTAATTGTGAATACTTAAGTTTACTGAAGTTGAACTTAAAGACTATGTACAACAGTCTTGCTTTTTTCTTAAATTAAAATTTTATTCTTAACCTATTCACATGCTCTACTTGCGTTTATGTGAAAAACAAACACTGCAAAACTGATGTTATATTTCATATAAAAATATACGGAACTCTCGTAATTACTTAGTACTTCGAATGTTGTGAAATCATAAATCTATGTGATCCATCCAAAGCAATCCCAATTTGTGTCATCCTCTAATGTGAGACTGTTTGTAATTAAAGTGACAACCCCACTCATCCAAAACCATCCCTCACTTTTTATATTGTTTTTGAAGAGCCACTGCTGCTGCAGTATTTAAAGCTGCCTTTATACATGCCTTTTGTACAAAACCACTCAGTAGTGGTAGGAAAATTGTTAGGATGACACAAAAATTTTCTTTATTCATCTTTTTTTTGCGGAAAACCATCTTCAAAAGTTCTAATGCTTTCATTTTCAGTTTCGTTTTTGCTGTCTGAGCATTTTTTAAAGCATGCCTGTGAATTTAAAAATTGCATGTGTAATATTTGCGTTGAGTCTTTTGTGCCTACTGGTCCGACATTCTGATGCTTTTGGGTTTCCAATGATGGGTGGGGTGGAGGCTGTGGATGTGGCGGGGGTTGTGGAGGAGGTGGAGGCGGAGGTGGAGGTTGTGGAGGTGGATGTGGACGCAAGAAAAGATCGGTGGGCTTTTAAAAATTAAACTTTTTTAGTAAATTTCTAATTATTTTAATTCTAGATCTTGGAAGAACAAATAAAAACTCACGAAACTGCCGTATGTCCTCAGTCAGAATGGCGCACTGTCATGTTAGAAGTGAGTGACTTTATTTTATCGAAACATATAAAAAGACTTTTAGTAGGTTATGCGCTGTAAAATGCATTTTACTTTTTTTGGATTATTGTCGT
This sequence comes from Ditylenchus dipsaci, assembly GCA_004194705.1. Taxonomy (NCBI): domain Eukaryota; kingdom Metazoa; phylum Nematoda; class Chromadorea; order Rhabditida; family Anguinidae; genus Ditylenchus; species Ditylenchus dipsaci. Next base: position 1,375,673 of record SADC01001112.1, on the reverse strand, counting down.
TTTTTTGAGTTGTGAACTCTAAAGGCAGCTTTACGAGTGAATCGACCATGATGAATTACACCAAAAAGGTACCTATACATCTTAAAAAAACCAAACAAGATGGAATTTGAACATAGTTTTGTTAGCTGGGGCCTACCGCATGAAGAACTCTGGTATGCATATTGTTTTTATGCATCCAGAGTTACTCCGAGTGATTGGTGTCTAAGTACATGGGTGTGCGCATCTCAACCCCAAGCAACCAAGCCCCTGCGCCCCGAAGGGGGCGCAGGGGCTTGGTTGGTTAGAGATGCGCGCACTCACTTACCTTAGACATGATTCCGAGAAGAGACTCTTGATCATACATGCATTGAAGACTCTTTTTGCCCAGCTCCAGTGACCAAACGTGGTAGGATACCTTAATATACGATATTTTACATTGGGGGACCAAGGCAGTTGATCAATCTTTGGTAGCCAACTTTTTTTAAAAAACTTCACTTTTAAGTGCGGAATTTGTTAGGAAACAACTTTTTTAGCGTTTTTGCCGTATAAAAATTACTTAGGAGACGTTTAAACCATATTTACAGTTAACCAAAAAAGGGGCCCCCCAAGTGCACAAGTACCGGGTTTTCGTCGAAACGCTTTTTTGAACATTCTTTTGAACCTTTGCTTAACCCTTTAAAAGTGTTGTCTTGTCTACTTTAAAGCACTATTCGGTATTTAATTCACTATTTTAAGCACTATTCGGTGAAGTTTTTTATGCTCTATAGAATATGACCGTTAGATAAAAAGTGCCCTTTTCAAACTTTATTTAGGATATTAATTATGAAACACCCTTTCGAAAAATAACACAATAATTTTTTTAAAGCCAAATTTTTTATATTTATTTTTCCTAAATACCTCGACGATGTCTCATAAGAAAGCCCAGAATATGCGTTAGAGTTCTCAATGTTGGTCGTATAAATCGATATAAAAATTGGGGAGGGAACTTGCTTACTTCGGGAGGGGGGGGGGTGATGAGCTGGATCCTACTACAAAAAAATCCTGCTACAAAACTTTTACCAAAGTAACTTACTCCGTAGATACCCGAAAGCACCAGAAAGGCACATAGTTTGGTAAACAGGTTTGAGTACATCCTAACATACGCTGGCATACCTGCGCCTAAGATTTCGTCTTAGCAGAAAAAGTTGACCTTACATTAAGGGCCCCTAAGTAAATAAGTGCTCTGGAAAGTTCTGCCTATTTCAACTTGCATAAGCAAAATCATGTCAAAGATGGATCAGAGTTGCCGCCGAACACCAACTAATAATTTTTTCTACTTTTTGGTGAATCAAATATTTATTGTTCTGAGAAATATTTGAGATGCCATTCTATTAGTGGTTTCAGTAGCAAATCAGATACGTTGATCACGAATTCGGTGTCAAAATTTCAGGTTTTCCTAGAAAAATTTCACGTCAAAAACTGAAAAGAGTTAGTGATGACTAGCCAACTTCAAAGGCCTTTTTCATCCTACCTCCCCCAATTTTTTTCGGAAATTTTTGTTAGAAAGATGCAAAATTGAAACGTCCTTTATTTAAAAATTTGGGTCAAAATCTTTATTTTCAGTGTTCGAAAATGAATAAGCACTGGATTAAAAGCACTTTTTGACGAAGAAGGAGAACATCTTTTTTATTTTACAAAATGTGAAACCTTAACAGTCAAGTCTCGATATAATGATCATTCTAGGGACCCGCTAAAGTGATCAATATAAAGAGGTCTATATAGAGATCTCGTTTTAGTATATTTCTTTTTAAGCAGTATAAACTAAGCCGAGTCAGGTGATTATATAGTGGGAGTGATCACTATATCGGATGATCATCATACAGTCAACCTCGATATAACGACACCCTTAAAAGTTCGTTCCCGTCTAGGGTCCGACACTTTTTTAACCCAATTTTGAGTGTTTTTGCCAGTCCTGCTTTTACAGTCTAATCCCAAATATCGTGAGGATTCCGATTTCGCTGCCGTTTTTGAAACAGAGAACAAATTTTGGGTTAAAAAAGTAAAAACTTGATATAGCGACACCTCTTTTTGAAAACAGGTGTCGCTATATCGAGTTTTTACGTTTTTAAACCTAAATTTGTTATCTGTTAAAAAAAGATCAGCAAAAACGAGATCCTCACGATATCTGGGACCAGACCGTAAAAGCAGAACTGGCAAAAACATTCAAAAATTGGGTTTAAAAAAGTGTCGGACCCTAGGCAGGAACGAACTATTAGGGGTGTCGTTTGTATCGAAGTTTGACTGTATCGAGACTCCACTGCTTTTTAAAATTTTGAATTCTGCGCTTTGCTCTAAATGCTTTCAGTTTGCTTGAGTTTAATTGTGAATACTTAAGTTTACTGAAGTTGAACTTAAAGACTATGTACAACAGTCTTGCTTTTTTCTTAATTAAAATTTTATTCTTAACCTATTCACATGCTCTACTTGCGTTTATGTGAAAAACAAACACTGCAAAACTGATGTTATATTTCATATAAAATATACGGAACTCTCGTAATTACTTAGTACTTCGAATGTTGTGAAATCATAAATCTATGTGATCCATCCAAAGCAATCCCCAATTTGTGTCATCCTCTAATGTGAGACTGTTTGTAATTAAAGTGACAACCCCACTCATCCAAAACCACATCCCTCACTTTTTATATTGTTTTTGAAGAGCCACTGCTGCTGCAGTATTTAAAGCTGCCTTTATACATGCCTTTTGTACAAAACCACTCAGTAGTGGTAGGAAAATTGTTAGGATGACACAAAAATTTTCTTTATTCATCTTTTTTTTGCGGAAAACCATCTTCAAAAGTTCTAATGCTTTCATTTTCAGTTTCGTTTTTGCTGTCTGAGCATTTTTTAAAGCATGCCTGTGAATTTAAAATTGCATGTGTAATATTTGCGTTGAGTCTTTTGTGCCTACTGGTCCGACATTCTGATGCTTTTGGGTTTCCAATGATGGTGGGGGTGGAGGCTGTGGATGTGGCGGGGTTGTGGAGGAGGTGGAGGCGGAGGTGGAGGTTGTGGAGGTGGATGTGGACGCAAGAAAAGATCGGTGGGCTTTTAAAAATTAAACTTTTTTAGTAAATTTCTAATTATTTTAATTCTAGATCTTGGAAGAACAAATAAAAACTCACGAAACTGCCGTATGTCCTCAGTCAGAATGGCGCACTGTCATGTTAGAAGTGAGTGACTTTATTTATCGAAACATATAAAAAGACTTTTAGTAGGTTATGCGCTGTAAAATGCATTTTACTTTTTTTGGATTATTGTCGTTTTTTGAGTTGTGAACTCTAAAGGCAGCTTTACGAGTGAATCGACCATGATGAATTACACCAAAAAAGGTACCTATACATCTTAAAAAAACCAAACAAGATGGAATTTGAACATAGTTTTGTGTAGCTGGGGCCTACCGCATGAAGAAACTCTGGTATGCATATTGTTTTATGCATCCAGAGTTACTCCGAGTGATTGGTGTCTAAGTACATGGGTGTGCGCATCTCAACCCAAGCAACCAAGCCCCTGCGCCCCGAAGGGGCGCAGGGGGCTTGGTTGGTTAGAGATGCGCGCACTCACTTACCTTAGACATGATTCCGAGAAGAGACTCTTGATCATACATGCATTGAAGACTCTTTTTGCCCAGCTCCAGTGACCAAACGTGGTAGGATACCTTAATATACGATATTTTACATTGGGGGACCAAGGCAGTTGATCAATCTTTGGTAGCCAACTTTTTTTAAAAAACTTCACTTTTAAGTGCGGAATTTGTTAGGAAACAACTTTTTTAGCGTTTTTGCCGTATAAAAATTACTTAGGAGACGTTTAAACCATATTTACAGTTAACCAAAAAAGGGGCCCCCAAGTGCACAAGTACCGGGTTTTCGTCGAAACGCTTTTTTTGAACATTCTTTTGAACCTTTGCTTAACCCTTTAAAGTGTTGTCTTGTCTACTTTAAAGCACTATTCGGTATTTATTCACTATTTTAAGCACTATTCGGTGAAGTTTTTTATGCTCTATAGAATATGACCGTTAGATAAAAAGTGCCCTTTCAAACTTTATTTAGGATATTAATTATGAAACACCCTTTCGAAAAATAACACAATAATTTTTTTAAAGCCAAATTTTTTATATTTATTTTTCCTAAATACCTCGACGATGTCTCATAAGAAAGCCCAGAATATGCGTTAGAGTTCTCAATGTTGGTCGTATAAATCGATATAAAAATTGGGGAGGGAACTTGCTTACTTCGGGAGGGGGGGGTGATGAGCTGGATCCTACTACAAAAAATCCTGCTACAAAACTTTTACCAAAGTAACTTACTCCGTAGATACCCGAAAGCACCAGAAAGGCACATAGTTTGGTAAACAGGTTTGAGTACATCCTAACATACGCTGGCATACCCTGCGCCTAAGATTTCGTCTTAGCAGAAAAAGTTGACCTTACATTAAGGGCCCTAAGTAAATAAGTGCTCTGGAAAGTTCTGCCTATTTCAACTTGCATAAGCAAAAATCATGTCAAAGATGGATCAGAGTTGCCGCCGAACACCAACTAATAATTTTTTCTACTTTTTTTTTTCACTTTCGTGTTCAGCGTGAAAGATACCTTCCGAATATACCTTCAGGTGTAAAAATTTAGGGAGAGATTCCTCATTATTTAATTAGCCCTGTTTGTATGACCAAGAAAAATTTTGAAAAAAATTGTCGAATGTTTTTTAAATAAAATTTTAAGTGTAATTAAAACGACCAATTTTTTTTAAATAAATTTTAATGCTTACATTCGACTTCTGAAAAGTACCGCTCTGTTGCCGCTCAGGCTCCGATACTTTTACCTCGACTTCCAAAATGTTTTGCCAGTTGTCATTCGTCAGTATAGTTGTAAAAACTCCCATTTTACTGGTCGTTTTGCGAGTGTCGAAACATTTCCCATTAAAACCTGCGGCTCTCTATATAGCGCACTTTGTTTTGGAAAAGAGAGTCGAACGTTGTATACAAATATTCGTAACATCATATGTGTAAAACAGGCGCTCTATTAATGAAGTAAAGCTACGAATAATTATTACAAGTTACACTCTCACTCTTTTTTACATTTTTAACAAAATCCTACAATTTTAGAACATGCTAGAAGACGTAAACTCAGCCCAGCATAGTATTCAAGGATCCATGTTTCGACAATATGAGGGCGGCAAATTCTTTGTTAGCTGTACAGAAAATACTAAAATCAGACTATTCCATTTGTTTCAAACGGAGAAGCCTTCTGCAGTCACGGAAATGAAAAAATGTGGTGTGTAGTAGCTGCTTTAATGGCTTAGATAATTGTGCCTTTGGTTTTGAGATATAATTTATGCCTGTATTTAAGACATTCTATTTGTATGGTAACATTTATTTAATAAAATAAATCTTTTACATATCCCTATACCGTATTTGGGCTATAAGGTTCAGAAACGATTTTGCTTCTTTTCGGTTATTATTTGTCAATCTTTTTCTGTAAAGAGGGTGTAAAACTTTCTTTCTTTTATTTCGTTAAAGCAACGGCTCGCCAAATTAAATGTCTGTGGTTTGGGGAGAAATAACACGAACAAACTTTAAGCTCAGCGAAATTTCGGATTTGGGAGAAAAAATTTACTTTTGACCTGGCTGTTACCCAAATTTTTTTGAAATGTTTAATTCTGCACAAAGCGGTGCACATCTATAGGATCTCCTCTTTCTCTTAGAGGGGCATACTCACCTGTTACAAAATTTGTCCCGCCAATTCAAAATTTTTTACGAATCACTGAACTTCTGTACGGATTTTTCAACTTGGTTTCTAACAAAACTATGCCTAAAATTAAATCCTAAGCCCTGTTTTGTTAGAAACGAAGCTGAAAAATATGTACAGATTTCCAATGATTCGGAAATTTTTTTTGAATTGGCGGGGACAAATTTTGAAACAGGTGAGCATGCACTTTTAAGCATAAAGTCCAAAATTAAATGTTTGTATTTTTAGGAGAAACAAAGCGGACAAACTTTAAGGAGAGGCGAAAATTGCGCGCCGGAAAATTGTGCGCCAACTTTTTTCTTTTAGTCAAAGAGGCAAGAATTAAAATATTTTTTTTCAAAAGTGATGATACCATCAGGTAGCCCAAGATTCTAGTTTCTTATAAGGTATCTTTTGTGAAACATGCTTTCGAAATATGGCACAAAAAGCTAGAGGTATGAAAGAAATCAGAAAATAATCACTTTTTTCTGATTTGTTTCATAGTTTTAGTTTTGCGGGCATATTTCGCGAGCATGTTTTAATAAATGATACCTTATAAGAAACTAGAATCTTAGGGCTACCTGATAGTATCATCACTTTAAAAAAAATTATTTGAAAATTTGTCTTTTTGACTAAAAAAAAAAGTTGGCGCGCAATTTTCCGGCGCGCAATTTTCGCCGCTCCAACTTTAAACTCAGTAAAATTTCGGGATTTTTTCAATGTAAATGGATTTTGAAAACCGCGCCATTTGTGTCAAAAATAGAGGCATCTGTAAGGCGGCTTTTCTTCTAGTAGCTAGTTAGCAATATTTGGTCCAAGAGGAATCGTTAAAATATGTTTGGTGTACCGAACACGCAATTTTTTTGGCTGAATATTTTTGAGCTTACTAAATTCTTTCAGTTGACACGTTTATTGCAAATTGTTGCACTCAGTGATTTTTTGTCTTAAAAATAATTTTACAATGTGATTTTGTGCCATTGAGCCTCTTTTCACGTTAGACTATTGAAAAAATTGCATACAAACATTTTAAAAAATTTTTTTTGAAAATTTTATAAAGTAGTCTTGAAACTAATTTAAAAAATAATGGAAAACTCCAAAAGCCTTTTTTGGTTTTACAATAAATCCTATCTGAAATCAGTAAGAAACTGTGAAGCGTTGTGTCATTAAATTTTTCAAACTTATTAATTAACACAAACAAATAAATACTACAAATAAAAGACCAAATTTAAACTTTTTCGTTTTCAATTATTTGAGCTTTATAAAGTTTTGCCATTTTTTAAATTTAAACTAGAAACTAGAGGTGTGCACGGGATCGGGATCCCTCCCGATCGGGATGCCGATTCCGAAGGGTGCTGAATCCCGATCTCGAATCCCTTTGATCGATTTTGATCCCGATCCCGAAAATTGCCAAGTCCGATGAGCATTTGAAAAAGCAATTTTGGCCAAAAATATTTTCATTTTTTGCATGATTTTGCGATTTTTTAAATTTATTTTCTCTTTTCCGGAGGGATTTTGAATTTGACAGGTCCTTCCGATTATTCCATCAGGTTTAACTATTTTTCGCTCTGTATTACAGCAATTTATGCGAAACGGATGTCTCGAAAATTCCAGTGATTTCAGAAGTTTATAACTTTTTGTCGTAAAGTGAATTCAATATTTTGTAAACAAAGCTTGCGTGATAATTTTCTAGCAAATTTTATAATTATTTAAAGGGGGAGGGCTACATTTTATACTCCGAATGGTTCGAATACCACTACGTGCATGCATACTTTTTTTGAATATTTTTTTATCTTTTTTTCCATTCATTACTTTTTTAAATTAGGTAAACATAGTATTAATAGCTCTAAATTAGCAGCCATGTGTTAGAGCACGAAAAAATTACGGGTAATTCTTTTTTTGGAGTGTAAATTTTACTTTTTTGGGGCAAAGTTTTTATTTTGACTGATTATTACAAAAAAATCGTCTTTTTGCAAAAGTGATAACACCATTATGTAGCGCTGCGATTCTAGTTTCTAATGAGGTATCAGTCATTAAATTATCTTTGTAAAATATAGCAAAAAAAGTAAAAGTATGAGCCTAATTATCTTTTTGACTTGGTTCATACATTTATTTTTTTGGGCTATATTTTACAAAGATAATTTAATGAATGATACCTCATTGGAAAAAAATTCGCGGCGCTACATAATGGTGTTATCACTTTTGAAAAAAGACGAAATTTTTTAAAAATAATAAGTCAAAATAAAAGCTTTGCCCCAAAAAAAGTCAAATTTACATTCCAAAAAAAGAATTACCCGCAATTTTTTCGTGCTCTAACACATGGCTGCTAATTTAGAGCTATTAATACTATGGTTTAACTAATTTAAAAATTAATGAAAGGAAAAAAGAAAAAAAACGATCAAAATTGTCAAAAAAAAGTATGCATGCACGTAGTGGTATTCGAACCATTCGGACTATAAAATGACCCCCCCTTTTTTAAATATTCTTCTATAAAATGAAAAAGCACTATTTTTACTTGATTCCCCTCCAGTAGTTTAGGTCCTGGTTTGTAGATAGCCTCTGGAAAGGTAAGGTCTAAGCCTCAGGGGACCACTCGTATTTTTATCGGAAGTTTAGTCTTTATGCATTTAGAAATTTTTTTTAAATATAATTAAGATAAACAGTTGTGAACGTTTGAAATCAGTGGAATTTCTCTGGACAACCTGTATTTTGCCTGATCACTCATGGACTCGACAGATCGACAAATCCCGAAATTTTGATCGTGATCCCGACGGGATCACGAATTTTTTTTTACGCAATCTCGATCCCGATCCCGAATGTTTTTTAGCCCCAATGCCCGATCCGAAATCCCTCCCGAGGCCGAATGCACACCTCTACCAGAAACCGGAAAACAAGTGGAATCTATTAACAAAGTGTAGTAGTATTTGTCCGCATCGAAATCAAGATCTCTTTCTTTCAGCAGCCTTTTTGCGGTGTTTTTAAAAGTTCCATAGCATTAAAATAAGAATCCAGCTATTTAGCGGTAAACTGAAGAGGAAAAAGCTTTTAATAGATTTTCTGAAATTCAAAATTTATTATTTGCTTCTTTGAACAAATTCAAATGATTGACATATTGTGCCCCTCGACAAAAAATCTTCCTATTCAGCAGTCTTTTTGTTTAATTACTGAACAAAGACAAATTGCTTTGCATGAAATTTAAAATAGGTAGGAACAAAGAAAAATTCTGACCTGAGAAGGTCGCCGAGAGGTCGCTCAATTTTTACCAACAAATTATCAACAAACGTTATATGGTTCCTACTTTATAATTATGCAATTATCATGCTAGCTGTATTTGCTCAAACGGAAATAACTATAAATTTTTACATTTTACTTTTTTATTTGTCGACTGAGTGCGGCCTGAGTGTTGACCTAATTGCGGACCAAGCATTTTTAATTTAAAATCGTTTAACCAGATGTATCTTAAACCCGTGCATCTTATCTACAAGAAAGTACTAACATAATTTTTTTAACAGAAGAAAATAATTGCTCAGGGTTGAAGGTTCGAGTCGCCAAGGTGCACATCTTATTTATTTTTTCATTAGGGGGGGGGGGATTCTTTTCTTGACTGAATATTTTGACTGTAGGGTTCGAATCTTCATTTGAACAGATTAATTTTTTTAATTTCATTTTTATAGGTTTTTATCGTCTCTAGACCTAATTTTTTATGAGGAACATGTAAATTTCAGTAGTTTTTTCAGTTGCCTATTGTTAGTTGATTTTTTTGCAAAATATAGAACAGCGAGTTTTGAATTATTAAGTCTGAACCTCTAAAATGCTAGAAACAGCAATTTTTCGATTCCCTTTTGATTTTTTTATTTTCTCTTCTTTTTTTTGAGAATTCAAGCTAAAGAGAGAAAAACAAATTCTGATCTGCAAAGTTAAAAAATTTATAAAAAAGGGGAGTAAGAACATGTTAGTTTTAAAAATTTTACAAGTTCAGACTTAGTTATAGAAAATTCACTATTCAGTATTTTGCAAAAAAAAAAGCCAACTTACAATGGGCAACCGAAAAAACCCAATAAAATTTTCATGTTCCTTATAAAAAATCAGGTTTAGAGGTGAAAAAAGCTTGTGAAAAATAAACGAAAAAATTAATCTGTTCTAGTGCGGATTCGAACCCTACAATCAAAATATTCAGTCAACAAAAGAATGGGCAATACTTTTTTTTGACCCAGATTCACTTTTTTTTAACCAGATTCACTTTTTTGTCCCAGATTTCCTCATTTCTGTCCCAGATTTAGCTTAAACCACAGGGGGGACCAAGCACTTACAAAATTGGTCAAAAAAATTTTCTCTCATAACAGCCTAAAAGTTTTTCTATAACGTTTCTATCATGTTTTGAGCATTTTTGCCAAAAATTATTTTTTCCGCAAAAATTTTTGCCCTGGGGGACCAAGGTAGCCCAAATTTTCAGGAGCCTGAAATGTGACCTTGGTCCCAAGGCAAAAATTTTTGCGGAAAAAATAATTTTTGGCAAAAATGCTCAAAACATGATAGAAACGTTATAGAAAAATTTTTCAGGCTGTTATGAGAGAAAATTTTTTGACCAATTTGTAAGTGCTTGGTTCCCCCTGTGGTTTAAGCTAAATCTGGGACAGAAATGAGGAATCTGGGACAAAAAAGTGAATCTGGGTCAAAAAAAGTGAATCTGGGTCAAAAAAAAGTGAATCTGGGACAAGTCAAATCTGGGACAGAAAAAAGTGAATCTGGGTCAAAAAAAAGTGATTCTGGGTCGAAAAAAGTTTTGCCCCAAAAGAATCCGCCCTTTAAGTTCACTGACTTCTAGGGCCAAAAACTACTGAGCGATCGATTGGAATTATTTCCAGCACTGCTTTACTGTCAGCAAATACACTAATTTTGGGATTTCATGCAAATAACAACCCTGTGCACGGCCACGGACATTTCCTTGCCGCGCCAATTCCCTGCCGGACAGTTCCCTGCCGGAGAAAAAAGGTGAGCACCCAGTGGTAGTCGAACCTGCGACCTAGGCGATGCATATATAAAGTCCCCCCCCTTTCAAAGCCTGTTCCGACATGTAACTAAAAATCAACTTTAATTTTCTTTGTCTTTCTTACCCTATTGGTTTGAAGGGCTGGGGAACATCATTCATTCCTAATTAAGGCTTTTTGAATTCTCTTGTTCACACCTTCAGCTTGTTGGAAGAGTAGCAGTAAGAGTGTGCCCAAACTACAGGATGTGGATTAATTACAAACTGACTAAGTGTTTTCATTTCCACACCATCAATTATCAATAAACACAAAAGAGTGTGCCATGTGAAAACTTTTTTTAATAAATTCGTTTACTCCTCTCATTTTCATAATATTAATCAGTCTTGAATAAAAATTAGAATTATCTTGAAGTTTAAATTAGAGAATATGTTTTTACTGAAATAATCAAGCATTAGTATTTATTTTTCGAGTAGTTATAATGGTGCATAGACGTTTCTCGAAAATGAAACTTTTTTCATTTTCGAGAAACGTTTCTCGAATTTGAAACTCAAAAGAGTAAAATATCTCTAGGGGTATATATGTATACCTGTAAAGATACTTATTTAGACATACCAAGGGTATTTGGCCGCTTCGCGGCCAAAGAACGGCACACTCCACATTGCAAAGGATAAGCGTACATACATGTGTTAACCCCTAACCCCCGCAATGTGGAATATGCTGGACTTTGGCCATCACATTCAGCCAAATACCCTTGATATGTCTAAATAAGGTATACACCTAGAGATATTTTACTCTTTTGAGTTTCAAATTCGAGAAACGTTTCTCGAAAATGAAAAAAGTTTCATTTTCGAGAAACGTCTATACCCCGTTATAATTCGTGTGTTTTTCGCAGTCGACAAATGATCAACAGGCGCAAGTCAAGTCAACTATAACTAGTGAATTTTAGTAAAAGCAAACTAAATGGCGGGTTTTATGTGTGTTCAAGCACACCCGAAAAACTACAGGATGTCCCAAATTTGCAACTCCCTTTGTTTTGGTCATAACTTTTTTGTTTCTTAACCATTCGGCGAGATTTTGTTTTTATTGGGAAAAGCACACTACAGACTTTGTTCGACACCTTATATTTTGTTTATTTGTTAAATGATAATAGTAAAACTTTCGCTTTGAAAAAGAGAATACCTCTTGTTACTAGATTTTTTTATAAATCAAGCATCACATTTTTTATGATGAAGACAGGCCAGACGACTCTTATTAATCTGATTGCTGTTTGAGAGCCGCTACACGGTTTAAAAAAATCACCGGCTAGACCGAAATCGGAGTAGTTGCGCCTGTTTTCATCAGAAATCTAACTGCTGCCTCTTGTCTGTCAAAACAAAAAGGTTGGTACTTTGCAGTTTTAAGCGTGCCTGAATTGAACTAAATTTTAGCTACCAAATAAACCCATAATTTTAGAACCCAAATTTCTCAATATTGTGATGTACAATTCCTCTGTCCACAATCCACAAACAAGATTTCCTGGTAGCAGCAAGCCTAAAACAGCTATGACCTCTAACTTCCCCACAATCCGAATACTGCATCACCTCTAAAATCGCGCTACAACCAACAGATGCCTGTTCCAGTCAAAAGACCATTAACATTCTATAATGATGAAAACAAAGTAAGTATTTTGCACTTGATCTCCTAAAAAAATACGTAAGCAATAATTTCGTTTAGGAAAACCAAACCTATTCATCTGTCAAAAAGCGAAAGACCAGAGAGAAGGATCAGAAATGAGTGAAGGCGATGTCTCTAACGGCGAACAGCTGTCTGAGTCAGAGTCTGAAACAAGGTCTTCAACGGCTTCTGAAGCCTCTAATCAAGGCACTCAACCAGCTATTTCTGTAAGTCAAGTTGATTAAATTTATCAAAAAATTGTCCTCGACATCGCGGAAATAAGAAATTTCAAAATTTTGGGTACAGTAATATCTATAACATTCTCCCACAAACGCGATCTCTTTAATAAAATACTCGGATGAGTTGAGAAACGGCGGATAATAATGCATTAATTTAATAATTTCAAAATAAAATCAAACAGATGTCGCTTAAATCGTACGAATAAGAACTTTTTTTTGTCAATATACCCAAATTACTGATTTCGCATCTTTCTGGTTAAATATCAAGAATTACTTTTTTTAGATCAACCCTATAGCCCATTCTACCCCTATCATCCCAGTTCAGCAAGGACATGATGCAGGAAACTACTGGGGTAGGTTTTTTTGTTAAAGTGTATGGCCCTTATTCACAAACTTTCATGGCAACCAGACATTTTCCTTTTTTCGCAGTATTTATCGCGCGACAATTTTTTACCATAACTTTGAGGAAAAGTCAAACAATCGTGCGACATTTTATTTTATTAGGAATGTGTCGTGTGACAATTTCCCTTATTCCAAAAAAAATTTGCGACCGACATTCCCCAATGAAGTAAAATGTCGCACCGTAATTTCCGGATGACATTTACCCTTATTAGGGAAAATGTCGCTCGACAAATACTACAAAAGAGGCAAATGTCTGGTTGCCATATTTATTGGGTTGAGTGTGGTCTTTTATGAACATTTTTTAATAAATTTTCAATAACTTTTATATTTTTCACTAGCCCTTTTCTGACCTTTCTAACGAGCTATCAAAAAAAAGTTATAATTGCTTAAAGAAATGTGTAGAACTAAAGATTTGCAACATATCCGAAATTGCAATATATGGATTTGTACCATCGTTTTTGTCTCCGAATGTCAAATCTGATATAAATGACATGCACTTAAAATCAAAAAGTATATATATGTCATCTATGTCAGATTTGACACTGATTCAACAAAGAATGCGAGAAAATTCCGTATATTGCAAATGTAACCGCTTTTTTGCAATATATTAAATACGAGCATTTCCATCACTCTCACTGGTCAAAAGTTTAATTCAGGGGTTCGCGCTTTCACACAATTATAGCACTATGTTGTAGCGCAAATCAAGAGCTATAAGACCATTTCACAGAATGATTTTTGAAGATATGAGTGTTGAGATCTGTATTTTTTGGAAGAAAAAAAAACAATTTCTTAAAAATTAACGAAATCTAAAAAAGTGGGAAAAACTGGGATTTTATCATTTTTTAACGAAATTTATATTTTCCAAAAAACTATATCTCAACACACGAATTTTCAATAATTATACTGTAAGATAGATCATGCAGCTCATGAAGTGTTCTACTACTTGAAGCACTAAGATGTTGTTGAGTTACTGAGTCTTTAATGAAACTTTTGACTAGTTAAAGTAATGAATGTACTTACCGTAACTGCCCATTTTGGCACCTGATTTTTTTATAGCTTATTCGAAAGGCCGGGAAAGGAGCTATTAATTATGCGTCGACAATTACTTCTCATATATATATAGATATATAATATCCTGATATATAAATAGGCTCTGGTTCTACAGCAACTCAATTTCAAATGGCATCCTATTTGGGCTACACTTCTCACAACTACCTCAACCCGAATTTTACTAACAACTACTACGCAAACAATCCACTGGTCAATAATCAGCAGCAGGTACAAAATATTGTTATTTTCGCAGCTTAGATTTACTAATAAATAAATGAATTTAGATGATGGCTAACTTTTCCAGCCAATCATTGTCTAACTTGAACCCTAACCACCTCCCAATCGCACCCGTCAACCAGCACCCTCCATTTACAGCCAACAATTTCCTGCCATCTGATAACAATTCTGCTCATTATAATCCAACTTTAAGTAATGAACTCAATTTTTCCAAGCTTGCCTCTAGTTTTGAGTTGTCCGCCACTTTAGACAGTGGGTTGGGCAGAGTTGTCCATGGAGGTCAGCATTCTGGAAGTAGTGGGAGCAGTGCCTCAACAAGTAGTAGAACCGACGAAAGCTACAGCAATGAACCTGCGGAACACAAGAACATCCTTACACCTTGTAAGATTTATTTTTTTCACACACAGCTTAATTTACAGACTTATTGTCTCGTTTACATAGCTCGTAGACAAGCTAGTTCCAAAAACAAAAAGAGCTGGGCTGATTTTCCTTGTGCTTTCCTGCAAAACCCAATGAACAAAAACCAATAAACCCATTAACGATATTTTTAGTGTGGTAGTATTTCCCAGCGATGCTTTTTGTTGCTTAAATTAGATAAACTTAGAAATCAGCGAAAGGATTATATCTGACAGATTCAATTAACGGGTGTCCCAAGAGTTCAGAACAGACTTTTGACTCCGTTATTAATGGTAAAAAGATTGCTACAAAAAATTACACTAAAAACGTAAGTTTTGTAACTCTGTTCATTCTTTTTCGAATAGTATATAAAGCTTTTTTGGGATATATTATAAAACAGTCATCATTTAGCTCCAACACATGTAAGGTCATTCCTTTCACTGGTCAAAATTCGTCCCAAGAGTTCAGAACAGACAAAAAAGAAAAAAGAAAAACTTTCACTGGTAAAAATCTTTATTGGATATTAAGGGTTACAAAAATATTTCAACAAAATGTTGTAGCACAATTCCAGAGCTACAAACCCACTTTACAGAATAATTTTTAAAAATCTGATGGCTGAGATCAGTGTTGCGTGAGCTCACTCAAAGTGAGAATCTCAGTGAGTGAGAGTGAGAATGAGCAAATAGGCAGCCATTTTGCCGGTTTTGCTCACTCACGCTCACTCTCACACTTAATTTTTGATTTTTATTCTCACTCACTCTAATATTTTCACTCCCGCTATCACTCTCACTCGATTTTTTTTTTCATTCTCAGTGAGAATAGAGTGAGAATTGCGACTTTCTTCCTAAGGCCAATATCAGCACAGTTTTATTCAGATAAAGGCAATACACCTAAATGAAGAAATGAAAAAAGAGAACAATAACACTTATTTGTCGATTTACCTTTACTTTTTAAAAAGACAGCCCTACGGGTCGCCATCCTCCCAACTATTTTTCGAACGAAACTTTAAGAATAGAATTTTAAGTTTAGAATTAAAATTCAGACCACTCGAAGTTAGGCTAGGGGTCACTATTAAAGAACGGGTTGCTATCAGAGAAATACGGTAACTCTGTTGTAACAAAAAAATGCGCTGTTAAAAAGTAAGCAGAAGGATAGCCACCCAGCTCAAGTAAAGCTCTTTTCCTTCAAAAAATGCTATAAAAAAGTTCATTCAGGGCAAATTTCCCATTTTCAGTAAAAAACGTGCCGCCTTTTAGCGTCATTATGGCATCCGTGTGTTCACTATTCATAAAAAAATGCTAAAATCACCGCCTTGAACCTGAGCATCCCACAGGGTTTCAGAACCCGAATTTGTGTTCAGTAGAGAAAATTGCGCGAAATTAAAATATTCAAAAAATCAGTAATTTACAATTGATTTTTTCTTTTGGCTTACAGTGCTCAAGTTTATGTGGTCTATTTTTTGTTTTTATGTCATAGTTCCTAATAGGAAGTTTGCCTGTTGTTACGGCTTTCTAATTTGCGATCACTTGCTAACAGAAAATAGCAAATTTGGCGGTCACAAACAATTTTTTGCAAAAAGGATGAAAAAAAAATTGGCAAGTTCAATCCAAAAATCACTTTGAGGCTCTGTTTTCTGATACAAGTCTTCAAAACAAAATTGTTATAAAGACAGCCCATTTGTAGCTCTTGAAATCCGCTACAACATTCTGTTAAAATTCTGCTGTAACCCCTGATGTCTACTTAATATTTTGACCAGTTAAAGTGATAAAAACGCCTGCCAGAATTTCAAAACAACTTCGCATGTGTTTAAGCTAAAAAATAACCTTTGCAAAGTATTCCAATGACACTTTATATACTATTCAAAAGAGGATTATTTTAACAGAACTAATGCGCTATGAAATTTTCTTATAAGAATCTTTTTACCTTTAATAACGAGCTTAAAAGTCCGTTCGTTTAGGACACCCGTTATATCTCTCTGACTGTAGTACTTTGATTTAAATAAGCTGTGGAACTCATATTTCTTTCTCTAATTTTTTCTAGATTCAAGTTTTGTATTGTAAATCAACTGTATATGCTTACAACCAATTTTTATTAATGGACCATGTCCCGCCTGCTTTACGAGTTTCGTACGTTTGAATTGGCGGGGGACGGCTTTTTACTCCTAAAATACAGAAAATTATTTTTTCGAACCATAAAGTGATTTTAATTAGTAATAAAAAATTCTTTTCTGCAATTTCGGATTAAAAAAGCTGTCCCCGCCAATCCAAACTCGTGAACGTAGACGAGTATGATTTTTAACTGTGACAACAATGACAACAATTTAACTGTGACAACAACAACAAATGACAACAAATAATTTATAATAATTGTTTATTATGGTATTGTGTAAACTTAATTTGAGTTTACTGTAACCATTTCAAACAGTTAACTGTAAATTTTCACCTAAAATTTCAATTTTAAAACTTAGACCATGAGCAGCAGCCGAACCCACATCAAGTTTATCAAGCTAACTATCCTCTCATCGTGCCTGACTTGCCATTGTGTGAAGTGCCGGCAGACTAATTCTGCTAACTAACCATAAAAAATACATGGTGACTCTTAGTGAAATTAACCGAAGAATTAGTCCACCAGAATGCTTGAATGCCAGTTTTCTAGTGGTATATTGAGAAAGTGTGTTTTTTGGTGTTATATATTTAAAAATATATATTTGGTTTGTATTTAGAGCCAAGAATAAAAACGGAGGAACCGAGCTGAGGAACAATTTGAAACGGTATAATTATACATAACTTCTATATCTACTTTAAAACCATCAGCGAAATAATGAAAAATCTAGGTATGGTATGTCGCTACCATCAGGAAGACGAAAATCTCAGCCCTGCACCACATTTACGTCTTTATGCGAAGGTTAGACATTTAAATTGACAAATTACATAAAAATTTGCTGTATATAAAAGCGCAGAAAAAAGTGTACAGCAACTTTTTTTGTTAATATCGAATTAAAATACACGGTAATATTAGCTATCATTTTTAAAAATATTATTTGATTCTTTTTTGTTTCCCACGGTGTCACAAGAATTTTGAAACAATTTGAACTGTCATAACTTTTATGCAGGGCGTATTTATAAATTCTGTGAAACAGATTGTGCAGCTCGCTCCAGCAATTTCTTTGGTATATAATATACAAAAACACGTTTTTGCTTGGTCCCCTTTTTCGATCCCGGTCTATACCGTATTTATTTTAATAGAAGAGCAGAATAGAAGAGCACCCCCTAGGCCAAAACTACGGAGGTAAACCACTTTTATGGCTTTTATAACACAAAGTCAAAAAAAATCATGGGTTAAAAAATAGAAAAGCATGCTCTTCTATTAGAAAAAATACGGTAAATGGTCTCTGTATGGGTAAGGGCTAAACCACAGGGAGACCAATTGAAATTCGTGTTTTTGGCATTATATACTTAAAGGACCATGGTCTTTGCGCGCAGCGGCATTGCAAAATTTGAATTGACGGGGACACTTCTCTTTCGTCTATAAGTGTACTTTTTCGAGTTGTTTCGAATTACTCGAAAGAGTACAGAGTTAGACGAAAGAGAAGTGTCCTCCGCCAATTCAAATTTTGCAAATGCCGCTGCGCGCAAAGACCATAGTCCTTTAACAAAATTGCTAGAGCTAACTGATCTGCGTTTGCTGAATTTAAAAAAGAGACCTAGAAAAAAGTTGTGACCACTCGAAGGATTTCAAAATTCTCGGAACACATGTATATCTTAGGTTTAAAACAAAATGTCTAACTCGGAAAAAATATAAAAATGACGTTTTAAAGAATTCAATTTTTATATCGATTTGCAGATGAAGCAAAGCAAATGGGTAAAGACTATTTTACACTCTGCAAAGAACTGTTTCCAAGCGCAGCTTTGGCTAATTTATCACTTGCTGCCAAACCAGTCGTCTGTTCAGAAGAAACCAGCAAAAGATTGAATTCTGTACAGTGGGCCAAGTATAACATTTCAACATCAAATTAGTTTAATTTTCAAATCTTGAAGTATTTTAGTCAAATCGTACACAACTTGATAACCACTATCCAAAGCTTTGAGCAGTCATCTTTGCCCGTGCAACAACCTGTTTCCAGTATTTCGGATGCTGAAAATGCGGCGAGAGATGGCGTTGTTAAGTTTTCCCGGGTAATCTTTTGTGTCAGGAAAAAAGAATAAATAATGTATACAGGGTGTCCCAAATTTGCCGCCGGGTACTTATTCGGATCGTGGCCGACCTCTGATTTTTCATTTTTTTTTTAACTTTTCATCATTATTTTGTTAGCCACTGATGTGCTTTTTTTACCTTGCCTTTCCGATTGTGTTTGAGTGTGTAATTCCAACCGGTTCCAATGTGTAATAGTATATGTTTGAAACAATCATCAAACTCATCACCAGCCCAAAAAAGCTTTTCATTAAGATTGTCCAGCTTGAAAGCTTCCAATTATTCAATTTTGTCGGCTCTAAAAAAAGATTTGTACAACGCATATTAGACTTAAACGCAACCGATAAAACCATGCTGAAAAGAACGGGCTACACCATTGCTAACAAAATAATGTTGAAAAGTTAAAAAAGGTGAAAAATCGGAGGCCGGCCACGATCCGAATGAGTACCGCCGCCGGTTTGTTTTGACATTAACTTTTTATTTTCCTCCGTTTTCGGTAAGATCTTTTTTGTTTGAAAGAGCAATAAAAAGCAATTTTAATGATGATATCAAAGTTAATTTTTGGCGATTGGTCAAACTTTGTTGGTCAACTAGTTGGTCAAATTGCTCTTATGTGACTTTTAAAAGAACACTTTCTGCTAACTGTCTAAAAGTAGAAGAACTTTGGCAGGAGTACAGTATATGTCATAGCCGAAAATCTTCACAAACCATGTTTTTTCAACGTTTTAGCATTAAAAACCTACAGAAAACGCGTTTTCAAGGCCCGGAAGGCCATTTTTTCAAAAAAAAAATTTTTTAGTGAAAATGACCAAAACCATGATACCCTATGGTTACACCTATGGTTGAAAAAAAATTTCGACCATTTGACGGTTTTATCATGTTTTGGTCACTGGAGCTGGGAAAAAAAGCATCTAAATGCATTTTTAATCAAGAGTCTTGCTCGGAATTATGTCTAAGGTAAGTGAGTGCGCGCATCTCTAACCAACCAAGCCCCCTGCGCCCCCGAAGGGGGCGCAGGGGCTTGGTTGCTTGGGTTGAGATGCGCCCACCCACATACCTTAGACGCAAATCACTCGAAAGGGACCCTGGATGCATAAAAATGTATGCATACCAGAGTTTCTTTATGCGGTAGGCCCCAGTCAACAAAACTATGTTCAACATCTTTCTTTTTGTACAAAAGTGCCCCCTTTTTGGTCATATGGACCATGGGTGGGGTATAGGGTATCATGGTTTGGTCATTTTAATCAAAAATTTTTTTTTCAAAAAATGGCCGTCCGGGCCGGAAAACGTGTTTTTGTGTGTTTTAGGTGTTAAAACGCTGAAAAAACATGACTTGTGAAGATTTCCGGCTATGACATATACTGTACTTTAGCCAGAACTTTTAATAACCAATAAATCTTCATGGAAGATGATGCTCCTGTTTCTAGGTGAAATCTAAACGTCAGGAATCCACTAAAATCTTGAGGGCTTGGATTTCGCTTGATTTTTTGGTTGTTTTTAACGAATTTGCTAGCAAGAAAAGTTTCTCTTTTTTTTATTTTTAAACTTTTACCAAACACGGAAAAACAAGTTTTGATCAAAAAATAAAAAATTGCCTTTTATTCCTCTATCGAACAAAAAAAAAGATCTTACCAAAAACTGAAGAAATTAAAAAGTTAATTTCGAAAGAAAACCGGCGACGAATTTGGGACACCCTGTAAGACTTACAAAGTGGTTCTTTTGGCATAGATAAGGTTTTCATTCTAGTTAAATGCAATAGATTTGTTAAAATCCATGTTTTTTTAAAAATTCACAGTTGTTTATTTTTTAGTTAACACATGGCTTCGGCAATGGCGCTATGATCACAGGTGAAAAACTTCTTTTATTTTATTTTTTATGAAATTATAGGTTAATTTTCAAGTTGCTCGTTGTGGGTTTTTAAGCCAAGACCATTCTTGGCCAATCAACCGCGTTGTCAACCATTTAATTTACCGGTGGGCCATCGCTTGATAAATTCAATCAGCTGGTTGATCAATCGGAAAAAATCAACTGGTTGATGTGGTAGTTGATTAGCCGAAATCATAATCAACCGATTGATGGTTGACGTGGCGGTTAACACTCCAAAGGCTGAGCGACGAGATAGGTAGGTTGGACGCAGAATTTGATGCTGAATCCGAATATGCAAATGTAATTCTGACATCAGATTCGTGCTCAGCGTAGTCGACTTACATATAAAACTGCTCTCGGAACATGTGACTGTCATTTTTCAAAGTCAGCTCAAGACAATAAAAATTCAAACAATTCAATAATTGTCAATTTAAATGTTATTGTCTTGAGCGGAATTTGAAAAATGACAGTCACATGTTCCGAGAGCAGTTTTATAAGTAAGTCGACTACGCTGACCACGAATCTGATGTCAGAATTACAGGTTTGCCTTGTGAAAAGCATCAATTCACGATCGTTGACAAATTTTTACTTTTTAAAATAGCGCCAAAACTCTATTATACTATGATATTCTTATTCTTAATACAAATAAAGCACTTTCCGAACCAATTATTTGTGCTCTTTCACGCGGCTTTGATTGTTTTTGTGTATCACGCTTCTGCAAGATTTTACAGGCATTTTCTTGGTGAGAACTCAAATTTTGAAAAACGAAGCTTTTTTGGTATTGCTCAAAAATTTTAATTTTTTTAAAGACTGGACAAAAAATGAAAAGCGCATTTGATAGCAAATTTCTTGCTCTATTAAATGAGTGGTTGCTTGCTGTTGACAAGTTGATCATTTGGCAAAATGAAGGCTTACAAATGTATGCACACAACATTTTTGGCTTGTTTGATAAAATAGTGGTTTTCACCCTTGATAAAGCTCTTTTTAGCGATTTCTTTGCATATTCGGATTCAGCATCAAGTTCTGCGTCCAACCTACCTATTTCGTCGCTCAGCCTCTGGAGTGCTAACACAATCTAGGCGTGAAAAAGACTGGCCAAGATCTCAAAACTTTAAAAGCTTTGCGAGATTGTTGCCAAGTAAATTTGAAAATTTGAAATTTATGAGCTGAGGCGAAAAGTCGGAAATGACATCTAAGCCTAAAATTTTATTTTGCAACATCTGACGTATTTTTAAAAATTACACTTTATTAAACTTATCGAATGTTACAGCTTGGCAGGCTTTTCAAGAATTTCTCAACAACTACGCCTTGGAACTTAATAAAACAAGTATGGTCAAGCAAGAAACACTGTTTATTAAGCCATCACCAAGTACTTCTTCCCATGCATCACTTCCAAGTATATACAAAAAATATTTATTTAAAAAGGAAAAATAGATTGTTTTTCGAACATACAAACTCATTAGGTTTTGTTTAAAAATTGTTACTCTCAAGGTCTTTCTGTGAATCGATCAGTTTTTCGATTGAAAGCTGCAAAAACTTTAACATTAAAAGTTCAAAGTCTTTAGATATTACTTTCAAAAATGGTTACCTAAAGTGAAAAAAGTCTCGAATATGTGTTTTTTAAATATCTTTTTGAGCAATCTGGTGTCGCAGTGTGAAAAAAAACTTGTGTAGAATTTAAAGTTAGTTAAAGAACATTGATATCAGAAATAAAAATAAAAAACCAGAAAATTAAGGTCAAATAAAGATACGCCAATATGTTTTTTCGAGCGTTTCATTTTTTTGGGGCGTCTGAATTCTTAGAAAAATATAGTATTGATAGTCCTAATCTGACTATTCATTCTGTAGAATTTTATCTTATGTTGCAACACCGAGTTTCGGCTAGGATACATTTGGCGAAAACGAAACTTGGCAAAACAAATTTTGGCAAAACGAAAGTTGGCAAAAAAATTGCCTTGATCCCCTCTGTTGTCCGAATTTCTGGACATTTTCATTTGATTTTTAGATATTTTCAGACAACAGGGGGGACCAAGGCAATTTTTGCAAACTTTCGGTTTGCCTTTTTCGGCGCTAGTATAGAATACACCCCCCCTCCCCTAAAATCGGACCCTTTAAAATTGCTGTAACTACTTTTGCAAACAACAAGTTTAGGCTTATTCTATACTAGGGTTCCTTTTTCGATTTTGCCAAGTTTCGCTTTGACAAAACCTACGTTTGCCAATTTTCGTTTTTGCCAAATGTATCCTAGTCCGAAGTTTTAAGCTTTATGTCAAAAAATTAACTTAGATTTATAATATTTTTTTTTTTTTTATATAAAACTTTACAATTTAGATCACCAATAAACAGATAATTTGTCTGCATTTGGTCGGAAAAAAACAAGATATTTCATCTCAGTCAAGCTGACGTGATTTGGTGCATTAACATAAGAAAAATTCCAGTTTCTTATTTATTATTACTATTTTTTATACTTTTACTAATTGTTTTGTTGTAATTTACTGTCAAAAAATATTCGTTATTAGTAAAATAAAGTATTCTGAAGGCGTAAAACAAAGAAACTGTGTCACCGGAAGCTAAATATCAGCGATGATTCACAGAATGCAGAATTTGTAACAGAATACCAGATGGTTCTAGGCACTAGTTAGAACCGCAGGTGAAAATATCCAATGAATAAAAAATAAAAAGTACTTTTTATCATTCATAAAATGGCACAATCTATGCGTCACCTTTTTACTTCGTTAATAATTCTTTAAGATGCCGAATAGTTAACGAAAAACATAAAACATTTTCGCGTATTTTTTTGTAAAATATGTGTTACCTGAAGACTGTTCATATATACTAATTATAAAATTTTCCCACGCTGTTCAAAAAGCCCCACGCACTTGGAAAAAGTGCTAAAATTGTATTTAAAATTACGTAGAATGAGTCGCATACATTTTCGGAACAATCTCGATTTTGAACTTTAAAAAGACGCACGTAAAAATATATAACTTTATATAAATTGAAATTTAGTTCAAGTGTATGTAGTTTTCCAATTAATTTTTTTTATTAGTTTATCAAAACAGCTTTGTTTATTATTTCAGCTTCTACTTGGCACATCCTAGTTCAAAGTTCTCGACTCATCGTAGAAAACTGGAAAAAATATCGTAGTAAATAGAAAACAAAATCAAAGTTAAAAAAACACTTAAAAACACAAGAATCAATTTGTATAAACATACATGCTAATTAATTACCCGTTTTGGTGTTTTTTTCGCAAAAAATAAATTACCGAGAAATTCCAGTTCTAAACTTTTTTATTGTTTAATTATTTTCAGGGTGGTCTCCAACTTACTTTCTTTCTGAACAACTCAATACAAATAGCTTGGGTTAAAAAACTGCAGTTCACTTTATCTGTAAGAAATAACAGCAAGGAGTAAAAACTGTGATAAATTAGAGTTGACTGTGAGAGAATACAGTTGCCTTCAATAGCCCAGGTTAACTGCAATACAACTGATCTTTTTTAGTTATTGAATTTTTTTTATCAGCTTTAAAGGTTCATGCCCGTCGCCGATGGGAATATTTCGAAAGGTGGATACCAGGTCAATTCAAAAAAGAGTTATTTTGAAACTTGGGCCTTTACGGGTCTAGTGGTAAAACAGCGGCCCAGTGTCAAAATTGATCGTCGATTCGATTACTAATGGGTATAGTTTTTAATTAAATTTTGGAAAATTGCGTGAAATTAATTCTCGTATGAATTTCACTGGTACAGTCGAACCTCCCAATAGTGTACCCTCAAAGCTCGTTCCCGCCTAGGCTCCGACACTTTTTTTTAGCTTAATTTTCTAATTTTTTTGCTGATTCTGCTTTGACAGTCTGGCCGCAAATATCGTAAGGATTCCGATTTTGCCGATCGTTTTTCATTTGCCTATATATATTTTTTCTCTAAAAAAGCAAAACCTCCTAATAGTGTACATCTTATTTTCAAAGTGGTGTACACTATTGGAGGTTTTGCTTTTTTAGAGAAAAAATATATAGGCAAATGAAAAACGATCGGCAAAATCGGAATCCTTATGATATTTGCGGCCAGACTGTCAAAACAGAATCAGCAAAAAAAATAGAAAATCGATCTGAAAAAGTGTCGGCTCCTAGGCGGAAACGAACTTTTTGGGGGTACACTATTGGGAGGTTCGACATGCCCCTTTAATCTAGGCTGTGGTAATCTTTTTTTGACAAAGATCTATTGCCCCAATTATCAGATCTCACTAGCTCTTATTATTCTAAAGGCTTTTGCAAATATTTTATAGTTACCCGTTATTTTGCTTCACATTTGGACAAGTAATAATTAATTGAAAAAAGTTAGCCAAGACGTAAGTCCAGTATTTAAGAAAAAAAGTTAGGTTGCACTTTTCTCGTGTTTCTTAACCTAAATTGTTCAAAAACACACAAATAACTTGTAAATATCTAACTTTGTCTAAATTCTTAGCTTAGGCTAGCAACTGATAGTCTTAGTTACTCACAACTTGACTAAGAGACAACAGGTGAAAATTTTAGCTAGTATTTTGATGCCCACAAATAATTCCAAGAACATAGCATATACAAGGAAACAAACACTACGCGCACCAAAACTTTCTTAAAATAAAAGCTCCTCCTACTTTTAGAATCAAGCTTTCTCAAAACTTTGTAAATTACTCACCCATAACAAGATATTTTAATGACTATTTTAGCTGCATAAATGTGTTTATTTACTTGTTAAAAAGGGGAGTAACTCCATTACGGAAATAAATTCGGACGAGTATTTAAGACATAGGATGTTGTAGTTTTATATGTTCTTGCAGCCAGGTGCTGTTATCTACAACTAATGACTGCAGTCTTGTTTGTTCAAGTGCGTTCTTTAAAGCTTTGGTGTCTTCGTGTGTGTGTACTTATATGCATAGGGGTATCCAGGGGGGGGGGGCTATAGCCCCCCTCCTCGTCAGGACTTTTTTAGGGTTTTTTAAGTTTTTTTAACCTTATTTAGCTTTTTTGCCTTTTAAAGTTCTCATTTACTGTAATTTAGCCCCCCCCCTCCCGTCAGGATTTTTAGCCTATTAAAATCCTGCGTCCGCCTATGTTTATATTTCAGTTTAATTTTTTGATTCAGCTCTGAAAAGCTGAATAAGGTAATGCAAAAAAAGTGTTATAAGTTAAAAACGCTAAAAGTTCTCATTTACTCTAATTTTTTTTATTAGATCACTTTATTTAACTGATACCAATAGTTCTCAGTGTTAACTCGAGTAAATTCTTTGACTAATCATTAACTCGGGTGACATACAGTTTACTCTTGAAATAACATGACCTCTCATGACCGATCACACGTAGCGCTATAATGACAGTCACGTTACTTACTTTTTTCTGGGATCGTTATTATTTTTGGTTATTTTTTATTGGTGAAATGGTTATTGTTACATAATTAGAGAGCTGAAGCCGTCACTGGAGGCTTCTGGAACTAGAGAGCTTTCAAAGAAGTCGAAGTGGCAAAGGCATAGAGCAATGCATTAATTTCATCGATTTCCTTGAAGTAGTCTCTGAAAATTGATAACTCACCGGAGCAACATGATTTCTCACGGAGCAATCAGTGGATTCTTGTTCTCAACTCAATGTCACGTAAGCCACTTGTGCAATAGGCGATCTTACGTCAATAAACCTGTGAGATAGGCTAACCTACGGCTTCGTACTCACGAGATTCACCATCACCAATCAATTCTTACTTCGGCAACATCAGAGCGAAACTAAATTCAGAATGAAACTAACAGACTGATTTTATTTTGCTGGGACGCCTTTGCGCTAATGTGTCGTCACAAGACAAAAAGCAGTTTAATCAAACTACTTCTGGCCATTTAACACTGGAAATATTCCTCCATAGTCAAATATAGGGTCT
The DNA here is from genome assembly GCA_004194705.1 of Ditylenchus dipsaci. NCBI lineage: Eukaryota > Metazoa > Nematoda > Chromadorea > Rhabditida > Anguinidae > Ditylenchus > Ditylenchus dipsaci. The sequence continues at coordinate 1,349,024 of SADC01001112.1, read as the reverse complement.
TACTGCAAATGCGGTAAATAGCGCTGCCCAATCCTTATAATACGTATTTTCATATAAAAACAGATGTTAACATTTGTTTCAAAAACTTTTCACCACTCCACCTGAAGCAAAGGTTATTTTTAAAACACCTTTTGCTGTGTTTCTAGCTAAAAATATATTTGTTTTAAAAAGCTTATGACGAAAGGTGGTTTTTTATTCATTATTCAAAATACAAACGCTTTTTTTTTGGTTTCGAACTAGCTAAATAACAGATTAAACACAATTTTATTTACCTGTTTCAAAATGACTCACATAACAACAATAATTATTAAAGATTGTCAGTTCATTTTACAGGTAATCTTCTCTTAAAATGACGGCACCAATAGCCTTTTCAAAGAAATATTTTTGCAATTTGTTCTCTTGTTTTTTTCGCATGTCTTTTGCTTTTTAAAAATATTTTCTCTTTAATCCCACAGAACTCTTTTGTTAGAAAATAAAAACTGATTTTGTGAGTTTTTAACAAGCTTAAATGTGCAAGAATACAATTGCAAAAAGTAATTTTATAACTTTAAGGAAATCCTTTGCTACCGTATTTGCGATTACTAATAAATACCAAAACACAACTTTTTTGCTAATTAGCACTTTTGAAAAAATCGTTTATTGCTCGGGACAGTGTCGTATTTTGATATTTTAATCCTTGCTTCAAACTTCCTTGCTGGTCAAGATGAGCATTAGCACAACTGCCCTCATGATGCCTTACTACCTAACTGCTTGTGCTACTGCACTTTTGCTATTTTTTACGGTAAATTCTTAATTTTTTTTCAAATACGTCTAAAAATTCACGTACATTTACATAAAATTTACATGTATATTGACAAGCTCAAGCTTTTACAAATATTCAAACCCAGTTTTAATTTTTTCATTTCTGACTTTTTAAAGTGGGGGTAATGAGCGGCAGGCATCTTTTTGTCCCGTTGACTTCATTTGGTCATTCAAATTCAGATTGACCACCCCTTCATTCTAGCTTAGAATAAAACCCGAATAAATAACTGTAGACTTTCTCTAGCTAAAAAATAATATATCACCTCAAAAATTTAATTTACACAAAAATGATCAAAAATCAAATCAAATTAAACTAAGTAAATTTTCGTGAACAATAACAAGATTTTTTTAATTATTTGCTTTGATTTTTTGCTTATTTAGTTGTATCCTTCCCATCTTTAATTAAAAACAACCTGAAAAAATAACAAAAATGCCTGTTTGTGCACAAAGTCTCAAAATATTTTTTGAATAAATTCTCGCTGATATCCCAGTCAAAAGCAATCAACAAGTTTTCGCCAAACAAAGATCTACGATTTGCTCGGTAAAAAGTAAAGCCTCAAATAATTAAGCAGATGTTTTCCTGTTGACTCACCTTAATTTTTTTCTGAAAAAAGAAAGATAGCAGAGGATTATTCAGCATGAGTTAATTACTACCATTTAATACACGAGAAAAGGAAGTGAATCTTTTTAGCAGAAAAAGGAGTACAATTCCGGAAATTCTTGTACAAAGTGTAGTCTAAACTATAAATCCTCAGACATGTTTGTACTTTGGTATTTCGATAATAATATGTGTGTACAGAAAAACATGCCTGTTTATTTATAACTAATTGTGGTTTCTAGATACCTGCTCAGGCGTCCAAGTTTCCCCACAGAAGCAGCCTTGCTCGAGAAAATCGCCTATATTCAATTGGGTTAAAAGAGGGCATACCTAACAGATTGATGTCTTTACTCTATCAGCAAAGGTAGAAAGAGAAAATTTTTTTATAGAAACAAATTTTAACAATATCAATGTTAGAATAAGAAGAGGAAACAATGTATGCACGGCAAGTGACTTCGCCCAGCCAGACATTCAACAAGCTGTCTTCTCAATGGTTACGGGGAATGCAAAGCACTCATGGCCTGTGGGTGTAAAATCGCCAAAAGTGAATTCTCAGAAACACAATGCGGGAGTTTGTTCAAGTACAAGCGATGAGACCACTACGTCTTCAGAAATTGAAATCTCACCGGATATGCCTATTGAAATGCGAGCATTTTGTGGATTCCAATATGAAGACAACGTTAAGGAAAGGGTAAGAATTTTCAGAATTTTCATTAGGAAGTCATACATGCTCTACAAGAACATGCGAAAAATTCATGTGATAGAGTCCTCAAAATGGCACCGTAAAGGGGCTCCTTGTTAGGTCCTGTGCTATTGTTTGGTGTACAAACCATAAAAAAAAATATTAGAAAAAAAGTATCACTGGTCACAAAAGTTGTTCAGAAAATTCCAAGGAGTATGACCAGAAAATCACAATATCAATACTTTATTAGTAATTGCAGTCAAAACTCGATATAGTGTACACCTAGATTTAGTCGTTTTGGTCAGCGGCTAATTGAAATGACTAGAATGGACACTCGATATAGTGTACACATCAATATAGTGTACGCATGAAGCCGGTCCCCAGGGTGTACACTATATCGAGTTTTGACTGTACATCTAATAATAGTTTTTCAAAAGGAATATTTCAGAGGTTACCAAAACTAATTCGAGAAGTTAAATGTTTATGCAATGAACCCAGAAGTAAACTTGTAGCAGAGCGTTTTCCGGAGCTAAGATGTGAGCCTCTATATTACGATGTACCTGTGCTCACTTTTGATGAAACTTGCTCCAAGTTTGAGCAGTCCACCGAAAAAATTGCCTTGGCATGTGTGCCCGTTATTACTGTAAGTTTTTCAATTTCTGAAAAAAACATTTTTCAACCAATTTTTTTAGAGTCAATCGATGTCTGGCTTCAAGCTAAGTGTAGGAAACGCCAAGAAACCAACAGTTGAAATTTAATTGCGTTAAGAAAATAGCCATGAACTAAACCAAAGAAATTTCGGGTGGACAATTGGGTTTTTGAGATAAAACCTTACGATTGTTTGTATTTATTGATCACTTATTTCATTTTTATTGCAATTGTATTATTTTTCATAACCTTTTTGTTGATTTAATGATCAAAGTTGTAGCGTAGTGATAGTCTCAAAACCATTTCTGTGGTATTTTTTATTGTTTTTATTTAAGAAGAATAAAATGTCGAAACAAATGAAAAAAACCAAAAAATCTTGTTATTAACGACGACAAAGATCGGGATTTGTGTGACGATAGCTGCTTTGGTCTCTAAACAAAATGTTTTGTAAGAGTATCTATAGATCTTAGCAGAAAACAAACTTAAGACAGTCATCATGTTTTTTGTACTCTAGAATTGCATTCACCGGTAGGTTTAACACACGACGCAGTGTGTCTCTGATGCGATTAGTAACTCCTGAAAGTGAGAGAACAATTTTTAATTGGTAATACAATTCTTATCCCCGTTCTATGGCTGAAGATGAGTTTACCACTCATTAGACAAATTAAACAAATCTCAAAAGATCAAAAAATCGGAATGGCGCAAAAAATTTTAGGGACAAGTTTTTGCTTAAATTTAAAAAATGCCATGAAAATTAGCGATCCAACCCGATAAAAAACAAGACGTGATTACCCAATGAATCGGCAGTGCGATTCCAAAGTGAGACTATATCCTCCTGATTGCGCACAGAGCACACCGCTCCACAAATTTCTTCGCCTACAAGAAACTGCTCGCCTTAAATCGGACTTATTAACATATAATTTATACTCTAAGTATTTGAAAAATTTAGGTAAGCAAAAAGTTTTCATAAATGCTTATAACTTACCAATCATAGCAAGAAGCAAATTTTCCCAGATTCTGGATGATAGTCCTTTCTTAAGACGTAATATCCATTTTCCACCCTTGCAGTTGGCAGTATCCTAAATGAATAACTTTTAGTGAGAGTAGGAATAGCTTATTGTATAATTTATGAGTTACCTCCCAAACTGGTTTTATTCCTTGTTTGAACATATGAAAGTCGACTTTCTCAGAAACATCTAAATTTAAAATCAAGTTATTGTAATCAAGAAATATGTTGATTTATTTTAAAAAAATTATGTGCAAAACAAACATGCCGTATTTTCTCTATTAATCCTCACTCTCTAATAATACCCCACTTATCATTTTTTTGACCAGGATTTCAGAGTTGAGGCCATTGTAACATCTCCTTTTTTAAGTATGAATGTATATTTCGATGGACTTATAGTTAACCGTTCGCAGGGCTACTAGGACAGTATCCCAAGTGCACCCCCCCCCCTCGCAAAATTTTTGTTATTTTTTAAAAAAGTACCTATTTTTAGCTGCAAAACTTCATTCTGAGGCACCCAAGTAATTAAAAATTCCTCAGAAATTCGAATCAATAAGCAGAGTTTAAAAAAAATTCTTAGTCGCTGAGATATGACCAAAAGTTGGAGTGTCAACATTTTTAAAAGTTACCATTCAACTTTACTCTAACTTTAGATCATATCTCAGCGACTAAGATTTTTTTTAAATTCTGCTTTCTGATTCGGATTCCTGAGGAATTTTTGCCTACTTGGGTGTCTCAGAATAAAGTTTTGCAGCTAAAAATGGGTACTTTTTTAAAAAAAATAACAAAAAATTTTGCGATGGGGGGGTGCACTTGGGCTTTTACGGGCTACTAGGAACCAGAGTAAACACCCCGCAAGGTGAGTCTCCCATGTCAAAACCTCTTGTAGGTGTATGCAAATAAATGACATGGCCATGAAATTATGAAAAATCGGACCACCACCTACTTCCTCCGTTGTATTGTAATACAACCACTTATTTGAAATGTCGATTGGGAGGGTCCGAAATTAGAAAGAAATGGGAGGAATTTGAATTATATTAAATGTCCGGGACCCTTGCGGGATCGAACCTGCCGACTACGCCAATTTTTGTAACGTAAAAAGTGGGAAGTTAACCCACTGCGCTACACGTGTAGATCTTCAGAAACTTTACCTATATGTAACAAGCTTTTTACCTACAAACTATCGTCAGATTATTGTAATTAGTGCACAAATGGTCTTTGAAGCCGAAACATAAGAAATTGTTTTTGTCCCAGGTGAGCATCCACATTCACCATTAGTACCTAGACATCGATTGAGTATATAAAAACAGTCAACTTTCTTATCTCCAACCTATGCACTGAAGCACCAAGCATTTAAAAATGGTCGGTTACCGAGGTCAGTAATTGACAGGGTCGGTAATCGATAGTCGTTCTTAGAGGGGGGGAGGGTGGTGAGGTTAAAATTGGCCTAAATATGCCGATTTGGAAGGGAAGAGGGGGCGGAGCACGGCGTGTCAAATTCCAAATATCGCGAATAGCGGAATTTTCTCTTCAGGACAAAAATAAGAATTATTCTGAAATTTCTTTATTTTTGATCAATTGTATATTGAACTAAATAAGGTAATTTATACAACATTTTTTACTTAATTGGCCGTATTTAGGCTTAAATGTAAGCTGAGAGTCAGCTCTACACAATCATTGTGAAAAAACGGAAACATTATTCTTGCTATTCAAGCTAAATTTAAATATGCAACTTTTTACGAAAATGTCGATTTTTTTAATTTTGATAATTTCACACAAAATTTTGACCCTTCCATCCGTAATTCTGAAAGTTCAGATTCTGGGCTTTGAGATAAGCAAAAACTCTAGTCGAAAAAACAAGTATTTGACATTTCCCTGCAGGCCAAAGTTTCAATTTTTTCTTTTAAAATTTTGGTAAAGATTTTTTTAAAGCGGAATTTTTGTGATTCAAATGTCTTGTTGCTAATGTTGAGTATTCAAAAAAAAAGGTGCAGATCTTAGCTTTCTGTTGAATACTCAACATTAGCAACAAGACATTTAAATCACAAACAGTTCCGCTTTACAAAAATCTTTACCAAAATTTTGTGCCATTATATCAGCACTCGACTGTGCTGTTTTTCCTCTACAAGGCCCCCCCCCTGACTTTGGTAACCTGTATCTCAGCCCAGAGCAAACATTTTACATCACTGTTTATTGCTTTTTAACTTGAGCTCTACCGATTCTGCCCAATCGATTTTAGATTTTAACCCGAAAATCTCAAAACCGATCTCATATTTTCCCGAAAATTAGGGGCTTACCGTATTTTCTCTATTAATTACCCCGGGGTAATTATTTTTCAACCCTGAAAAATCGAAAAAAAAAATTATTTTGATTTTGAGATTTTTGGGTGATCAACCAAAATCTAAAAAGTTGAATCAACTTATGGGGGGTAAATGCTGCTTATGGGGGGTAAATGATAGAGAGGGGTAATTTTCAGATAGGGGGTAATTGATAGAGAAAATACGGTAAATAAAAAGGCCCTCGGAGCTTTTTTAAAGAAAACACGGTGAGCCAGAGGAAACACACTAAGGAAATGATATTCGAGGGCTTACCGATTTATTGAAACTCACCTGTATAATGGTTGTTCATAAAACCTTACAGTTAAAACCTTTTAATGCTTCGAAAATAATTTTTTTTTGTCAAACCTAATTTGAGTTTTAATGAGAAAAACTTTTAAACCAAAGAATATTTAAATTTTACCAGATGGTCTTTTAATGTGACGATAGGTATTCCAAAATTGTTCCACAGAGCTAAAAGCTGCTACAGGTTGCACAAACTGAGCATAGTCTTCTGGATCAAATTTGCCTTAAATTTACATCGATATATTGAATGATTTAGGCAATAGTACAGTATAAAATACAAGTATAAGTATACTGTTACTTCAAGTATATTTTAAAGTAATTATGTTTTGAATTTCGGGGAAACTGTAAAAAAGACACAATAATAATGGGCATATCTAAATTTTGCAGCAAATTATTTTAATTTTGCAGCAAATCCAAGCAATTTTGCAGAAAATCGAGTATGGTTCGATTTTGTCTAGCAAAAAATGACTTTTTGGCAGGGCTCTCATCTCAAAATTTCAAAAATAAGTACATTTCGAAAAAAATAAGATTTTGAACCAAAAAATAAGTTCATTTTCCAAAACACGTTAAAATCGGCTCAAACTTTTTATTCTACAACAAAATGTCAACAACAAATGTCTTGTTGCATATGTTGAGTATTCGAAAAAAAGGTGCAGATCTTAGCTTTCTGTTGAATACTCAACATTAGCAAGAAGACATTTAAATCACAAACAGTTCCGCTTTATAAAAATCTTTACCAAAATTTCAAAAGAAAAAAAATTGAAACTTTGGCCCGCTGGAAAATTTCAAATACTTGTTTTTTTTGACTAATTTTTTTGCTTATCAGATAAGCCTTATCTGAAATCCCAGAATCTGAACTTTCAGAATTACGGATGGCGGGTCGAAATTCGAAAAATTTTGTGTAAAATTATCAAAATTTAAAAAATAGACATTTTCGTAAAAAGTTGCATTTTTCAATTTAGAAATAGCAACAATAATGTCTTTATGTTTCCGTTTTTTCAGGCTAAATACGGCCAATTAAGTGAAAAGATGTTGTATAATTCTAATAATTTAGCTCAACATCCAAATGCTTTGTTCCCCCCTGTCTATTATAGTTATATTGATACTGTGATTATGGTGACAGGGGGGACCAAGGCAAAAAATGTGGGCATCTAAAAGTGAATAGGGCCCATATTTTTTCCCTCCATGAATTTTATTTTACAAGTTCTCCATCCTTCATGAGCAGGTGGTAGACGCCGGCACAGTCGATATGAAAGTTGACGCGCTTTTGAAAAAATAGAACGAAGAACTGCGCCGCAGGAGAAAATTTTGAACAATTTGAATGTTTTCTTACATATTTTGGAGCCAAATCAAAAAGTAAGTACGAAATAATTACACAAGGCGAAAATAAGTACAAATCTTATAAATAAGTACATTCAAATTTCGGAAGATTTGAGGTCTCAAAATAAGTACAAATATTATAAATAAGTACAGATGAGAGCCCTGCTTTTTGGACTTATTCGGTTTTGTTTTGAATATCGGCAAAAATGTTTACGATAATTGCTGAAAATTCATTATATGCTAGACAGGATCGAACCATGGTCGATTCGCCGCGAAATTACTTGGATTTGCTGCAAAATTAAGACTTTTTGCTGCAAAATCCAGATATGTCTAATAATGATTGTGTTAAATGGTTAATAAGAATGATGAATATTTTAAAAGGCTTTTTTACAAAACGCTAGTGAATAAAACGTACTTTTTGAAATAACACGTGTTTGAAAAAAAAACGCTGCAAAAATGCCTATTGTATTTGTGACATACCGCCTGAATTTCAGCCAACAAAACATTCAGAGAGTCTAACCGACAGTTTTTAAAAAATAGACCGAAAAAGACCAAAATCATATACCCATAAGAATCCAACGTATTTTGTCAGCTAACCCTAACTGTATTTTTTACAAAGTTTTTACTGAGCTTTTACCACTTGGCCGAATGAAGTAAGAGAATACGTAGTTATATTCCAGCAAGTGGTCTGTAGGTGGTGGTGTCAAATGCTTCTAAATTAATTGCCTTTAAAATTTTCTAGAGTATGAAATGGTAGTAAAGTTAACCGTAAAAAGCTCTAGTTTAGTAGTAGGAGCTGCCGAAACGACTTCTGAATTTTCGGAATCATCTGGTTGAGTGTCAACAGCTTCTGATGATGCGAGAGCCAAGGATCTAACCATTTTCTAAGAAATTATTATTTTACGTTGATTTGTTAGTAACTAAAGCAGTAACACTCGTTTGCAAACAGAATGCCAGTCTCACCGTCCCAACACAAATTTAAAATATAATTTGCATATAGATAAAGTAGATAAGAAATTTAAATTATAGATCAAAAAATTATCGATGGTCAAATTTTAATATCCTCCTTGTTGTCATTTTGCACAAAAAGAATTGTGTGCACTAAAAAACGGCTCTATGTGAATTGACCCGCAAAAATTTTGTTTTTGTCCTGTAAAGAACTTCTACCATTTAAATTTTTTCTTTTATCCATTGGTATTGGGCCGCGTTTTGGTCAGTGGAGCTGGGCAAAAAGAGCTCTTTTTGCATTATTGATCAAGAGTCTAGTTCCGAGTTATGTCTGAGGTAAGTGAGTTCGCGCATCTCTAGCCCACCAAGAGCCCTGCGCCCCGGAGGGGCTTGCTGGCTTGGGTTTCAGATGTGCTCACCCACATACCTAAGACGGGAGGGGGCCGTTTCGTATTCGCGTTTCTCGTATTTGACAAAACTCGTATTCCCAGAATTTGAAGTTGTGTTCTTGGCGTTGTTATTTCGGCCAACTTTTGAAGTTCACTCTTCGGTAAGTTACCACTCATTTTGTAGCTTATCTTACTGGCTACAAAATGAGTGGAAACTTACCAAAAAGCAAACTTCGAAAATGGGCAAAATAACAACGCCAAGAACACGAATTTAAATTTTGCGAATACGAGTTTTGTCAAATACGAGAAACGCGAATACGAAACGGCCCCTCCCCCTAAGACACATATCACTCGAAAGTGACTCTGGATGAATAAAAACGTACCGTATTTCTTCTAATATATCGGCACCGCCTAATAAACCAACACCTTCTAATAAACCGACACCCTAAATTTTTTCAAAAACTTTTAGTTTTATGACGACAAATTTTTGTAGCTCATCTATCCAGTACTTCATTTATGATTGTTTTCTGTTGATTGTTTGTTGAATGGTTCCTAATTTATTTATTTCAGTAAATTGATGGATCAAATTCGAGAAAACTATGGAAGCGACAGATCCTACAGCGAACACGAGCAACAAACGATTTCCAGAAAGCGCAAAGCCTACTCAACCGAATAGAAGCTAACAGTGATCAAGCACACAAAGGAAATCTCAAATAGATCCGCTAGCGAAAAATTCAACATCAGTCGATCGACCGTCATTGATTGGGTGAAGCAAAAGAACCAACTGAAGAAGCTCAGGTTATATTATTTCTTGAGTTACCGACGAGTGTATTAATAATTTTAGTGACTCGTCGCCAGCTGGAAAACGAAGTAAGAAGCTACCAGGAGGTGGTCGGCCACTGGAGTTCAAGGATCTCAACACGCAGTTGGCAGCATAGTCAGAAAACGCCATTCAAAGAAGCAGCGAATCAGTCGAAAGATCATCCAGATGAAAGCACAACAAATGATCAGTGCGAAGAAGATGGAGAAGGATTTGCAGTCTGTTCTTTAGTTTCTTGGTCACATATTTAGTGTTGTATCGCCCGTTTGAATTCTTTGTTGTCCTGATACGACTACGATTCGTTGTCAGGGCCTGTATTGTTTCCGTTGTTATTACATCATTATTGTTGTGCTCGTGAAATAAAGTTGTCGTTTATTTCCGCTCTTCGCTCTACGCTCTCTATCCGTCCTCCCAAGTTGCAACATTTAGTTCATTAGTTTCAGGCAAGCACCGGTTGGCTCGACAAGTTTATCGCTCATCACCACTTCAGCTTGAGAGTAAAAACGACTGTCTGTCAGAAGCCGCCATTAGACTACGCCAAGAAGCTTGCAGAATTCATGTTTTCGTGTCGAAGCAGCACCAGCAGCACAAGTGTGTAGTTACTGATTTGATGATTGATTCCGTAACATTTCATTCAATTTCAGCTACCGATCCATCTACGCTGCGGATGAAACCGCTGTTTGGTTGGAAGATTTAATTGGCAAGTACGTAGACAAAGAAGCTAAAGAGGTATTATTGAAAAGTGGATATGATAGTAAATTATTTGATTATAGGTTGCTGTTCAACCGGCAACGACAGAATGAGAGTCACCGTCATGCTTACTGCCCATTCCGGTGGATTCAAGTGCAAGCCGTACGTTCTACTTTTTTGTATACGTCCGGATCCTCAAGTCGTGGAGAACTTCAAGGGGAGGTTGAATCTCAGCTGGGCCGGCAAAATCTGGTTGGACGACGAACCGACCGCCCAATACTTGGACAGAACCTTAGGCCCATCTCTTTTTGTAAAACGCTTGTTGGTGTGTGACTCCTTTCGATGTCATCTCTCTGACTCAACCAAAAAGAAGCTCAAAGAAGTTGGAATCCACTCAGCAGTTGTACCGGGAGGATGCACGAAATTCATTCAGGTTTGTGATTTATTTATTTTCTCGTCAGTTTGTTGCTTTTACTTTTCAGGAACCTGACGTCGTGTGGAATGCACCGTTCAAGGCAAAGATCAAGGAGCTGTACAACATCTGGATGCTGAGTGATGAGAACAAGGAATTTACTGCCGTCGGAAATCCAAAAGCGTCATCGATGAATGTCTACCTCGAGTGGATCTGCCAAGAGTGGGATGATCAAGTCGTTAAAAGTTTGTTTTTCAACTATAGTAATCAAGCCGTGTCCAAGTTTTAGATTGTGGAATAACCAATGCGCACAATGGCAGCGAGGACATCTTGATCCACTGCTTTAAAGAAACGGTACCAGTGCCAGAGGGATTGCAAAAGCTACAAGATGCACGTTTTTCCGCTGAAGATCTCCTGCAATCGAAGAAGCCGATTCGGGTGAAGATAAAGATAATGGGTTTGCCAGCGACTGCTCACTCGAACAGAATAAACTTCAAATCTAATCCCAATTTGTTTAAAACATTTGTTGGTTGTTTTTTAAGGTTACAGTCGACGCTCTCCATAACGGACCCGAAGGGACCGGGCTCAGCCGTCCGTTATGAAGAGCGTCTGTTATGTAGAACGTCCGTTATGGAGAGCCGAATTTTTCTAGATAAATAATTTTGTCCGTTATAGAGAGCTTAGAACACTAAGTCTGGTTTTAAAAGTTCATTCATTCAAAAAACAGGAAAAAAAAACTGGTACACACTGATATACTTCAAAAAAATTTTCTGATACATAGCGAAAGGGCAACTTTTTAAGGTCACAAGCTTAAAGGGGCATGCTCGTGTAAGATGCAACACAATTTTCAAAAAAGAAAAGGCGCGAACCAGGCGTGCCAGAGATTTGAAAAAGATTTAAATTTTGTATTTGAAAATTCACGAATTTTTTTCTCTCCCTTCTCTCCCTTTTATATCTGTTGTTAATATTTATGTTTCCACGATTTTACAGGGTTGTTCGTCCATCCATCAGAGGGTTTCTTTACTGAGTCCGAACGCTAGATTGCCTTCACATTAGATAAGTCTTTTCATATTTTTTTCGCCGTCACCCTCTTTGTGGTTTTGTTTAGACTCTTTTGTCGTCGTCATTGGCTTTCAAGCTTTGCATCATCTGAGTGCTGGTATCCTGTATTTTCGTCATCGGACAAGACTCACGATCATATAAAAATCATCAGATAAGTCCTTTCATATTGCTTTTGCCGTCGTTGTCTTCTTAGTCTTTTTCAGATCTTTTTGAAGAATTTTGGTTTCCCGTGCTTCGGATGATCTGAGAAGCAAATAGAAAGTCAGAAACTGGTAGATTGTGCTGGAATTAGATAAGTCTTTTCATATAATTTTTGCCGTCGTCCTCTTTGTGGTCTCTTTAGATTCTTTTGCCGTCGTCATTGGTTTTCAAATTACAGTTGCTGTCATCTATTTATCTGATCTCTATTTATATTATCCTTGCTTTGATAGTTGTGGAATGTACTGAAAAATAATGAACTTTGGAATGCGCTTTGGCATTTTTTACTATGTCTGGTTTACCTTTTGTAATCATCTTAGTTTTTTGCAGTACAGTGGCTAGATTTTTTCGCAGTTCATCTTATTCTTCTCTTAGGATTATCAATCAAACAACTTCGCTATAAAATGGTGTGTCCTGTATGCCAGAAAAAAGTGGGTAGCGCTCTTGGTGTACGTATTTCTATGAGTGATGTTAGACTATTGCCATACCGAACTTCTCAAAATTATGATGCACTTTCGCCCGGCCAAAGAGTCATTGTGTGTTACAGCCATTTCTCTAACGGTGATCTCGTCAGGCGTAGTCACAGAATAGTGGGCATTGGGAGCTAAAATAATTCCACCAAAAGTATTTTTTTTATTTTTCCATCTTTACAAGGCTGGAATTCTTTACAGAATCTGTCTGCTGTAGCTTCTTCCTTTCATCCTGTTCCTGCGATTGTGTCGAGTACTGAAGATAATTATTCATCTCAACTCGTTCCTTCAGCTGAGCTGCCGTTTCCTTCCTCTACTACTAGCTCTTTTGAACTGCCTTTATCTGAACTACCAATTACCGATGTAGTAAGGGCATTCAAAGTTTTCACAACTATATTTTAGTTTCAGATACGGACCTTATGTACTTTGGGGGGGGGGGCCACCGATTTTTTCACCAAAATTTTTACGTTTTATATAGTGATCAAATTAATTATGGTGATTTAATTGACCATGATCACTTTAATCAACATATTTTCTATGGTCACTAAGAGACGGTTAACATAATTATTATGATTATTAGAATCAACATGTAAAAATTGAAGAAAAAACGATGAAAAATCTAAAAGGGCTGCTAGAAATGATTGTTTGTTGGTTGAGGACTTTTCGATAACTGATGCCGACGTGGAAGATGTGTTGGGACCCCTTGAAAAGCCCAAATTTGTAATTGTGCAGGTCGAACAATTGGAAGCTCTTTTGAATCGGTGCTTTGAGTGTGGGTCAAAGAACATTTCACCTCGCCACTTCTCGCAGAAAGCCACGAATCTAAATGTAAAGTTTTTCTGCAATAACTGCCGTCGGAAAAAGTACTGGAGTGGGCAAAAGCGTGTTGGTGATACCTCGCAATACGAAGGAACTTTGCGTGTTGTAGCTGCAGCAGTAGTCGCCCCTGTCGCCTATCCGGTATTATTATCTCTCTTTTACAACCCTTTCATGGCTTCTAATAGGAATTGTCTGCTTTCTTTGACAGTGCTGGGATCGCAGGTCTCAGCGTTTCCACTTACCAGAGATTAGCACGATCTTTTGTTTGGCCGACTGTCAATAAGATATATGAAGAAAAAGAGCAAAAATTTATAGTACAAACAATTGAAAGAAGCACTCTGGTATTTAGAGAAAACCCAAACAGATTCTAGAGATCATTTTAGAATCCAATTCACATTTCGTTAGATGGACAGTATGACAGTCCTGGATACAGTGCAGAATTATGTTGTGTTGCAGCTATTGACAATGAAAGCAAGCAAGTTATGAGATTTGAGGCAGTGCAAAAGAATGAGACAGGTTCTCTGAAACTTATAACAAAACTCAACCCTAACAAATATCACAGGCAATGTTTCAACAAGAATGGAACTGGAAGGAGTAAAGCGCTGCATCCAAGGACTTGAGGAATCTGGCATAATCATCAAGTCTGTTACTACAGACAGACACTCACAAATTCGCGCTTACATGGCATCCGAAAAACCTGAGCTCGAGCATGATTTTGATGCGTGGCATATGCTGAAAAGCATTCGACGAAACATAGTCAATGTAACTAAAAACAAAGAAGAACAGTGCGAAAAAATTGTTTGTAGGAAGCTAAGAAGAAGTGCAACAAGGAGCTAAAAGAAGCAGGACCTCGCTTTATGAATCACTTATGGCATTCAACAGCACTTCCAAGAGGTGATCCTCAGCTAATCAAGAAACTGCGCTTTCTGGCCTATTGCACTTAGCTGGAGTCCACAGTTGGTCACAGGTGAAAATGTCTAAAAAACTATTGGTTAGAATAGTGCTTATTGTAGGGAGTTGTTCCTCAAGTGATCCATGACAACACTTCAAATCTGGCGACTGCACGAGAATGGTCAAACAAGCGAAGCATGAGACCTCTGAATATTTCGGGAACTTTTGAGGTACAAAGAACAGGATCTAAACCTACAATTTCTTGTATTTTAGACAGAGCGTTTCACAAAAGTTTTGAGTTGTAATCATGAGGTTCTCAATTCAATTGAAAACACACGTGTTCCGCTGAATCCTGCTTCTAGCTCCTTCGCTATACTTCTAAAAATGGTTTCATCCAACCAGTTTTTGGCAGATATCAGCAGATTGAATGGGTCTAATAGCACATGCTCTGTCGAGTCTTTCCATTCAATTGCCAATATTTACCGACCAAAGAGAAAGTTTTAGTAAATTTTTTTGTTATAGAAAAACAAGCTAGCATTCTAAAAGGTTCAAATTTAGTTCGAAAAGAGGTTTTATTGGTCGCACTCAACTAGGTGTTATGCATTTCAATGAAAACAAGAAAGCAGAACTCAGGGGCGACAGACTTGTTGTATCTGTCAGAAAAGTGCATTCAAATCAAAAGGTGGCATAGCCGAAAAGAAAGTGAAAGGCAAAAGTGATTTCAAGTGGAAGCGCCTTATTGTTGATGAAGCAGTCAAGAGAAGGGAAACAACAAGCACCGACTACCTAGAAATGGAAGAGCTTTACGATGGTTTTAGCATAATCGAGGAGGGACATTTTATGGAAGAAAATTTCAGCGACCCAGACTTAGAATTACAATTCGATGATGATGATTTTGTTTATTGAAATATAAAAAAATCTTCGGTAGGAATGACAATGAAGAGCAAAATATCAGCGTAAAAATGAAAGACAATAGAGATTCACCAGTTTCTAACCAGTTCTTAGAGCGACCAGAGCCTGACAAGCCAATGACGACGACAAAAGAGTCTAAACAAAACCACAAAGAGGGTGACGGCGAAAAAAATATGAAAAGACTTATCTAATGTGAAGGCAATCTAGCGTTCGGACTCAGTAAAGAAACCTCTGATGGATGGACGAACAACCCTGTAAAATCGTGGAAACATAAATATGAACAACAGATATAAAAGGGAGAGAAGGGAGAGAAAAAAATTCGTGAATTTTCAAATACAAAATTTAAATCTTTTTCAAATCTCTGGCACGCCTGGTTCGCGCCTTTTCTTTTTTGAAAATTGTGTTGCATCTTACACGAGCATGCCCCTTTAACATCACCACGACTTTTTCGAGACTAATACACAGACACCTTGATTTTCAATCTTGTTTATTATATTAAAAAGTAGACATATATCATAAACATCCTTTTTTAAGTTTTTTTTAGAAATACGAGTACAGATACCGTATTTTCTCTAATAGCTCACCCGTCTCTATTAACTCATCCCCCTCTACTTTGAGGACCTATATCTCAGCCCTAAGCAAATATTTTACATCATTGTTTATTGCATTTTCTTAAATCTCATGAGCTCTATCGATTCCACTTTTTAGATTTTGGTTGAACACCCAGAAATCTCAAGATCGACCTCAAAATTTTCCGATTTTTAAGGGGTTGAAAAATAACTCACCCGGGTGAGCTATTAGAGAAAATACGGTAAGTCAAAAGTCTGTGCTTATTTTCGCATCAAAATTGCTTTGTTCTTGTTTTCTGCTGCTTCGATGATATTTTTTCTCCTGCAGCAAGGTGACAAGTCGCTTTTTCTAGGAGTAGCCATCTTGATGCCGAAACAAAACATATCATTCAGTGGCAACGATAACATAAAAACGGTATCAAAAGGTAAGAGCAACATGTTTTACAAAAAAAGCCTTTTTAAGCCAAAATAGATTGCATTTGCGAAAATCGGCTGAACATTTTCGTGCTAAGGCACAATTTTTTGTTGAAATATGAGCGAATATATAGTCAGACCGTTATGGAGAGAGTCATTTATTTAGTGGGGACCGGCATTTCTGTCCGTTATAAAGAGCGTCTGTTATGTAGAGCGTCCGTTATGTAGAACGTTCCTTCCAGTCAATTTCAAGAGAAACCAACCAAACCAAATTTCTGTCCGTTATGGAGAGCTGTCCGTTATGGAGGGGGTCCGTTATGGAGAGCGTCGACTTTACTAATAAAAAAACATTTTGACATGCTTCTGCTCGAAATAAATTTCGGTGAGGTCGAGAAATAAATCGACACTCTCTAATAAACTGACACTTTCTAATGAACCGACACCCTAGAGGAAGGTTGGAAAGTAAACCGACATGTCGGTATATTAGATAAAATACGGTATGCGAACCGGATTTATTTTGTAGGCCCCAGTTAACAAATTATGTTCAAATTTCATCTTTTTGGTGTATCCAGGTACCCTTTTAGGTTGGATTGCCTTGGGGGACCAAGGCAGATGTCTAATTTTGGTCGAATTGTTTTCGAGGAAAGTGTCGATCGCCACCTAAAACATAGTTTAAGCATGTTTTGGCAGCTATAACACCGAAAAAGGTTGATTTTGGGCATTTTCGAGCAACGCGGTATAGTGGGGGTTCGCCCATTTCGCGCCCGAGCCATTTCGCGCCCTAGGACATTTCACGCCCGCCCATTTCATGCCTTAGGACAAATGGCGCCCGATCTGAGGTTACAGGTTCAAATCCTGATGGTTGCAGTATTTTTTTCCTTGAATGATAGTCATAAACCATTTTCTATAGCACCTGTGATCCTTAAGGTGGATAAGGGAAACACCTGTATCTCGCTCATTGGATGTCCACCGCCAGAATCCGAAATTTTGGATTTAGTTTAAAGTGATTTCAAATCATCTAGCTCATTCAGAATCGTGTCCTAGAAACGGTTTGATATTGCTAAAACAGCGATTGACTCGCAGGAAACCCAGTTTTAGAGTAGTTCGGTGCCTCGCTCTGGTTGTTGTAATTAGGTAGTGGTACCCAACGCTCTTCTCTACTTTTAAATCCATCTTATGCAACGAACTTAAAAGGGTATCCAATTATATTATGTATGTGGTTTACATGGTGAAATTTTTTTCGTCATCAAATCCACCTAAATTTTAGATTTGTTAATTATTTTGGAGTTACAAAAGTAAGATTTAAGTGTTTTCGGCTTTGATTCTATTTTTTGTTTATTTTTGTGCGATTTTGCTTCGAGTTATACACTCTCTTTATCTCTAGTTCTTGAATAGGCGTAATGAAACTTTTTTCCAGAAGTGAAAAGATGATAGAATCTTCTGCAAGCCCTCGCTGTTGGACTTGACAAGAGGCACAAGTTGACCAAGAATTTTCGCAAGGTGCGTCAGACTCGTCACAAGGGCCGTCTGTGAAAAAAGTCGCGTGTGGTCCGTGAGTTAATGCAAGAAGTGACTGGCTTAACTCCCTACGAGCGTCGTGTCATGGAGTTTCTCCAAATCAGGTTAGTTTTTTTTCTCTGAGTGCACTCAAGCTTTTAGTCAAGTTACCAGACCTTTTACATTGGCGCAGTGCATTGATGGTGCCTATTAAGAAATTTTATATGGAGTTGACTGCCTAGAACCTTATCTTCTTACTTCTAAACCATATAACGCCTCAATTTTCAGCAAGGACAAGAAGGCTCTGAAGTTCCTGAAGAGACATGCTGGTCAGCACACCCATGCCAAGCAAAAGCGTGATGAAATTCAGACCATCCGAACCATCATGCGCAAGCATCACAAATGAAGGAATCATCTTGCTGTTGTTAAAAGCCTATCATCTTTCGTTGTTTCGAATTAAGAATAAAGTGTTGGCTCTTTTGTCAATATATTTATTGTGGTGGAACGGAATAAGATGAATGCGGGTGTAACAGGTGCTGACACTAGGGCTGTGGAATTCTCCGGAGAAATAGAAACCGGAGATTTCTCTGGAGAATTCTCTAGAATTCTCCAAAAAATCGGAGAAATAGAACTTCATTATCATTTTTACGTGTACTACATGTTTATTTGGCTAATCATAACAGTTCAAGCAAATTCATTCATAAATACATCAAATTCATTTTTGGGGGTTCACTAAAGGGGGAGTAAACTTTTTGCGAAAATTCGATTGAGCGGATCAGAATTCCAGTCCGATGAGTTAAATCGCTCAAAATTCCACCCTGAACCATTCTCAATCATCTTAAACCACCCTAAGCACTGATCTAGAAGATTTAGATACTGGTTTGGATGGTTTAGGGTGGTTTTAAATGGTTAAGAATGGTTCAGGGTGGAATTTTGAGCGATTTAGCCTATCGGACTGGTATTCTGATCCGCTCAATCGAATTTTCGCAAACAGTTTACTCCCCTTTAGTAAACCCCAAAAAACCAACTTTCAGGGACTTCTGGCCATTCCGGGGTGGGATTCTGGGCGGGCAAACCTTTTTCTTGCCGTAAAAATACTTTTTTTTGCCGCAGATTTACTTTTTTTTGCGGTAAAACCGCAGTTGGATACAAATTATGATTGGATACCGCAGTTGGATACATTTGCAGTTGGATACCGCAGTTGGATACAGTTGCAGTTGGATACCGCAATTGGATACATTTTTAAATCTACTCGAATTCCTCCAGTTAAAACATTAGCTTAACCAAAACCAGCTTAACACAAGTTAGTGCTCTAAACGCGGTTCGATAATATCAAAATAGTGATTTTACTAACCGGATTCCCGTACCGAGTTAGGAAAGAACCTTAACTACCTGAAGGTACCCCAACTACCATGTAATTATTTCAGCTGATGCTGGCTGCAAGCAACAATTTTTGTAATTAAGCAGCTTCAAAATTCATAGTTACGTAGCATAACGACAACCATAATTCAGGTTTTCTTAGAATTAGTAGTGAGGTATCTTGATAATTGTAGTCATAGGCATACCCAGGGAGACACGGACAATTCATCCCCCGGGAATGAATTCTCCTGGGGATTAATTGTCGCGTGCCCTACCCAGGGAGGAGGGGTGGTCTAGCCGGGCTATAGACCACTCTCTCGACCCCCCCCGTCAGAAAATTCTGGGCACGCCTATGGCTGTAGTGAAGTGGTAGAAATTGTGTAGTGGTACCTGAGTGGTGGTATTTGTTCTAGTACTACCTCGACAGTCTTACTCACCTAGTAACATCCAGTTATCAGGTATCCAGGTGGTGTTACCTAGTTGGTTAGGATATCTACATAGGAGTTAAGGTCTTTTAAGCATTGCGAGTTAACTTTACGTAAGGGTAAGGTTTAAAGGGGCCAAACGTCCCTTTTTAATAGGAGGGGGCTGAATGTTTTGCTTTATGTAGAGGGGGCGAACGTCCCTTTTTCATAGGAGGCGGCCAAACGATGGAGGTGGCTAAATCACAAATAAAACCTGTTAGCCCGGAACTTTGAGTGATAAATTCAGCATTTTTGAAATCAGTGCCCAAATGAGATTTGCCCAAACGAATAGGAACCTATTGTCTCTTTTCTTGTTTTTTACGTTTAAATCAATTGTTTCTTTGAAATTATACTTTTTTAGCTTTGAATAATTAAGTGACAAATTCAAAAATGTATCCAACTGCGGTATCCAACTACAACTGTATCCAACTGCGGTATCCAACTACAAATGTATCCAACTGCGGTATCCAATCACAATTTGTATCCAATCCAAGGGCAGTCTTTTTTTGCCGCAAAAATACTTTTTTCTGCCGTAAAAAAAATTTGCCGTAGAAATACTTATTTTTGCCGCAGAAATACTTTTTGTTGCCGCAGAAATACTTTTTTTTGCCGCAAATGAATTTTTCGCCAATTTGCTTTTTTTGCCGTAAAAATACTTTTTTTTTGCTGCAACTTTTTCCTTCATTTTGCCGCAAATTTACTTTTTTTTGCCGCAAAAATACTTTTTTATTGCCGCTAATTTACTTTTTTTTGCCGCAAATTTACTTTATTTTGCCGTAAATTTCCTTTTTCCTGCCGCGACTTCGCTTTTTCTGCCGCAACTTTTTTAAATTATTTTACCGCTGATTTACCTGGTTTGCCGCTTTTTCTGCCTGTTATCTATGTTTTTGACGCTTTTTCCAGCGTTTATTATAAACGCTGTTTATTCTCAACAGATAGTCTTTCGAACACAGAAATAATTTCTGCTTACATTTATATTTTACACCTTGTAGTTGAAGTACCCGAGAAATCTCTTGTTTAGGTGCCCTAATAGTTGTATTGAAGATGTATATTTTTGCCGTAAATTCACCTTTTTTGCCGTACATTTCTTTTTTTGCTGCGAATCTACTTTTTTCTGCCGCAACTTTTTTGAATTTCTTTGCCGCTAATTTACTTAGTTTGCCGCTTTTTCTGCCTGTTATCTATGTTTTTGACGCTTTTTTCAGCGTTTATTATAAACATTGTTTATTCTCAACAGATAGCCTTTCAAACACAGAAATAATTCCTGCTTACATTTATATTTCACCCCTTGTAGTTGAAGTATTCCAATTTTGGAACACTGTCTTCTATAAAACCATATACTCAATCGAAAGAAGAGATTATAAGCTACCCATTACAAAAAAGAACGGGTCGACACGCGAGCTCTACAACTATAAAAGTCAAAAAGAAACAAACAGTTGATCACTCTTCATAGTCCAAATACTATCTAAAGATTTGCCTCGAAAAAATGTCGATTCCGTCTCAAGACTTGTTTGACACGCCGTGCGCCAAAGTCTGCCCAAAGAAGTCTGACTGTAGCACAAAAACATAACAAGAAAGACCAAGACTAAAAACTTTGTTTTTAGAAATTGAATAACTTTTATTGAGCTCTATGTGTGTTTGCGGGCACCTCGAAAATACTTTGCCTTGGCTTCCCTGTTAACTTTTTTTCAACAATTTTTCTAATTTTTTTTTTAAACATCTTTGATCTTTTCAATTATATCTCTACTAGTACCTATTTAGGATCTTTACTACCGATGTCATCAATAACTTCAAGTAGTCTTTTTAGGATTGTGCTTAGGCTTAGGGTATTCCACCAGGGTATGTTAAGACGGACTCAGACATGTTTTTATTACCTTAATCGAACTTTTAAAAACACGTTTGAGTCTGTATTAACGTACGCTGGAATCCCCTACACCTAAACTAGAGACCAAAAAGTTTAAAAATTATTGAAAAAAACAACAGGTCTAGGCGCCTTTTTTCCAACTAAAATACTCTTTTTTCCGACTAATTTTACACTTGCATTTCTCTTTGAGTTTTGTGGAACGCAAAAAGCAGCATCATATACAATGGTTAGATTACAAGCAAGACTGTATTTTTCCTGTTTTCCAGAAGATTTAAGAAGTGACCTGGCAGCCTGGTCGTAGATGGATGATTCTGGTTTAATTTTACTTGGGTTCAAATCAACATAATTTTTTAAAATTCAGATACGATTAGCAAAAAAGACTTGTGGCAAAAAAACTTTGTGAAAAAGACCTCATGGTGCTAGTGGAGAATCCGTTGCTCCCAAACAGCTTAGTCCACCCCCTTGTTTTTTTTGTAAAAAAACAGCTTGGACCTCATGTTGATTTTAATTTTTTAGTAAAATAATTTTAGGAAAATAAAGTTCTTCCTGGTCGATGAACAATTTCTACGTCAAACAATGGTATTTAAATATTTGCACATGCGCGATCTCTTTATAAGAAAAAATGCATATTTTGATAATATTCGTGTGCACACCACCAAAGTGGAAGGATTCTGGAGTCACATAAAGAACAAAATCAAGAGCATTCATGGGACAAGTGAGCGGCTAAAATCTTACTATGTCGCTGCTGCTCTGTATTGCCAAAACTGCAATGCTGATCAAAAGAATATTCTAGAATCGTTCTTCGAAAGAGTCTCCATGATAAATAATTTGTTACAACGTTTTGTATCTGTGTTAATAAATGTTGAAAATTGATGGTGTCAATAAATCTTGAATTTTATTTATAAAAAAAAATCTTTATTAAAAAAAACAAGGGGACCAAGTTGTTTGGGAGCGACGGATTATCCACTAGCGACATTCTGGTTTAATTTTACTTGGGTTCAAATCAACATGATTTTTTAAGATTCAGATACCATAAGCTTGTGACATCTTGGCTATCTTTCGGCTTACAATATGCACGAATATTGTGTTAAAAGCTGAAGTGGACTGGATGGATGCCGGACCGAAGAATGCTAAAGAAGAAGAGAAAGCCTGTGTGGCCAATATTCCTATTTGTGGTGTTTGTTCGTGTGTGTGTCTGTGTGACCCGGTGGTAGTTAATAAAGAAGTGGCTCGTGTCTGTGTGGAAAGGGCGCTTGTAAGGGCCGAAAGGCGTTTTCTTACTATATCTTATCTGACACAACTCCAATTTGCATATTTCCGCTCGCACAAGTCCGAACTCTCATATTCGAACTTATTATCCACCGGTTGTTTTTCAACTTAGGCATAAGGTAGGCCAGCGTACGAGGAAGAATTTAATTATCTTTTACTTACTTTTGATCTAGGTTAATTTAGTCTCGATACAGGTACCCATAGGGTTTACCAGTGGGTAAATACCGGTATTTACCGTTACGATATTCAGGAAACGGTATCCAGGTGGAGGTAACGAGGATGTGGTGCTCTGGGGGTGGTACCATCTAGGGGTACCTAAGAGGTGGTAAACAGGTGACCAGTACCAAGAAAGGGTACTTAAGTGGTAGTTTGCAGTACCTAGGTGAGAGTATCCAGGTGGAGTAATTAAGAGGTGGTACTCTGAAGGCATTACCCAGTTTGGGTTGCCCAGGAGGTAGTATCCAGGTAAGTATGATCAAGAGATGTTAAGCAGGGAGAAGTACCAAGAGAGAGCACTCAGGTGGTGGTGCCTAGGCGGTATCCAGGTGGGGGTACTCAAGATGTGGTACCCAGTTGGGGAGTACCCAGGGGCGGTACTTTGGTCTTAGCGCCTTTTCTAGTTACCAATGATAGCGTTTATATTAGGATTAGGAACAAGTTTATATCGAATTGCTCGATTGACATGGTAAAACTAAGATTGACGAAAATGTCGACGAATTGACCTAGAGCCCTAAACGATAAGTGTATTTTATTAATGTTTTAAGAGAAAATTGGCTGCACGTCTTAGTTTTTTTTTGTAGGCCATTGTCTGTTCTATAAGATAGTGAAAAATTCTAGAATAAAATTAAAAGTAGAATAAGTATAGGCACGTATAAAGTAAAAATGTAAAATTTATGAAAGCCTTCACGCATACAAACAAGTGGTGATTTTCATAAAGTTGCAAAAAAACAGTGTATTGTTTCACAGCTTGAAAAATTAGTCTGGGGTCAAATTGACCCCACGGTAAAGGATGTTAGTTTTTTGAATATTTGATTTATTCGACGTCACAAAGAATTTAGAAAAAAGTTTTTTAACAGTAAAAATGTTGTGCGTACATTGTTTAATAAGCTACGAAAAAATTGGTTCAACAACTAAATAAATTTTAAAAGTTAGAGCAGTTTAAAAAAATTTCATTCGAAATCCCGGTAATACTAGGGTTTAATTGACGCCAAAACATTTTTGAAGGGAATAAGGGCTATATAGGGAGGGGAAGGAAATAAAATGGGCCATTAATCACACAGAGCCACTAACAAGAAGATGTTGAACATAGTTTTGAATGCTGGGGCCTAGTACATGAATAAACTCTGGTATGCATGCTTTTTCATGCATCCAGAGTCCCTTTCGAGTGATTTTGTGCCAAAGGAATGTGTGCGCATCTCTAACCAACCAAACACCCTTCGAGGACCAACCAAGCCCCGAAGGGTGCTTGGTTGGTTAGAGATGTGCGCACTCACTAACCTTAGATGTGATTCCGAGTAGTATACTGATCAAAAATGCACACAGAGTGCATTTTTGCCACGGCTCAGTAAAAAAAAAATGGTAGAACAGTCAAAAAAATGTCCAAAAAAATTTACTCATTACATACCTGTTCTAACGAAAAACATTTCAATGAAAATTTTTTTAGCTAAGAGTCAAACTTTTAACCGTAGGTCCATACACATTGTAAACGTGCCTTAAAGCTTGTTAAAAGTCGATGCGATAGTTTTCGGATAACTTGTAGCTATAAATTTTTTCAGGATTTTGCTTAGCATGGTCGATTTGCCTATAAAAGTGCTCTTTTTGTCATTTTTGTAAGCATTATAAAATAGGATTATAAATGAAGGCTAAACTCCCTCATTCGGTGCCCTGCCAAAAGAACCCAAAAACATGTTTTTTCGACGTTTTAACACTTTTAACGTGTAGAAAATAGACCGGTAATATTACCGGTCATAATCTAGATTATGACCGGATAATGAAAAATCGGTCATAATCTTTTTGGCTTTACTGGAGAATGGGTACCGATTTTTGCCCTGGTCCCTTGTTATTTTTTCATGTTTTTGTCCCTTTTTTATTACATTTTCTTTCCGTCTTTTCTTTTCTATTCTATCTTTTTATATAGATTCCTTGATTATTTTTTACTTAGCCATGGTACGAACAGAAAATTATAATAAAAAAGAAACAAAACATAGAAAAAGTAACAGGGGCACCAAGGCATAAAATCGGTACCCATTTACCAGTAGAGCCATCTTTTTTAACAAGCAGGAAACTGTTGTGTCATAATTTACATTTTATCTTGTAGACCACATCTACACATCTAGACCACATTTGTGTAAATAAGCTATCTATTTCGCAATGTACAGAATTTTCTTCAAAATACCAAAGCCGTCGCCGGCAATGAAAATTTCACATGGAACACTTTTTTTCATTGCAGAAATATTCGAGTTTATTTTTTAATAAACTAAACTCAAAAAAGACAAAAATTCTCATTTACGGCGCACAGCGTGCCAAAACATTTTATGCTGTCAACTACACATTGGCGTTGTTTTTTTATTTTATTTTTTCGATTTTTTACATTTTTCTGCAACCTTTTAATTGATATAGTCCTTTAATATTATAAAAATATTATGACCAGAATATGACCGAAAAAAGATTATGACTGGTAATATTACCGCGAAAGATTATGACCGGTAATCAACACAACTCTAGTAGAAAACATGTTTTTAGGGCGCGGCCGACAATTTTTAGAAAAAATTTTTTTGACCAAAAGTTGAATTTTTGCCTTGGGGCGCCAAGGTAAAGGGTACTGGAGGGTACGTGTATTTCCTAAAAGATGGATTTTGAACATAGTTTTGTTGACTAGGACCTACCGCATAAAGAAACTCTGGTATGCATGCATTTTTCATGCATACAAGAGTCACTTTCGAGTGATTTGCGTCTAAGGTATGTGGGTGTGCGCATCTCAACCCCAAGCAACCAAGCCCCTGCGCCCCAAAGTGGCGCAGGGGCTTGGTAGGTTAGAAATGCGCACACTCACTTATCTTAGACATAATTCCGAGAAGTACTCTTGATCAAAAACGCATTCAGAAACTCTTTCTGTCAAGTTCTAGTGAGTAAAACAAGGAAGAAATTTAAAAAATATGCAATTCATGTACCCTCCAGTACCCTTTACCTTGGTCTCCCAAGGCAAAAATTCAACTTTTGATCCAAAAAAACTTTTTCTAAAAGTGGTCGGCCGCGCCCTAAAAACATGTTTTCTACACGTTAAAAGTGCTAAAACGTCGAAAAAAACGGCAGGGCCAGCTCAGGACATTAACTCCTAGGAAATTAATGATGCTAGGAAAAGCCCCTTCTGAAAATGCATATAAGAAAAGGTCAGGCTAGGACAATTCACACTCGGACAGTGACATGTTTAGACAGTAGACCCTAGTACAATAGACTCGAGGACAATGACGTCTTTGGAAAAGCGCCTTTCAGGAAAAGGACACTAGGACAATTTACTCTAAGACAATCGCCTCTTTGGAAAATTGACACTAGGACAATGGACACTAGGACAATTGCATTTTTGGACCATGTACAGCAGGACAATGGACAACAGGACAAGAGACTATAGGACATACTGTTTTTAGACGGATAAAGTGATGTTAGAAATTTTTAGCCAGTTAAAAATTGTCCAAAAAGGGGCTTTTCCAAAAAGGCCATTGTCCTACAGTACATTGTCCAGTTGTCAATTGTCCATACCTTTCATTTTTCCTATATGCGTGTTTTCCTAGAATGGCCTTTTCCTGGCATTATTACTTTCCTAGAACTTATTGTCCTGAGCTGGCCCTGCCGAAAAAACATGTTTTTTGGTGCTTTTGGGAGGGCACCGAATAAGGGAGTCGGCTTAAATAAATAGCATAATAAAACTTTAGAAGTTTGAAGGTTACATTTTACCATGCTCTGTTATTGGATGCATAAATTAAAAATCTACATTGCATATTTTTTACAGCATGAGTTGCACTTTTAGTCAAAAATTATTTTAAATCGTTATTTAATATATTATTAATTCATCAAACGTCTGCCCACGTCACCCATATTCTTTTTTTGCAAAAACTATTTTCAAAACTTAATACCATATTTTCACAACTAACCTAACCATTATTTGTTTAGTCTCAATTACCAAAATTTATTATGAATTTCGAAATTTTGAATCATACCTTTTCCAAAATATAGTCACTACAAGCCCACGCAAAAGTTTGCTTAGCTGCTGTTTTGGGTAATTGGATAACCATAATCCAGCAGTGGAGGTAATTTTTTTAGGTTTTAAGCAAAGTAACTAGCCAGTTGTGCAGATCTATCCTATTTTTAAAATTTATTCTCTCTGCTAATTTTGCAGCCATGATAACTACTTTAAAGATATTTTCGTTGGTAGCTCTAGCATCTTGCAGCAATGCTCAAGCTCCTGATTTAGATCAAAAATTAAAGTCTTTGCCTTCTCCTGGTTCAGCAGAGCTACCATCTAAAGGTAAAGAAAGCTTTCCAGAACTAGATTCAAGCCCACAATCGCCAGATTCTGCTCTACCTAAACCTGACACTCCTAGTCTTGCAAAACATTCTCATTCTGAAGAGTCTTCAAAAAAAGCTTTGCCCTTAAAACCAATTTTTCTGGTCTTCCACCATTTTTGGCAAATACTGGACCACACATTCAAATATTCCAGCTCTGCTACCATCGCTTTCGAAAAGTAGTTCAAGCAGCGGCAGTCACAGCAGTGGTAGGGCCAGTAGTAGCGAAGAAGGACACAAGGATAGTGACAATGGTTTGCCTTCCGTCACTGAACTCCAAGCTGAAAACCACAGCGTTTCTTCACATAGCAGTTCTTCTTCCAGTCAAGAAGACCCCAATTTAATAATTTCCGCTGATCTAAAGTCATCTAGCGAAGAACACAAGACTTTAGTCCAAAAAATCCTGGGTCAGAAATCTCAAAGTGATGCTTCTGAAAGCTCTGAAAATAATTCTGACGATTTGGTCACAAAAATAGTGAATGATGTGCATGTGGTAGATGATGGTGAGAAAGGCGTTCACATTCTCGAGATCCACAACATTAATGCAGGGGCTGTAGCGGATGCTAGTGAGGAAAAATGCGAAGACAATCATGAACACTGCCCTAATTTAGTTGCCAATGGACTGTGCAAAGATAAGGCATTTGGAGATTCAGTGACACAACAATGTAAAAAGGGTTGTGGTCAATGTGAGGTACAGCCACCAAACACTGGTAGCAGCGAAAAAAATGGTATAATAATATTTTTAAGCTTTACGCTACAAGTTAGTTCTAAAATTTTTTTGACTTTACGACTGTGCTTTGTAGCCATTAAAAAAATGTCATTTTAATACATTGTCCTGCAATTTTTTGGCTCCTTGTTCTTGTTCATTTTTTATATAATGACATTTTTTACGCATATTTAAACAGATTCAGATTTTTTTAAAGGTATATTAGAATTTTAAAACAAGTTTAATACCCAACCAGCTGCTTTAAGGCATTGGGATAACTGCGCAGTATCCAGTACTGCGCAGTTAAGCGCAGGGTAGTAAGCTAGTAGCGTAAGCTGAGACCGACTTAAGCATGGTTTGAAACCAGTTTGCTAAACATGGTAGAATCCTTTCTAATATTTTAATGTTATAATAAATCCCTAATGACCCACCCGCGTCCAAGCGCGATTTGGATAAAGCGACAGGAAATAAAAAGCAAATTGGCTTTATGGTCGTACAGGGCGCATTGTCTATTTTTAAAAATATTTGTTTTAGAAACAAAGTGCGAGGATGCGTCAAACATTTGCTTCCTTGGCCAACATTTCTGCAATTCTATTTCGGTACTCAAGACTTTTAAAATCATAATATATCAATCTTTAATCGAAAAATGTCATTCAGATTCTATCTACCAACCAAATGTGCAAAAAAAGTTGTGGTCAGTGCGGTGAATCAGCACACACAGTTGACAAGGAAAAAGAAAGTTACGAATCTTTTTTAAAAGAAGCTTCTAACCCTAAGTTACAAGAAGGAAATGTACCAGAAACCCTGTCAATCAGCTTCCTTTGTCATCTTCGTCTGAAGACAATAGTAAATCGAAGAAAATAAATTCAAAAAATAATCATTTGCCCAACAAGATTTCAGCTCAGAATGGAGCAGCCCAAGATGCTGATGAGCAAGCAAGCCCTTCAGAGTCTGAAGATAAAGTCTAAATTTACCTGACCACGAGTCCGAGCTCAGCCGAAAATAAGGAAAAACGTTTAACAGAAGTATACTGAGTGATATAAACTATTTAAACATACACACCAATATTTATTGTTTGATTGTGATCTTTTGTAGAGCGACTTTTTTATGTCACTTTGCTGCAAAAAGGATAAATTGTTTTGTTTATTATTATTTTTCACTCTTAATGACACAAAATTTAAGTTAACACGGAAGTAGCCAACTGTAAGATATATTGAGTCTTGAGGGAACTTCATCCACCAGCCAACCTGCTGCTAAAAGCCCCTTATCAAACAGACTGTAAAAAGCTTGTAAACCCAAGAGAAAGGGGGCTCTAGCAGTCACAGCGTGTCAAGCTTCAGATCCAAGTTCAAATTCAGTTTGAAATTATGAGTTTCGTATCGAGACCATGCGACAATTATTAGATCCCAATTTTTCATTTTTTTAATGAATTTTTCAATGTTTGATTACAACATACTAGTGTTGAGCGGCCCTCTCGGGCCGCGACTTTGTAAACAAAGTTATTAAATACGAAAGTTAAATGTAGTTTATCGTCAGGAGTATTAATCATTTTCGTGAAAAATCAAAAAGAAGATAAGTCACCAACAAACTAATTTTTGAAGCGAACTTTTTTGCAAAAGGTACTTCTGCTGTTCTTTAATTTGAGTTAATTATGGTCAGGAACTGTAGCTTAAGACAGTTCAAATTGCAAAAATTCAAATTGCGACAAAATCATCGGTCTTATTCGGCAAATATTTGCTGAACAAGACCGATGATTTTGTCGCAATTTGAATTGTCGCAATCTACTATCGCCCTTCACTATATAGAAATGTGAATTTTGAAGTTCATCTGATTAGGCGTTAATTCTAAAGATAATCTGATCCAAGTCTCAATAAAAAAGTAGATCCTTGAATTTAGGAAAGATGTCTTATTCAGATTTTCATCTGATTCAGGCGTGAATTCGAGAGTTTATTGAATCCAGATGTGAATACAGAAGTTTATCAGATTTAGTTGTGAATCCAGGTGTCTATCTGATTCAAGTCTCAATTCTGAAGTTTATTTGATCTAGATCTAATTCAAGAGTTTATTTGATCAGGCATAAATCCAGGAAAGAAACTGGTCGACATGTAATTCAGAAGTAAATGTGATTTAAATTGAATTTCTTCGTTTATCTGAACAATTCTTAATTCAACAGTCTATCTGATAAAGCATGTATACATAAACCTAGTCGGATTCAAATGTGAATTGAGAAATTTATTAGATTCATACGTAAATACAGGTGCTATCTAAATAAGCTGTGAAATCTAAATTTATCACATTCAAAGGTAAATACAGAAGTCTATCACACTCAGACATAATTCAGGTATCCATATAACTAAATTGATTTAGGCGTAAACTTAGTAGTTTTCTGAAAACATAGAGAAGAAGATTTGAATCAAGTCTTTTTTCAAAAGTAGATTTGATTCAAGTCTCATTTCAGGAGTTATTTAATGCGGATTTCGGAGCTCCTGATGAGACATGGCTGGCTTCTCTTTGAAAGTGCCCAATAGGTATGGGGCACAAAGCGGCATCCTTGAAGATGAAAAACGGTCCAGTACTACTATTATGCATCTAGATTCTTTTTTTGAGTGTTTAGTCTCTCAACTTCAAGCCCCAAGCCCTCTACGCTCCCGAAGAGGGCTTGGTTGAGAGTTAGAGATGCGCGCACTCACTTACTTTAGACATGATTTCGAGCAAGATTCATGATTAAAAGTGCATATAGAGACTTTTTTGCCTAGTTCCAGCGACCAAAACGCGGTAAAATACCCTAATATAAGGTGGTTTACCTTGGTCCCCCGAAGCGAAATGTCAGATTTTAAGCGAAATTTATTTATTAAAAAACCGCTTTTTATCAAGAAAAACATTACAAAACAACTTGATTATCGTCTTTAGCATATAAAAATTACTTACTTGTTAAAAGACGTTTAAACATTTTTCTCAAATGGGTAAAAAAGTCGCTCCCGAACCGAATAAGTTCCTGGAATAGTTTTACAAAATAATTTGTATTCCTGCAATGCAGCTTCCAAATTCGTAGCGGATCTAAGTGCAGAGATTTTCCTTAGTCAAATTTGGATTAACCACATTGTGAAGCCAAAATTACCGAAAAATTATAAAAAGTCAAAGTGTTTGATGAAAAAGAACTATACGAAAATGGCTTTGTCTTGGTATAAAACATGCCTACAGTGCGAGTCGCGATATAGTGCGAATTGGCGACAGGTTTAATTGGCCGTCAATGAAAATCAATAAACGATACCCTCGATATAGTGCGTTTTGATATGATGCGAGTCGCGATATAGTGCGACTTTTTGGCCTGTCCTCACTGATAATCTCACCCTCGATATAGTGCGATGCATAAAAAGTAGTTTTTTTGTTCGTCGTTTTGTGGAGAAAAACACTGCTGATCACGCCATTCTCAGTCACAGCGACGCCTTGGACGAATTCTTTTACCAGGAGAGAAAGAAAAATGAAAAGCAGAGCTATTTACCGTATAACCTCTAATAGTAGACATGCCTGTCTACTTTTCAACCCTTGAAAATCGAAAAAAAAGTATTCCGATTTTGAGATTTTTATTTATTTTATTTTTATGTGCTCAACCAAAGTCCGAAAATAAAATCAACTAAGATCGCGGTGATAAAAAAACGCGAAAAACAGATCTGCAGAACAATTTTTCTGGGCTGAGATATAGGTCCTTCAGGGTGCCCGTCTATTAGAGGGTGCCCGTCTATTAGAGGCTATACGGTAACCGATTTCTTCCATGTAGTCTGACGTTTTTGAATGTTATGTGCTTGCTGAATAAAATTTATCTACATCTCCGGCTAAAAAAGTAAAAAATAGAGTAGAATAGCTTACCCTCGATATAGTGCGACCTTCGATATAGTGCGACTTGCACCTTGTCTCCAGCGACCGCACTACATCGAGACTCGACTGTATTAGTTAATTAATTACTTTGGACAATTTTTTGTATCATATAAACATTTTGTAAGAACTTATGTATTAACCTGATACAAAAAATTTTACAGTTATCACCGTATAGTACGTAGCTGATATATTCTTATTAAAAAATTCTTATGTAGTTCAAATTTCCCGATTTTTCCCGCAAAAATACATTTAGCCTGCGAAATTTTTCAAAAACATTTTGCCCAGGCAATAACGCAATCTTAAGTAGCACTTCTCCTTGAAAAATTTTCAAAGCCGTAGCTTGGAGTAAACTTGTAAGCTTGCCGATAAAATCTTTTTTATTTCAAAAATATTACATTTCGACCACTTCAGAAAACTGATCGTGTAAAATATTCACTCATTCTTCCAAAAATTATAAAGCTGCAAAAATATTATTTGGATGAAATAGTCCAAATCTTGGCTGACTAATTTTATAATCACCAGACTTAGAATGTGAAATAAGTAAGCAGCTAAACAAACCTAGGCCTCTACCTATTCCAATAATACACCTAAGAGCTGCAATCATCAGTGTCATTGACGCAAATTACTGAAGCTTTTTTGAAATCAGCTAAAACTTTAGCACCTGCTCTAATCCATTCAGACGGTCTTTATAATAAACAGATCCAGCAGTGTAGAGTCAATTATATCTTAGTTACAGTCGCCTGATATCAACTTAAGTGTGCTGTAGGCTTGTGTTGACTCTTTTTCATTCAATTTTAATATACGGCCACTTGGCAACGCTTTTTTTTAAATTTTCGGTGTTTTCTTATATAAAAATAAGCAATTTGATGTGAAATATTTTTCTGAAGCTCCCTAGTGGTTGAAATTTTTTCGCAAAAATCAAATCACAGAGTAGAATTTTAAAAGTATGCTTAGCTGACGAAACTTGAGCGGGAGTAAGGAGTGGGTAGGCACTTATTTAGTCTGCGAGCTCATTTTATAATTTTCTTAGAAATCATGTTTAAACGTCTTCTAAGTTACTATTGTGGGCTAACAACGGTAAAAACGTTGTCATCTGACACTCTTGTATTTAAAAATCGAAGCTTCGAAAAGCTTATAACTAAAATTTGACCAAAAACCTTGCTTTACCTCGGTCCTGTAAGGCGAAAAATCAGATTTAGTCAAAAAAAAAGTTTCTTTTTGAAAATTAAATTTCTATGTAAGAAAGTATCAGAAAACGACATTTTTTGTTTGTAGCATATAAAAATTAATTAGATATCGTGGCACTCCAACGTAAGTATGTATCTTGTCGATTGATTTTTTCAATTGTCAAAAAATTGTACTTACTTAGAGACAACAAAAAAATTAAAAAATAGGTAATTTTATTTAAAAAAATGATGGCCAGTTTTTAAATTCTCAGCATTTGTTATTTGAGCCGCATTCGGTTTAGTTAGGATCTTATGTTCAAATATTTTTTACAAAGCTTAAGAATATTTCAGCACCAAAATGTTGCACAAACCTAGTTCTACCAGCAGATGTATCTTGGTTACACTAGTATTTGTGATCAGCAGCCTTCTTATTATTCTACATACTACAAATGCGCAAAGCAATGTAAGCGGCTGCTTAACATTTATTTTAAATTTTATGAAAATATTTGTATTAACTTTTATTTATGTTCTTTTAAGCCAGAATTCCTACTGTTTTAAAATACTTTTTTCAACGTTATTAGTCGAAATTAGTTAAAAAAAATCAGTATAAATACTTATTTAAATTAAAGCAAAAAATGATTTGAAACCTTCAGTTAAGAAAAAGTTACCGATTTTTTCACTTCGATTTTTCAAATTTCTTAAAGTTATCAAGTCGATTTCGGTGATCAAATTAAGTATATTTGACATAATCACTTTTTTGTATTCGAATATGGATCAAAGTTAACTTCACAATTTTATAGCCAATGTCGCCTTCACAAGTCGATGCTCAGAAAATGTTAGGCAGTGATGTGCTAGTCCGAAAACGACGAGATGATGATACTCCGGAGGATGCTCCTGCTGATGAGGAAAAGAAGGATGGCGACGGTGATGGCGAAGAAAAGAAAGAAGGTGACGGTGATGGCGAAGAAAAGAAAGAAGGTGACGGTGATGGCGAAGAAAAGAAAGAAGGTGACGGTGATGGCGAAGAAAGAAAGAAGGTGACGGTGATGGCGAAGAAAAGAAGGATGGCGACGGTGATGGCGAGGAAAAGAAAGACGGTGATGGTGATGGTGATGACAAGAAAGATGGCGATGACAAAAAGGAGGATGATGAGAATGGTGATGGTGGAGACAATGAGGCAGCACCTACAGAAGAAGAAACAAAGGAGGAGATGGTGCCAAGACAGAAGATGCAAAAGAAGACACAGAAAAGCCAGAAAAAAAAGATGGAAAAGATGGTGGCGGCGATGATGCAGGTGATGGTGGAGATAATGATGACAAGAAAAAGATGAAAAAAAGGAGAACAAAAAAAAAGATGATGACGAAGAATCTAATGATGAAGATACAAAAGGAGACAACCAAATGCAAAAAGGTGGCAAAAAAATAAGCATAAGCAGCGCGCCGAGGACAATACACACAAAACCAAAAAGGGCTGCAAAGATAAGAAAAGTAATTATTTTATAAATTAGTACAAATATTAAATGTAAATCTTAAGACTACAACTGCTCCAGCAAGAAGCACCTATGCTGGCACGGCAAGAAGAAGCACAAGATTCAAAAGAAGTGTCCCATGACTTGTGATCTATGCGGCAGTGATGGAAAGCACTGTGAGGATCAGATCAATGGCTGCGAGGCTTTGAAGGTGTTTTTTAAATGTTTTTTTTATATAAGTATCAATCAAAAGATACTTTAAAGGGATTGTGCCACAAAAAAAAGAAAGTTATGAATCAGTGCGCAGGTACTTGCGGCAAATGCGGCAAGAGTGGAAGCACAAGCATGATAAACACAGTGAGTTTGATCCTATACTTTTTGTGTTCCAGTCCAGATATGCTGTCTTAGTCGCTGTGTTGTTATTTGTTCAAATAATTCGAAAAAAAAGTCATACAACGAAACAAGGATACCATATCCGTACTAAAGCCGCTTTTGCATCTTTATAATTTAAGCAGTTCAACCTAATATATTTAGAGCACTGCAAAAACAAAGCCAAGAACTGCGACATTCACATCACCCTATGTGAAGATGAGGTACGATTTTTTTAGTTTTTAACACTCCAAGCCATGATTGTGCTAACAGCTTATATAGACTCAATTTTTTTGTGCCGAACGCAACTGTACCTTTCATTTTTTCAAATACGTTTTTTTCAAACACGTTCTTTTCTACTCTTCTTTAAAAAAGGCATTATTAACTTGCGTAACTCGTTGTTATATTGAAGTATGCAAAATTACTTGTGATACAGCCTCTTGTTTGTGAAAAGTTCATACCATTCAACAGACCATGAAAAACTGCACAAAAAAACTTTTTTTTTCTCATTCATACACCTTTTTTCTCGACTTTCACACAAGCCGAACTTTTATTTGGCAAAAGTGATAAATAATTTGTTTCTTTTCAGCAATGGTTCAGTTTGATGACTCAACACTGTCCTAGCTCATGCAATCGTTGTGAAGAAGCCAAAAGACAAAAGCACAAGTGTAAAGACAAGAAAAAGGCGTAAGTAGTTACAAGTATCTAAATAACCATGTAATATTTAACATACAAACTTAGATGCAAGAAATGGAACAGCGAAAGCGGTTTCTGCAACAATCCTGCCTACATGGAATCCACCAAAAAACAAAAGTGCAGAAAAACTTGTGGCTTCTGCTAAACAACTAAAAGAGAAAATACAGATTTTATTGCAACCATACAACTATAAATTGTTTCAGCTAAAAATTAATACTGATTTTTTAAAGATTTTTTGAGAATACTTTTTTACAATAAACTTTTACATTTTCAAATACGTGTCAAGCAGTGACTGAATTCCTGGCCCTAGTTAATAATATGCTAAATTTTTGGTTGGCAACCAACTCTGGCGGTAGGGTCACATTTAATTTCGCGACATTTAATTTCGCCATATTTCATTCATTTTCTCTGACTTTTTTCCAACACTTAAATTTTTTTACCATCTCATAGCTAAGATTTCAGGCTACATGAAATAATGCGAAATGAAATGTCGCGATATGAAACGTGACCCTACCACTCTGGCTGTTGTTTTTTTAGCTTGTGCTCAGGCACATAGACGGATAGCGTGCGCTGAGACGGACGCAATCATGTTTCCTAAAAATACAAAGAAGGTAAGACAAAACTTTAGTTAGTCGTTAATTAATCTGTCCTTAATTACTCTGCTTACCTTGTGACTAATCACAAGTTGAAAAACAAAAGTGGATAACAATGCGAAAAATAGGACCGATTCTTAAATAGACTGCGATTTCAATTTTGAAGCCACATTTTCGTAACGACTCATCATTGCAATTGCACTTTTCCATACCGACAGAAAGAGAGATAGTAACGATGGAGTACCATCATAGAACGTTGGCAGATTATGTCACCAGGTGGCTGTCGGCGAGTTTTTGGTAAGCTAGGGTCGAGCCTGGCAGTAGATGATAGGTTTAAGGAGAAGAGCTTTTGGAAAGTACCGTTTAAGCAGAAAAAGTGTGATAATGACCTGTTTGAAATGAGATTGATCTTGCACCGAAGGATTTTGACCCGTTGACGCAGAAATCATTTGAGCTTTGCTCTCTAGAACTCAAAAGAAAAATCTAGCTGCTTGAGAAATGCTCTGCGCAATTTCGGGAACGGAATCAAATTGTGCTCAAGGTGGACCCGAAGCTCAAGCGACTGATCGACAGTGGAGGTGGCGCTCTGGAAACTCTGAAGATGCTCAAGGCTGGATGTCATCAAGTGCTGGAAGAAGAAGCCAAAGCCCAGGTTAGTGAGCTTTTAAGAGTTTGGGTCGAATACCCGGTAACGTTGGCGAAATGGAATGGAAAATGGAATTTGACCCGAGGTAGATTGAAGCTGATGTAAAGCATGAAGACCGATGTTGGACCCGGAAAAGTTGGATCGATCAAGAAGAGGGTTGTTCCAAATGCCGAAATCGAGCTGGCTGGTGGTTACGAAGCGCTTTTCGATTGCGGTGACAAGATCCCCGCAGCTCATGAGTAGACGATCCGACTTCCGGGGCTCAGCACAGGTGGTGGCCGTTCCGCACAAGCAACAAGAAGAAGGAAGGGTTGCAGTGACGAATCCAGCCCCCACGGGGAGTAATCAGGTGAAGGAGATAACATCATATTCGTGTTTCTTGACCCAATTTCATAAGAAAGCCGCGCGTTTTTTTTTGATTCTAAGAAAAAAATTCGAACCACAGGGGGTATCATGGTTTTTTAGTCAAAATTTCAAAAATTCAAATTGAAGCCTTTTAAACTTTAAAGGGAACAAGGGCTGTATTGGGAGGGGAAGAGAATAAAAGGGGGCCACTTTAATGGCAGAACGTTAAAAAGGTAATTTTTTGTATTCTTCCACTGTCTTACCATGTTTTTCAACTTGGGCCGTGGCAAAAGGGGACTCTATATGCATTTTATGATCAACAGTACTTCTTGGAATCATGTCTAAGGTAAGTGAGTGCGCGCATCTCTAACTCTCAAGCCCAAGCCCTTTCGGGAGCGCAGGGGGCTTGGGGCTTAGAGTTGAGATGCGCACACCCACATACCTTAGACACAAAACACTCGAAAGTGACTCTGGATGCATGAAAAAGCATGCATACCAGAGTTTATTTATGCGGTAGGCCCCAATATTCAAAACTCTGTTCAACATCTTCTTGTAAGTGGGCCCTGCAACGACCTTATTACTGTCAGTCGCCTTTTCGAAATTTCTCACTTAAGTGTTCTCATTGCTATGGTGTTTCTCTCTACCTCGTGGACATATTTGCGTCCCAAAAATAAAAAAACGGGGCATTTTTTTAGCGAAAGTTTCTCTTTTCGCATTTAAATACCAACTTACAGGTCCTCGGTTTGAGTATTAAGCGTTCTCTACGAAACGAGTGTGCCCAAGGTGGCGTAAACAGCACGGCAAAAGTGAACCTGATACAGATTACGAAGAAGTTGGCTAAATTCCATGGATCTGATCACGGTATTTTCAATGTCTATTTTTACACAAACCAAATGGTTAGTATCAGATGTTTTCCAAGAGGTGGTGAAAGGTGCTAATGCAAACAATAATGATGCCAACAGAAAAGTGTTCAACTATGCAAGATCTAAGTCGTACCCACCTATCAAGCATTATGAGCAATTGAAGGAAGAAAAATCATCTGCCTACATCCACACTCTACGCTCTAGTGATACAATAGGTCACTGCTACTTTCGGGAAAAGCTTCTCCGCTTTGCAAGTAGGAGATACATGGAAATTTCGACGCTACTCGGTAATACCCCCCCCCCCCAAAAAAGCTACTCGGGAATACCCCCCCCCCCAAAAAACCTACTCGGTATACCCCCCCCCCCCAAAAATCAAGATTTTTAGGAGTGGTCAAAACCCATTTTTAAGCAATAATTTCGCCATAAAAGGTCCAGAAAAGCAATTTAAAAGGGATTATGGGCTGTATTGGGAGGGGAAGGGAATAATACAGGGGCCACTTTTTTTTAGCTGCTTTACCATGTTTTTCAACTCGGGCCGTGGCAAAAATAGACTCTATATGCATTTTATGATCAAGTGTACTTCTCGGAATCATGTCTAAGGTAAGTGCGTGCGCGCATCTCTAACTCTCAAGCCCCCTGCGCCCCCTTCGGGGCGCAGGGGGCTTGGGGCTTGGAGTTGAGATGCGCACACCCACATACCTTAGACACAAATCACTCGAAAGTGACTCTGGATGCATGAAAAAACATGCATACCAGAGTTATTTATGCGGTAGGCCCCAGTATTCAAAACTATGTTCAACATCTTTGATTTTTCGGCCGAAAAGGGTCTCCCCCATTTTCCAGCCTGAGGCTAAGAGCCAGAGGCTCAGCCATCCAAAAGTTAAACAACAACCATCAGGATCCACCCGGCTGACCGGTCTGATCATTTCGAGTGCTTATACTTTTACGTGCACCACAAGTGGCTGGGTTTGAAAGTGACTTCAAGGCTAAGAGAATTAATACTCTTTGGTACTTATAGGCACTATAAAAGTGGCCCCTGTATTATTCCCTTCTCCTCCCAACACAGCCCGCAATCCCATTTAAATTGCTTTTCTGGTCCTTTTATGGCGAAATTATTGCTTAAAAATGTGTTTTGACCACTCCTAAAAATCTTGATTTTTTGGGGGGGGGGTATAACCGAGTAGCTCCTAGGATTGGGGGGGTATTCCCGAGTAGCACTTTTTGGGGGGGGGTATAACCGAGTAGCGCCGAAATTTCCTCTTCTATCCCGACAACTCATTTTTTTTAGATAATGAAATTGCAATATTCGGATCTGACGCTTAAATAGAGTACCTTCTTAAACGTGACTACTGGCTGTCTGACGGAACATTTAAGTACAGTCCAAAACGTAACGCGATTTTTTTATTTCTGATTCAATTTTTTTCTTTTAATAGGTAGCTATCAATTCTACCGCGTCTTTGGGATGAAACTTGACAACGATGGAAAGTATGCTTGTGTACCAGCCATCACTGCATTACTTAAGAGAAAGACTAAGGAAATATACAAGACCTTGTGGGAAGAAGGTAGATTTGATAACCTATTAGTTAGTTTTAAAGTTCTGCTTTCAAGTGTTCAACACATGTGAGCGACTGTCAAAATGCAAGGAAATTCCTCGAATTCCTCAACATGCTCTTATTTGCCTGTGGCGGTGTTTGGGCGTGCACTTGGGCTTTTACGATTTTGAAAAACCACCTACAAAAAAATTTTGACCATTTCAAAAAGGTGAATAAAATTTAATTAATTAAAAATTACACCGATTGGGAATCGAACTTTCGGCAAGAACGTGAAGGCATGCCACTGCGCCACACACACCTGTTCATACTAATTCATGCTAATCTGAAAAGCGTAGTAGATCGAAAATTTTTAATTTTTAAAAGCCAATATCTCGGTGCAGTTTAGCGCGTTGCAGATTTTGCGAACGGTTCCGTGATCAGATCAAAGAGAGCTATCTTTTGGTATATAATGTTCTTTGATACGTGACGGGGTGGTCGTGCCTTTCCCGTGTAAGGAGTCGGGTTATAATGTCCGGCACAACTTGTGGTGACTACTAAAATGAGCGGCCACTATGCAAAGTGGCCACTATGGTGGGGGGTCTAACATAGGTAATTTACTTTTGGGCCAACCAAACCAAAATTTTTGTGGGCACTATAGAGAACAGCCACTATGGCGGAGGCGGGAGTCGACTGTATATATCTGCTGATATTTTTGATACAGATAAATACAGGGTGCCCCAATAAAAAATTAAAGTTGTTTTACTCTGGCAAATTTTTGTTACGCGATCATAATAGGCGCAGGGGCTTGATGAGTTAGAGATGCGCGCACTCACTTACCTTAGACATGATTAAGAGCAAGACCCTTGGTCAAAATAGCACGTAGAGGCTGTTTTCGTCATCTATAGTGACTAAAACAGGGTGGAGTATGAAAAACCAACCATTTTCTGGCCATCCAGGTACCCTCTTAGGTTGGATTGCCTTGGAGGACCAAGGCAAAAAGTCAAAATTTGGTCGAAAATTTTTTTTCGAGAAAATGTCAACCGCCACCTAAAAACATGTTTTAAGCATGTTTTAAAAGCTAAAACGTCGCAGAAAATTAATTTTGGGCATTTTTGGGCTATGCGGTATAGTGTACTCCTGCCAAAAAATCTTTAGTATGTGAAGAGTTATAATCATTTTTCGCACTTTCGTACCAAGACAAAAATCTAAAAAAGTTGAAATTTTCAGATGACCATAGCGCAACTTTTTTGACGAAATTTTGAAAAACCGAAAACACTATCGTGTTCAGCGTGAAATTCTGTGTCCAACGAAGCAAAAATGCCGTTTGACCATCATAGTGTTAAAGCCGAAAGTGGGAGGCGCATTTTAGTGTTATGATGCGCCAATAATGATCACATTTGATAACTAACCATTGCTCTCTAAATGTGAATTTCAATAGTTGACGACTATTTTTAGCAATGTATGAACAAGATGCTCAGCTAAAAAATGTACGGCGTTTTTTTAGAAACGCTTTAGTTTGTTTTTGCCCTTAATTTTTGAATTCGCGGTTTGCTGCCGATATTTTTTTTTTATTCGGAAAAAGAGAGTCTGGCAATTTATTTGATACCAAACATGCCCATAACACTTTATTCGAATCATCAACGTATTCAACAAAACCATTCAACATCCATTTCAACAAATTGTTAATTGTCGAGGATTTTCGAAGCTGAAAGTGTTGAGAGTCAAAGAAAGTCAAAGTCAAGGACAAGCCGACCTCCGATCAAGGTCGGTTGGTTATCAACCAACCTTGATCAGAGGCTGGTTTGTCCTTGACTTTGACTTTCTCTGACTTTCTTAATCATTTGTCGAAATTGGTATTAATTTGTTTTGTTGAGTTTGTTGGTAATTCGAATAAAGTGGTATGTGCATCTTTGGTACCAAATAAATTACCAGACTCTCTTCTTCCGAATAAAAAAAATCTCGGCAAAAAACCGCGAATTTAGATACCGAAATTTAGATACGCGAATTTAGGTACCCGCCTACTGTTTTTTGGAAAAAAACAGTTTGGCTCGATCTTTCGACCAATTTCTGAATGACATCAAATGTGACTTGGTATGTTCATAAAATCAGCTACTACTCAAACATTTTATGTACACTTGCATAAATGTATGGCAAAAACAAACTAGGGCGTTCATGAAAAAACCTTGTATCGCTAACCGGACTAAAGAAAAAACGACAAGTGTCTTCAATGATCAATGCTATTTGAAATATTGCAACCAAGGTTTCACATCTGATTTTGTGATATTTTTACTCAACACGTTTACGAACCCTCAGATAGTCTATAGTTAAAGTCAGGAATTTTCGTGTCCAGGGTGGTAAATCGATGTTTTTGCGTTTTTTGCCACCATAAGCCATATAATTTGCTAGAAGTTGCCATACAAATATGGATGATATATCATTTTGTAGATAAATCTTTTTTATCATGCTTTGTGGCGCGAAGCTTCGCCCTTTGTACTACTTATAGCAATTTCGAGCAAATTATATGGCTGCCGGTGGCGAAAAAACAAAAAACCATCGATTTACCACCATGTTCATCTTGATAAAAAGCCTTAACACGTCCCGGCTTGACTGTGCTTAATTTCCAGGAGAATTTGTACCCGCCTACTGTTTTTTGAAAAAAAAACAGTTTGGCTCGATCTTTCGACCAATTTCTGAATGACATCAAATGTGACTTGGTATGTTCATAAAATCAGCTACTACTCAAACATTTTATGTACACTTGCATAATCTCAACATCTTGTAAGAAAGCGCAGGAAATCATCTTTCGAATGACATACTGTTCAGGTTTTTATAATAACTACATGTAAAATATTTCGCTTAAAGAAACAATTGTGCCATTACAGTCAAACCTCGATAATCCGCCACCCTCGGATCGGTCCCATGGGGTGGCGGATTATCGAGGTTTGACTGTACTATCAAAAAGCTCTTTTTTACTTACATGTGCAAAATTACGTGTGAAAGAGCCGTTTTTTCAGCAAAGTCCGCATACCATTTGAAAGTGTCTTTGACAGAGATTTGCCACAAAAAAATTAAATGTTCTACAGCAAAAATGATTAACCTAGTTTAATAGGATATAAAAAGATAATATTTTTTTCTCCCAGTAAATACACTGCGAATACATAGCAAATTATTTTTCTCTCACCTTAAAAAAAAATTCCCGCAAAATACTTGTTTTCCACCGCAAAAAACTTTTTTCTCACCGCAAAAAAATTTTTCATCGCATTTTGGATTTTTTAGTCATAATTTTGCGGGAATTGGACTTTTAAGTCTGAAAATAATTTGGATCGCTCAGAATCTCACCCCAGAATGGCCAAAAAGCCCTGAAATTTGGTATTCTGGTGGTTCACTAAAAGGAGGTAAACTTTTTGTGAAAATTCGAATGAGCGTATCAGAGTCCCACAATGATCGGCTCAATCGCCCAGAGTCCCACCCTCAAGCATTCGAAACCATATGAAACCATCTTAAAAACTGGTTCAGGATAGATAAATTCTAGTTAGGAGTGGTCTAAAGTAGTTTAAGGTGGTTCTAAATGCTTGAGAGTGGGATTCACACAAAAAGTTTACCGCCCTTTAGTAAGCCCCAAAAAACCAAATTTCAGGGATTTTGGCCATTCTGGGGTGAGATTCTGAGCGATCCAAATTATTTTCAGAATTAAAAGTCCAATTCCCGCAAAATTATGAGTAAAAAATCCAAATTGCGATGAAAATATTTTTTGCGGTGGGAAACAAGTATTTTGCGGGAATTTTTTTCGCGGTGAGAAAAAATAATTTGCGGTGATTTTCAAGTGTTTTGCGGTGAAAACAAATTCCATCCGATATAAAGCAGCAAAAAACGACCATATTACTTATTTTTAAATTTATTTTCACAACAATCTTCGAAATAAATCAACAATTTCAAAGTGTATACTTAATAAATAAATAAAATCTTTCATTTAGGTGCAAATCTTGCATGTCCTGTAAATAAAATTAGTAATCATTAGTAGTAAGTTTGTAAAAAATGTTAATTTCACATACTTTCGGCATTCCTGTCGCATAACCGATAGCCAAATTCCTCGCATATATATAGGGTTGCATCGCTCTGGAAACTTTGGACAATCCGACACTCCAGTAACTGGATGCAGCTTATCTGTGCATATCAAACCTGCAAGTAAAAAGTTAACAACTTTTTTGGAATTTGAAGTAGAATTATTAACATTAGTATCAGAATAGGAAGTAATCGTAGTATACACCCCGATCAGTTGACTTGGCCCAAATTTTGGTAACAAATGCTGGTCAAAAAGGCCTTGGTGGATTTTTAGACTGACTATTAATTGCGAAAGTTTTAATAATCCAATTAATTAACGGGTGCGCCAGAAGTTCCCGTGAGAACTTTGTCAGCAGTTTAAATAGACGCATATGTTACTTAAATTCCAAATATACAGTTTTGTAGCTTCACTTTCCCTCTTTCAATTGGTATATTAAGCTTGCTTAAATAATTTTAGAAAAGTACACATCTATTTTAAAACAGGTCAATAAAATAATTATAAGGCCGTATGCAGAGACATGGGTGGGTTTCGGATGCAGGATGACTCTTTATTCTATTGTCTCTTTTGAAATGAAATGGAGTAGGGTTCAGATCTAAAATTATATTTGACAAAATACGAGCACAATTCGAAAAACCAAGTAGGATCCGCCATATCATTAGGTTTAACAAGAAGTAATTACCGGTGCCTCCATTCGCTCCATTGCCACGATTATCTTCATTGCCTTTTTTATCATTCTCTTTACTCTTCTCCATACTTTCGTCTTCGGAATCTTCCAATGACTCTTCTGTTGACTTGCTTTTCTCCTGGGTCTTACTGTCCAAACTGTTTTTGCTTTCTTCTTCATCTGTTATGTTAGAGCCGGAATCTTGGACCGGTCCAGATCCACTTCCTGAACCAAG
The DNA here is from genome assembly GCA_004194705.1 of Ditylenchus dipsaci. NCBI lineage: Eukaryota > Metazoa > Nematoda > Chromadorea > Rhabditida > Anguinidae > Ditylenchus > Ditylenchus dipsaci. Next base: position 1,304,519 of record SADC01001112.1, on the reverse strand, counting down.
TTTAGAAGGATCAGGTTTAGAAATGTCAGGAGCACTTTTACTACTAGCTGCTTGAGCGTTATCAAGCAAGATTACAGAAAGAAAAATAATGCAAATTTGTTTGAAAAACATAACTTTAATTTTGAGGAATTGAAGAATTCGAAAGGCTTTTTAAACGGTTAGATTTAGAAAAAAAAACCAAAAAGATTTAGAATGCGTCATTTATAATCATTATTCAAATAGTGACTGGCACCAGTAAATGAGTTGCAAACAGTTAAGCAAACTATTAAAATGAATCATCCTAAAAATTTAGGCTGGATTTGATTTTAAATGTGATATCATGGTTTTTAAACTGATTGAAATCAGTTTCTCTCCTCAAACGCATTATTTTTCGTTTTGAAATAAAATCCTTCAGACTTATAATCAGTGTTAGTCTTGAAAATATTTCGGCGCCGATCTCACTTGAAATGAAACCGCAGCGCCAAGCGCCTGCATCAAAAATTTTTGGCTCCGGCGCCATCGCCGGAGCTAACCTCTTTAAGATACCATGCTCACGGTGGTCTGGTGGTCGGTGCCGCAATTGGGGGGGGGGGGGTGGTTGTTCATAGGGTAATTACCCCTGCCCCCTTTACAAATATGTTACCTCCCCCTTGACCGAAAAAATTAAGCAAATTACCATCTCCCCCCCCCTGAAAAAGTTGAAGTTGCGGCTCTGCTGGTGGTACCCCACCAATTTAAAACTTTTTCCGAATCATTGAACTTCTGTGCGTATTTTTCAACATAGTTTCTAACAAAACTACACCTAAAAAAAATTCTAGGCTTTGTTTTGTAGAAATCTAGTTAAACGATCCGTAGAGAAATCAAACGATTAGGAAAAATTTTTGAATTGGCGGGTGACCACCAGACCACCATGGGCCACAGCCCCCCAAAATTCGAAATCATAATTACTTTCGAAATTTCGCGCCAAATGAAAAATTCATGGAAATCGTGGTTTCGGCCATTCCTCTTCTGTTACTCTTCTGTTACACTTCTTCAGTGGAATTTCCTGATCATTTTGTGAACTCTTACGCCTATCAGGTTCCCTAATAAATGGGCTTTCAGATGAGCTATCACTTGCTACAACATGCTGGGAAAACTTTGATTTTGAAAATGTTTTATGAAAAATGGGACAAATTTTTTTTTCGGGTAGTGCTCTAAAACAGGTTTCGTGTGGTCATCAGTCACATATTTTCAAGGGTTTTTTGCGTTAAAAACATAGAGCAAAAAATTTGCTACATCTCTGTGGAAAAATTTGTCAAAAAAATGCGCATTTTCGCGATTTCATGCGGGACGAATAAAAAACCTACCAAAAACGCCCATTTTTGACTAGAAAAAATGAGTTGCTGGCTGTAAAGTGGTTCTAGTCGTAGATTTTGTGTTCTATCAAAAATCTGTCTGATGATCATGTACTAGAGATCATGAGCTACATTTTGGTGCATAGAGTACTTCCAAAAACTGTCGTTTTCGGATTTTCCTCTGTGCCTTAAATTTTGACTAAAAATTTCTTGTATTCAGGTATATGAGTATGGTCCGAACAAGGCGTCGAACAGCAGTGGATACCGTCGACAATTCGCTAAATGTGATGAAAGGTGATACAACAGAAGCTGCAAGAAGTGCGAAGAAGAGGAAAAATGAACGGAAGAAAGAACAAGCGCTTCAACTAGCATCTGCGAGGATATCTCACCTTGGTAGGGTTTGCTTATTCAGTTATTCGATGCTGAAATGTTATTTGAACTTAAGACAAGCGCGAAGCAGCATCACAACTGAGTGAGCAGCAGTCTAAGCAATCATCTCAAGGACTTCTGTTTTGCTGGTGGGAAGGATGGTCGGCAAGTGATGGATAAGTACTACCGAAAGCTGCTGAATTTCTGTCGCCTCAAGGATGATTCTATATGGTGGCCTTGAAGAACAACAAACTGACTAAATCATCCAAAACTGCGCTCCTTCACTCACTGGAAATGTAATATTGCAGAGAAGGTTTGTAATAAAGTTGTCATTACTGTGAAGATAACTAGTCTTTTAGCTGTGGAATAGGACGACTGCAGCTCTCGCTCTTCAAGATGATGGTGTCGCCATTACCGGAGGCAAGATTCATATGATCCTCACGGCTGCTGATGTCACTGTCGAGCCGTTTTGGCCTGGTCTATGTGCAAAAACTCTCAATGGAGTTGATGTCAAGGTGGCTCTCCAATATCTTTGCAGTTAAATTACCGTATTTCTTCTAATAGAAGCCCATGGGCTTCTATTTTTCAACCTCCCAAAACTCTTGAAATTGTCAATCAAAAATGACCTTAACTCCGAAACCTTAGTCAAAAAATAGGGGGTGGGCTTCTATTAGAGCATGGGCTTATATTAGAGGAAGTACGGTATGTTCCAAATTTTTAGGATTTGATCTCTAACATTGGATATGGTGTTGCAACTGCACCTAGTGCTGCTTTCGCCGGTGATGGTTCCAAGCATGAAGTCGCTGCCGCTCCTGCCAGGAAAAGAAGAAGAAACAAGCGCCCAAGGAAACAAGTGAGGAAGAAGATATCGGATTCATCTTATTTGACTAAATTCTGCCTTTAAAGTGCTCCTCTTCTTCTGTTGTTACATGTTACGAATAAATTTGCTTTTTTCTTAACGCTCTTATTTTCCACAAAAATGTAAACGGATATTATAAGTCACCACGTTGGATGGTGAATGGAGATAAACGAAGGTTTTCATCATTAGGAAATAGACAGAATATCTTCAGAAAATTATTGGAAAATTTTATGTAAGAAATGTTGTTTTGATTTTGATGTAGAAATTGATGGTAATGTCTATAAAACATTTGCTAAAATTGGTTCTAATTTTGAAAAGAAGTCAAGAAAACAAATCCATGTCTTCGAAAAACTCGTAAAAAAGTCTATAGCGACAAAAAATTCTTTTGAATTTCTTGGCGTTTTGTTTACTTTAAAGTAATTATGATTTTGAATTTTGGGGGCTGTGGGCATGGTCCTTTAACTAAGATGCCCCGGTGTGGGAGCAGTCGCAAACGCCAGTGTTTTGTTTTTGCTGCAAACTGTACAAAAAATATATATTCTTATTCCCAGTATATTTTCTATTAATTATTTTAGAAAATTTAACACGGGAATGCTGGACTGTTACTTTTGCATGTATAGACGCAATTTTTAATTCTGGGTCAATTTTGGTTTTCTGTTTTTACCAAAATATAAATAAAACATGCTCAAACAAGCCATTTAAGAAATTCTTTTTATCCAGGTGTGAGGACTGATATGGGGGATAGAAGTTGCTATATCTCGGCAATACATTAAAAACTTATTTAAACTATTACACTCATTTGATAGCCCTAGATCTAAGCGTTCAAATGTGGTATCGTGAAGTTTTTCATAGCTCAGGCTTTTTACTTCTTTCCTCCCAAATTAGTCCTCACACCTGAATAAAAACAATTTCTTAGATGGCTTGTTTGTTTTATTTATATTTTGGTAAAAAGAAAAAACCTAGATCGGCTCAGAATTAAAAGTTCCGTCTATACACACAAAAGTCACAGTCCACCGTTCCCCTGTTCAAAAATTAAAAATTTAAAATGAATTTTTTATAGAAATTAAGCAAACATTCAAGATTTATGAAATTAGGCTAAAATTTGCTTTTTGCCTGCTAGTACTAAAATGTCAGCCGCTAAAAAAATTATCTAACAAATTCTGATGTTGTCGAAGCCTAAAGCACAAAAGTCAGCTTTGAAAGCCTTGCAAACTCATAACTTTTCTTAAAGTTTTTTGCTTCTTACCTGCCGTGTTTTCTCTAATTATAGACCCGCGTCTATAATTTTTCAACTCCTCTTCGAGGGGGGGGGGTTTTATAATTAGAGACGGCTATATAATTTTCCAAACTCCATAGGGGAGGCACGGCGTGTCAAACACGTCGAAAGGCGAAATCGACGTTGGCGTTCTGTCATTGAGCATTTTGAATATAACCCCCTTCTGCTGTCTTTGTAAACGGCACATCAAAAAGTTCGTTCCCGCCTAGGGTCGGACCCTTTTTTATTCCAGATTTAAAATTTTTCTTTAGTCTTTGGTCGGATGTTTTTTTTATGGATCTAGTCCAAAAAGTTGCAAGGATTCTGGTCTTGTCATTTATTTTTTCAAATTACGCTATTTTAGCGGAAATATAGGGTCCATTTGCTTACTAAAACATGTCAATTTTCACAAAAACTTGTTTTTCTCCCTTAATACGTGTTTTTTTTTCAAATTAAAGATGCCATCAGAAAGCTGGATTAAAATGCTCCATTTCTGTAAGACAGATTTTTTCCATAGAATTTCACAAAGATATAGTCAAAAGAAGTTAGCGAGCTGACTCTCCCAAACGGCAATTCAAACTTCTTTTTGCTCAAACTCTTTGAATTTCTGATGAAATTGGGTAAATTATTTATCAATAGAGTGATTTTTGTGCAATCCAGTGATTCAAAAATAGCTCATATATGACACGCATAAGCATGGCTTACAAACAAGAATACGAAGTTGAGAAAATAACCAAAAATTTAATCGTCTTCGAATTTTTTTGTCTTGACAAGAAAAATGTCGATTTCGCCTTTTGACCTGCTTGACACTCCGTGAAGGGGTTGTGACTGGTAACATCATATACGCATCGCCTAGGTAACAGGTTGTAATATCCCTGAGTGCACACTCTATTTTCAGCATGTTGCCTGACTTTTAGGCTAAATTCTTAGGCCATCAAGCAATCGACAGTTGATTTGATGGGTTTGAGTTAAAATGAGTGGTTGGTCATTCTGAGTCATTTTGGAAAAAATAGTTAATGGGCAAAAATATGCCTAACCACCCAAAAGTCAGTGATAAAGAAAAATTTTGGATGCGTATTGTATGAATGGTGAATTATAAAATCGAAGAAATCAGGCACCGAGCTTTAAAAAATCAAATCAAAATCAAGTTTTAATTCTGCACAAGTTTTTTTACATCTATCAACAGAAAGTGGCTCCAAAACGACCCCCCTTTTTTTGAATTGCTCGAATATTGTCTAGATTATGTACTGAAATGCTTTAAAACTCTTTTTTTAACTACAAAAATTTGTTATTTTTCAGTAAATTTTTGCAAGTTATTTTATAAATATTTAAAAAGATGTCAGCACGCGATTACTTGTTAAAGGCAGTGGTATTTTGAAGCCTTCAAAAAGTTAGTTTTTTTATCTCTTTGAATTTTTATTGCACGCTGCAGCTTTGCAAATAAAAAATCAATAAAATTTATTCGGTGACTTTTATAGCTTCACGTAAATCTGATTATTTTAACTCTATGTTAATATTTGGAAATTATGAGGCTGAACCAATTCTAAAGTTGCTATGCTATTTCTTATTGCCCTTTATTTTCTTGACATTTGTGTTTGTGCTTCTGCTAACCTACTACAATGTTCTTTTCAAGAATTAACGAAAAAAATGGTAAAAATTTAACTGACCTCATCAATAAAATTTATTTTGTAAACACATATTTCACTGTGAATAAAAGGTCTTAATTATTTTTTGTTTGAAACTTTTTTCACCGTTCTCTTTTTTGACTATACAGAGTGTTCAAAAAATTCTGCATGGATTTTCAATAGCCTGTTTTTCAAATAGTTAGTTTAGGTTACATTAAATTGAGCGCTTAGACCATATCCCTTAGACTGCAGAACTCGATTGTGATATTAACAATACTTGCACGTTTCGGAAAATAGGGCGCCAGCGCCGATGCCGGCGCCAGGCTTTTCAAAATTTCGGCGTCGGGGCGCCAGGGTGAAATAAGGGCGCCACCGCCGGCGCCAGGCTATTTTAAAATTTCGGCACCGCGCGCGATTTCACTGTAAATAAGGGGCTATTTTGAAATTTTGGCACCGGGCGACAGGTTATAATAAGGGCGCCAGCTCAGGCGCCGGCATTTTTATCTGTAAATTGAGTTTTCATAATAAAAAAAACTGTAATATTGTATCTGAATAATACTCAATGAAGACGAAGATTCAACCAAATTTCAAGAAAAAAGATCATGCATATTTAAGTCTATGATCTATTTATGATTTAAAAAATATTTTTCTGGACATATTTCAGCTTTTTCGCAAACCTGGACCCCCGTGAAACATCATTTTTAGGTCTCCTATAAATTTTAAGAAAAGATTATGCATCTTTTGTTATAACGAATTTGAACATGCTATAAACTGATGCTTTAGCCTGTCCCAGCAAGTACTGGCCAAGCCTAAGCCTAAAATTGACAGCCAACCATTGCCTAAGATTTATAAAAAAATCTAAAAATTAATAACAGGAGCACCAAAACAAAAATTGATGTTTTTAGAGATGTGGAAGTCTTGGGAAGACCAGTGCCCCAACCTTCACGCGCCAGAAAGTCAAAGCCGTAATTTTCTTTCCTCGCAAAAAATTGTTGATGCCAGCCACAAAAAAATCCTAAATAAAAAAAAATTCCAATACACACATTTTTTTTAAATGATAAGAGGAAATAAATATTAAAAAATAATCTTTTTGCTACAGCTTAATCCCATTCGTCGTCTCCAAATCAGGTGGTGCCAGAATTGTGGGTGTGTGTATCGAGTGGCAGCAGTAGTAAATCCAATCCACACCAAACTTCAGCCACCCCTATTATTTTCAGCCGATTCCTGTTATTGGTCCAGCACAATGTGATGTTGACTAATCTCCTAAAGCCGGAACCACCAAATCACTATATATAAACTAGTGGTAACTATGTAAACAATTATTAGTACACAATAATGTAAACAATTATTTTGTTATCCAATGTTTTTCCTATACCTTAAATTTGCCTAATTTCAGAGACCAACTCAAATAGTAAAATGTCTTCCAGATGTTGCCTTGCTTTGGTTGTTGCTGCTGTTTGTTTAGTCGGAGCTTTTGCCCGTCCCCAGGGCGTGGAAGGTGTGCAGCCTGACACAGAAGATGTAGTCGATGCTCCGGCTGGAGTTCAGCATGATGCACCCCCAACAGGAAGTTCTCCTCCCCCTCCACCTCAAGGTGATGCAGGTAGTCCTCCCGCTCCACCACCAGGAGGTCCTCCTCCCCCTCAAGGAGGCAGCCAGATGTTGAAATCTTTAAAGGATGCCGGCATGCCCATCCCTCAATTCTTCGAGTCAATGGATAATACCTCGAAAGCTTTGTTCTTTAGCATAAAGAAAAACACTACACTGAGCAAAGGTCAAATGGTTTCAGCTATTCAGAACTTTATTCAAAGCCAGCCACAGCAGATCCAGGTATGCTTTATGCCATTTTTGGCTCTATAAGCATTTGCATCTTTAGAAAAAGGGTGCCTCAGTAGATTCAGTTGTTTTTTTTGCAAAAAAATTTAAGAATTTTTTTAAAACTTAGCTTTTTATAACTTTTTGCCCCAGTCACCCAAGCTGATTTTTTTCTGGGATTTTTTTCACTAGGTGCCTTAAAGAAAATTCTACTGACTGATGAACCTGTCCAGATCAGCACATTCAACATTGCAAAAGAGCATTTCCCCAATCCATTGCAATGAAAAGTGTGCTGGTCCTGGTCTCGCAGCTTACCACAATCTGCAGAAGTTTTTTAAAACATTTAAAATAAAAAAGGGTTAGAAAAAACCCTTTTGGCGTACCACGGCAAATTAATATAACAATTTTTTTACAAAAAAAATGTTTTTGAAAATGCTAAAAAAGTACGAAAAAGAATTTTTGAGATTTTCAAGAAAAATTTTGCAAATCAAACAACAATGGGAACCAAAGCATATTTTATCCTAGAGATTCGAATGTGTGGAAAGCCTCATCTTTGTGTACTTTTTGTCTTCAAACCAAATTTTCAATTTTGCAGAACCAGTACAATGAGTGGCTCAGCAACGTGACCACATGGAAAAACGAGATGATCGCAAAGATCAAGAGCAACCTGACAGGAGAGCCCCTAGCCCTCGCAAACCAAATAATCAGCTATATGGAAGATCAATCTATCACTAACCCGGAGACCTGTAAATTAATCATGGGAGCTTTGAAAAATGTGTCCCACAACGTCACTGCTGAAGTCCGCCAGGCTGTTTTGGCCAATGGAATCGGGCACGGACCTGAAGCAATGGCTGGTCCAACCATGGGAGGTCCGGGAGGTCCCCCAGGAGGCATGGGAGGTCCAATGGGTATGTGCAGTGCAGGAGGACCCCAAGTTATGCATGACGGTCCAGGCGGACATTTCGGTATGGTGCATTCCGATGATGTGAACAATAAAGATATCTCAGACGAGGATAAAACACTGGCTGAACCAGAGGCAGCAGCCGTATAGGAGACTAGCAATAAATTTAAAAGATTGCCTTCTCTTGGTTATGCATACATCAAAAGCAATAAAAGTTTTATGTGAGACACAAAAGTACCAACAATATTCAGTTTATTGGGCATTTGACAAATCAGAGGTTGATAAAAAATATCACAATTTTGAGTATTTAAATTTTTTTAATAACCACAGCTTTTGAAAAAAAAACTTATTTTAAAAAGGATAAATGGAAAAGTGCACAGTTTTGGTGCAAAAATGGGGTTAAGTACATTATACTCAAAAATACCCAGAATCATCTTTTTCGACGTTTTAGCTGCCAAAACATTCATAAACATTTGTTTTTCAGTGGCGGTCAACACTTTCCCGCAATTTTTTTAAAATTAAAGTTTGACTTTTTGCCTTGATCACCCAAGGCAATTCAACCTAAGGGCATGGATAGCCCCAAAAAGATGGAATTTGAACATAGTTTTGTTGACTGGGTCCTGATGCATAAAGAAACTCTGGTATGCACATTTTTATACGTCTAGAGTCACTTTCGAGTCATTTTATTCTTAGGTAACTGTGTGTGCGCCTCTGAACCAATATCCTCTAATCCACTACAGCCCCCTATGGTTCAATTTTTTTTCTCAAAACAGAAAAAAAATTAGCGGTTTTCTCAGGAAATCGGGGTCGAGAAACATGAATATGAAGTTATCTCCTCCATCTGAGCACTTTGCGTGGGGGATTCTATGGTCAAGCCAGCCTTTATTCTGAAGTTTTAGTCAAAAAATAGTAGAGGCGTATTTTGGGGCAGCGGCGTCTATTAGAGAAAATAAGGTATAACTTTTTGACTAAAACAAAAAAACTGACCACTTTTTTCTCACCCCTAGTCATTTTCACGTATCGTTTATTTTTAAAATTTGTAACTTCATGCGACAAATATTAAACTTAAGGTAATGCAATATATTGCAACAATTACAGAACAAATGTCAAATACAGCAAAGCAAGAGTATTTAAAGCAAAGAAAAGCAGTGTGTTGAATCCAGCTAGGCCATTCGCACTTGAAGTGTCTGCTTCTGCAGCTGCTTTTTAGCTGAGTCATCGGTTTTAGCTGAGTCGTCAGTTTTAGCTGAGTCAGATTTATCAGGTATATCCTTGTAGTCGATAGGTTTCCAGGGCCATCCTTTGTTGCACACTCTACAATCTGTCTTTTTCATTTTTCCAGACTCTGACAGCGCTGCAGTAGCTTCTTTTTGGTGCATCTTTCTGGAGGACTGGATTTGGTCCAGCACTCTAGCATATCCACAATCTGTAATGAAAAATATTGTGTGAAGTTTTTATTTAAGTTTGCCCCTATTTTGTCCCATTCCTTTTTAATACAGTTCTTTTGTCCATTTTAAATTATCTTTTACAGGATGCAGCGAAAATCCTGACGTGGACATAAAATCCGATTTTAAATGACAATATTGAAGAAATAATGACACCATTCAAAAGCTTAGACAATTCTGCACAAGATGCAATTTTCGGAATACAGTCGGACCTCGCTATAGTGCGACCCCACTATAGTGCGAGTTCAGGACCAGTTTGGTTGGTTTTGCCCCAAATAAGGCTGACTAGACCTCCAATATAGTGCGACCCCACTATAGTGCGACTTCCACTATAGTGCGAACCTGACGCGGTCCCGACAAATAAAACGACCCTCGATATAGTGCGATTCATAAAAATTTATGTTAAAAATCACAGGATTTTGAATTCCCGCCGAAAAATCAATTATTGGTACAGTCGCAAACAACTACTAAGATACTCATTCTTCTTTTAGGGCTAGGGGAAGATTGCCAAAAACGAAAATTGCCAAAACGAAAATTGCCAAAACGAAAATTGCCAAAAACGAAAATTGCCAAACGACATTTGTCTTGACTCTGAGGTGTCACTATATTGTAGGAGTCACTATATCTAGGTTTGACTTAAGTCATTTTTAGACGAATAGATAAATGAAGGGTACGTTATGTGGAACTGAGTGGTATATGTTCGTATTCACTAAGCTTTCATTTGTCATGGCAATTTTCGTTTTTGGCAATTTTCGTTTTGGCAATCATCGTTTTGGCAATTTTCGTTTTTGGCAATCTTCCCCTAGCCTCTTTTAGTCTCTGACGTGTAACGCCATCGTAATTTTCATTATTTTAGTTATTTTGCAATGAGCACTCCTAACAAAAGTCGCGCTTCTTCACAGTCCTTTGATTGTTTATTGTTCATTTTGTTAATTTGTTCTTGTTATGGTTGTTTTACGAATGAAACTTTGATTTAATGCAGCGTTTTGATGATAAGCTCGATATACAGTGGAATCTCCCATTAAAATACCCCCAATTAACATAAATCTCTCATTAACATAACGCTAGTGTCGGTCCCTTTCAATTGATCTTCTATATAATTTACCCTCCCATTAACATAAACTTCCCATTAACATGATGGTTTTGCCGGTCCCTTGGCGTTATGTTGATGGGAGATTTGACTGTAGTGCGAACATTGTTTTCAAATGGTTTGGAGACCCTCGATATAGTGCGACTCCCACTATAGTGCGAGTTTGGGCTGACCCCAAGGGGTCGCACTATAGCGAGGTTCGACTGTATTATAAAATAAGCCATTTTTATTGACACAGGCATGCCTTCTTTTCCGCCAACTTTCGACCACCGAGGCAAGTATTTTTCAGCTCTGTTAAAATGTTTTCTGTTATTGACGCAAGCTTTTAAAAAAATAATTAAGGGTGCCAACACATAAACTTGACTGCATTTAAAAGCTTGTCCATTCAAACTGATATTTGCTTTTATAGTCCTATTTTTATTTATTTATCCAACTTCAGCCGGTTTCTGAAACAAACATTCCATAAAAATTATTTGTAAATATATTAATTGAATTAGGACAAATTTCTGAATTAGTAAGACTGAAATTTTATTATCAATTTTCCGAAAAAAGCAATACTCTGGTCGCTCACTTTTTTGTCTGCTAAAAGAAATATTTTGTACAGGATGAAACAAAATTTTTTGGTGGATGAATTATGGTCATAAATTTTTTCAATTTGGGTTATTCTTATAAATCAAAAAGCTGATGATGGTGGGAGGGTGAATGATACTAAACATGTAACCAGTTCCTTTTTAGCTGCATCGAGCAACAATGAACGAAGATAACAAAAAAAATTCCAATCTTGTATTAACTCTCTTTCTATGGACTCTCGATCAGTTTTAGACTTCGGTTACATTCTTGTGTGACACCACTACCGATTATTTTTGGTTCCTCGTAGAGAATATAGGGGTAAAATAGTATGGTTTATTGCACAAATGCAATCAAAAGTTATGTATGATTTGCCAGGTCTCGAGATTTCAGCCTCTTTATTTTTTTTATTACATGGTGTTTCTTTTAGAAATCCATATTGTTTTTTCTAATCATGTGACTAAAATTTTACACTTGTTTGAAATCCTTGAGTATGTTATTGATGACTTTTTTATTTCAAAAAAAATTTAAAATTAAAGTTTTAATTAAAAATTATCATATTTTTACAAATTGATTTTTTCACCATCAAAAATGAGCAGTTTTTAAAAACCAAGAAGTAAGTTTTGAAACAAGCTTACAAAGAAGCATAAAATTTGCTTTGTGCAATTTATAAAATCTCTTGAAACGTTCATATAAAAATACAAAAATGGTTTAAAAAATCTCTACCATAAATCTAAATTCAAAATCATCTTCTTGGCATTATGTTGTTTTTGACTCACTTTTTCACTGTGTTTAGACAATTTTTGACTAAGAAGGCAGCTGAGGCAATAAGCTAAATTTTGGGCAGCAACTTGTTTCGATGGCATGTACAAAAGTGGGTAAAAAAATTCAGAACAATTTAAGAAGTTCACAAAACTAATTCTTAGAATTGTCAAAGTCTTGTAATTTTAACCATCACAATGACTTTTTGACCGCATTTTCATAATCGAACCAACTAATTAAACCCTGAAATGACCATTTTTAATGCGAAAAATTCGATTTTCGACTAAAAAATTAATTTGAGCACAAATGAGGTAACGTCTTCTAAATATCTTTTATGCTCGAAAAAGGACATTAGAAAACAGTTCCGTTTAAAAATACCATTCTGTCTTACAAGGATAATAAGCCAAAACCTTACTTGTGTACGCGCCTCAGCAACAGACTCAGGATCACACGTGTTAGGCCCAAACAAATCTTGTCCTGTAGTGGCTGAGCTTATTTTGAACACATAGAAGCTATCAGCATACTTCGACACTGAATCAGCAGTGAAAGTTCTGAATTTCGGATCCCAATTTCCTCCTCTAAATTGACAGATTAATAAAAAAATTAATTGCTTAAACATTTACGCAATGACTGCTTTCTTAAGGACTGGCAATTTGTTTGTCATCTTGTAGTCAATGCCGAACTGGTCTGCAATGTATTGTGGCTTGTAGTGCATATTTGAATCATAGGCAGTAAGCGCATGTTCTCCGGCCAAAGCCTTGCATCTGTCTTTAGTGAAATCTAGTAGACCAGTAGATGTGCATGGAATGTTGAAATTATCAGTAAAAGATTGTGTTGCAGCACACCTGCCGCCAACGAGCTGGGTGCAATATTGCCAAATTTTAGCCTTGATTTCGCCCGTAGACAAGTCTTTGTTTTCGAGTATTTTGGTTAGGCCGAAGTCCACTTTGAAAGGGGCATCATTTACACCAGGATTGAGAAAAGCGTTGACCAATCCGTTTCTTAGTGCCTGTACTTTGGATTGTTGTTCGGTTGACCCAGTGTTCAGGGCACTGCAGAAGACCTACAAAGTTAAATTTAACCACTGAGCTCTTGAAGCCATTTAACGGAATCGGTGGCAAAGTATCCTTTAAATGTCGTTTAAAGCAATATTTTGTTGACAAACTGGTGTTTTGATGTCAGATAAACTTGTTCAGGATTAAAAGTCAGGTCAGGGACATAGGAATCAGAATTTTTAAATTTTTTCAAAAAACATCCTAAAAATTTTTTGATTGTTTTTTTTTACTTCTGTTTTTGCTCATTTTTTAAAGAAATTTAGAAATGTTGATATTGATGTGAGGGGTCAACATCCTTTTTCTTGGAAATTGTCGTTTTTTATAAAGCCTCTACAGAGGGTTGAAATACTTTTCGACCCTGAAATAGCGCCTTTTCTGCCGAAAATGTCTCTTTTCCTGCCGTAAGTTTGAAAAAGCTTTTATTCTCCAAAAAATTTTTCACCATTCCGAATTTTTTGAACTATCTTGTAGCTCTTAATCTCAGCTTTTTAACAAGCCATTCACTGACTGAGTAAAATTTAAAAAAGTTGTAGAAAATGTCTTTCACGAAAGCAATTTTTTCGAAAATCTAGTTCATTCAAAAACTTGTCTCTAAAACTTTTCGAGATCTAATTTAGTCAGTTGATGGCTCGTAAGGAAGCTGAGATACTGGACTGCATGCTGGTCAAAAAAATTAATAAGTTATATGAAAAATCTTGAAGACTTTTCGAGACATTTTAAAGAGACATTTCCTGCAGACAAGGAGCTAGTTTCAGGGTCGGAAAGAATAGACCTCTACAGGGTGGGGCGAAAAACCGCAAATTTATAAAAAACAAAAAGTTCTAAAAGTATTACTTTTAAATCAAAAATTCATATTTTACAAGTCTGCTTGAAACTACCTCAGCAGGGTATTGAGGCACATCCTTGACTATAAAAGGGTAGTTGATAGCAGCAATTTCCCGAATGGTTGAGCACAATAATCTGCTAGGACGTTTACTTTCTTTTGGTGTCAAGATTTGCTGGTGGATTACCAAAAATTGTTGCAAGCTGGTTTGAAGCTAAATTTAACATTTTGACTACTGTTAATATATAGATCAGATTTTTCAAAAAGTTTGCTCTGATTTCAAATTACATATTTACTCATCTCCAACTTTAGCTTTTTATCGAGGTTTTTAGAAAATTTTTTTACATTTATTGAAATCACTGATGGTAATTGAGTCCTGCCTTCAATAGCATTTATTAAAGCCGGCGGCGCATTTATAATACTTGGTGAATAGTGTTTAATAGTCACCTAGGCAATTTTATATCCTAAAAATGGTAGAAAAAGTTGTTTACACCCTACACTTTTACATAATCTTGGCATAAAATCTGACAAAATTTTGACCATAATTTTGATTTACCTTAGTCCGCAAAGAAAAAACTCAGATTTCAGTCAGAAAAGTTCAAAAAATTAAATTTGTAAGTGTCATAAACATAGTTTTTATCGGTTTAAAATTAAAAATAATAAAATTAAATTATTTACAAAAATTATGAAGTAAAATAAGTTCCTAAAAGGACCTGGCTTTCATTTGCTGCAAAATTACTTCAAGGGTATAGGCTGTTATCTGTAGATGATTTTCGTTAGCTCGAAAAAGGGCCGACTGTGATGTTTGTACGTATCGACCTAAGTTTAAATTCTTCGTCTATCAATGCTTTTCTTTTTCGCCAAAAATAATTAGATTGCGCTCAAATGAGCCATTAAAAAAATTTTTGAGGCGAGAAGACTTATTTGGGTGAATAGACTTCTATATAGTTTTTGGACTGTGTCATGTTTTTGACCACGCTGTTTGTTTGCAGCATAAGGGGCATTACACTAAATGTTTAAGTATTCGTGTCATATACCATTTGACGCAAAATTGTCTTTAAATGTGCTCTTTTCAAAAATGCAACACCCCACTGAGCTATGAGCCTTGGAAGTGGAAAAAAACCATTTTTTTGTAAACAAACAACTAAAAATTGTAATAAGAGCCTTTATTTGCGATGTTTTTTTTAGTATTTTTAGAGCTTTAAGCTTTTTTTTAGAGTTTCAGAGCTTTGGCGAAAGAGAAAAGCATAGATCGACGCAGAATTTAAAGTTACGTTGATGCGTACAAGCATCACAGTCGACACTTTTGTTTCTACAAAGAACAGTTGGCACCCGAGAAGTCTTGTATTTAATGGAAATCTAGTTGATTAGATATGTGTTTTAGCTGTGCCAAATTCTTATCGTTTAACAGACATAATCTGCAATTTTGGAGGTTTTCGTGGCACCGCCATTTTTTCGAACTATTTTCTAGCGTACATGTTATATACCAATCGACCCCAAATTTAACGCCGAGCAATATGTTTTTAGGTGTCAGCACCAATTTTACTACGAAAATTTTGTGTTAAGGCCTTTTACAGTTAAGTAATTATCATTCTCTTCTAAAAATTACCGTTCGGAAAGAAACTGGGTAGCATTTTCAGAATCTACGCAAAAAATTGCATCTGATAACATCAAACGGTACCCAATATCAAATGCAGCTCGGGGTATCTGGACCTCTGAAGTTGGTAACTCGAATAAATTTGGAGTCGAAACCACAGGCCCCACTCTTAAAATTAAAAACTCAGTGTCAAATTTCAAGTTCCCCCAAGACAAAATGATTATTTTTTCGCTTTTTATCTTGAGGAGAATTTGAAATTTGACGGCAACCGGACATTTTCCATAATTTGTGGAATTTGTCCGTGGACATTTTCCATAATTATGCCATTTCTGCGGACATTTAGCATAATTTGTGGAATTTGTCCGCTGACATTTAGCATAATTGTGCCATTTGTCCGCGGACATTTAGCGTCGTTTTTCCGCTTTACTGAAAGGTTTTCTGTTCTTTGACCCACAAATACCATAGTTTTAGTTAAATTGCTATGTCTAGTGATTCTGAAAACGAAGAAGTGGTCAGCTTTCTGTTCGAGGAGCAAATTGAGCAAGAAGGAACAAGTCCTAGCGGAAAAATGCTAATTTGGTCAAATGGGTACTGTTACGTCTAGCTAGCATATCTGCCTAAACGAGATGTGATTCATGGATATCTTGCGTTAGTGGAGGCTTTTGCTGAACTGGTTAGGGAAGGAATTCCAACATCATTGGATCAAAGTCGAGCAGCAGGTTTGCTTTCACTCCATTATTACGTTGGTTTTACTACGACTTTATTTTCAAGCATTCATGGAGTATTTCCGCAAACTTATCTGGTCCGGGGAATCGGTGCTCGAATTCGGCCGCAGCTTTTCCTATTCATGTGTGGAATGTGAATAAGCCTATAAGAAGTCAGCTTCCGGCAACCAACAATGCAGTGGAATCGTGGAACAGAGAGTACAAGGCTCATTTCGCAGGAGGAGGAAAGCCGGACAGAAGTAAAGTCATACAGTTTCAAGTAGAGGAGGAAGAAGCTGTCCGACATGCAATCGAACGGTATTTCACTTGTACTGGTGGTTAAAACGACTGATTTTTCAAGGCACGAAGACAATCCAGAAGAGGCCTTCAGATTGGTACGCCAAATCAACGTCAATCAGAGCAAATGATTCATGCATTGGTGATGGAGTGGGAAGAGAGCTCAGCAGAAACAGCTCAAAATAAGGAACAGCTGATGACATTTCTCCATTCTATTCAAGAAGCCCTTTGGTATGCTAAGGGTTCCACCCTGACCTGGATGACATAGAAGAAAGCGATGAAAGTGATTTCGAATTGGAACTGTTCGAGGAGCAAATTGAGCAAGATGAAAGTGATTTCGAATTGCAACAATAAATGTTGTTATTGAATTGAATAAAGTGAAAACTATTTGCTTCGTGCTGTGTATGTTACAAGACGGATAATTGATTTTTTGTTTATAGAAATTGCATGGTTATTGAATTATTGTAAAATAATCATAAAACATCGATAACTCGAGTAATTACAGAAATATGGACGCTACTGTCATATACTCCCCCCCCCCAAAAAAGCTACTGTAATATACCCCCATACCCCCCCCCCCCAAAATCGGACCTACTGTCATATACCCCCACAAAAACCGACTTTTTTAGGAGTGTCTAAAAACCATTTTTATGCAATAATTTTGCCATAAAGGACCAGAAAAGCAGTTTAAAAGGGATTATGGCTGTATTGGGAGGGAAGGGAATAATACAGGGGCCACTTTTTTTTAGCTGCTTTACCATGTTTTTCAACTCGGGCCGTGGCAAAATAGACTCTATATGCATTTTATGGTCAAGAGTACTTCTCGGAATCATGTCTAAGGTAAGTGCGTGCGCGCATCTCTAACTCTCAAGCCCCCTACGCCCCTTCGGGGTGCAGGGGGCTTGGGGGCTTAGAGTTGAGATGCGCACACCCACATACCTTAGACACAAATCACTCGAAAGTGACTCTGGATGCATGAAAACATGCATACCAGAGTTATTTATGCGGTAGGCCCAGTATTCAAAACTATGTTCAACATCTTTGTTTCTTCGCCGAAGAGCATTTCCACTCGTTCTACAAGGCCGGGCCAGATGCCCAGCATCCAAAATTCAGCCTAGCACTCAAAAAGTGCTAGGCCTATGAGTAAACCCGCGAGGTCCACCCCGCTGATCGGCTTGGTCCATGAAAAGTCATACTTATGCCTGCACCACAAGTTCCTGGGTTTGAAATTAACCTTAGACGCTTAGAGAATTAATACTCTAAGGATCCAACATCTCGAGAAGTGGCCCCTGTATTATTCCTTCTCCTCCCAACACAGCCCGCAATCCCATTTAAATTGCTTTTCTGGTCCTTTTATGGCGAAATTATTGTGTAAAAATGGTTTTGACCATCCTAAAAAGTCGGTTTTTGGGGGGGGGGAGTATATGACAGTAGGTCGATTTGGGGGGGGGGGGGGTATATTACAGTAGCGCCGAAATATGGCATAATTATGGAAAATGTCCGCGGACAAATGGCATAATTATGGAAAATGTCCGCAGACAAATGGTATAATTATGGAAATGTCCGCGGACAAATTCCACAAATTATGCCATTTGTCCGCGGACAATTATGCACAAATTATGGAAAATGTCCGCGGACAAATTCCACAAATTATGGAAAATGTCCGGTTGCCAATTTGACACTGAGTTTTTAATTTTAAGAGCACTTTCACATGCAAATGGACCATGCTGAACACGAATATGGTGTCAGAATTTTAAAATATGATCGTGAATTTTTTTTGAAAAAATTTGCCTTGGTCCCCTGTGGTTTCGACTCCAAATTCATTCGAGTTACAACCAACAAAAAACAGTAAAAATTGTGAAATTGGTTTAAATTGGTAAAAGTCCAAAATTTTGCACTAATATAGTGATTTTTCGCAGCCATCTTGTGGAGCTGCTCAAGCCGAGTACAATTAGCCCAAATCTGTATATAAGTATGATCAAAACAGCCCAGTTCTTCCCATTTAAAGAAAGGGGGTCATTTTTAGAAGGGAATGATAATTACTTAACTGTAAAAGGCCTTAATTCAAAATTTCATGGTAAAGTCAGTGCTGACACCTGAAAACATATTGCTCGGCGTTAAATTTGGGGTCGTTAGTACATAACATGTACGCTAGAAAAAAGGTCGTAAAAATGGCGGTGCCAGATTCTATATAAAAACTCCAAAATTACAGATTATGTCCTTAAGCCTCGTGTCCATTTAGCGGATTTTCCTTTCACTCACACTCTTACCTCTCACTCTCACTTTCAGTGTGTGTCCATTAGCGGACACTTATTTTTACTCTCACTTTCACTCTCACTCTCACTTGCACTCAATTTTCGTGTGTCCAATTAGCGGAATTTTCGAATATTCGAACCAGCAACCTCTACATCACTCCTTAGAATCGCTCAGAACACATCCAGAGTGGCCTAAAGGCAAAAAATGGTTTTTGGGTTTACTAAAGGGGGGGTAAACTTTTTGCGAAATTCGATTGAGCGGATCAGATTTCGGGTCCGATAGGCTTAATCGCTCAGAATTCCAGTTCACGGTGGTTTTGAGTGGTTCAGGTGGATTAGTGTGGAATCTGGGCGATTAAGCCCATCGGACTGGAATTCTGATCCGTTTAATCGATTTTTGCAAAAGTTCACCCTGCTTCAGTCAACCCTCAAAAACCAGTTATTTCTGCCTATTGGGCTCTAGGTAAATTCATTTCGGATAACATAGAACTGTTTTTCTGCTCAATCGCAATGATTCTCCAAACTTCGGGTTCAGCACTTTGGAGTGAGTACCTTTCTAGAGTATTGAGATTCTGGTTAGTCAAAACAGGATTTTGGTCCTAACAAACAGTTTTCAGCTCGCAATTTTGGGCTGGATAGCATGGTTTATTTGTTCTGAGAAATAAAAAAAATTTGTGGGCGAATTTACCTGTAGGCGAATTTACTATGGGCGAATTTACCGTTTCCCCTGCCTATTGGCTACTCCGACGTGAGTTCTGGGCGATGCTAATAAGGAAAGGGGTTGGTGTGGTGCTTTGTGTACTTAGAAGGGAGGTCGCTGGTTCGAATCCGGGCTGCATAAATAAATAAAAAATTAGAAAAAATTGCCCTTTAGTCTGCCTTTCACTCTCACTCTCAGTCTTTTTCAGTTTCAAGTCTTTTAAAAGTTGGCTTGAGTTCAGAATCCCCCCCCCCCACGGGGACTGATCAGGTGGAGGAGATAACTTCATATTCGTGTTTCTCGACCCCGATTTCATGAGAAAGCCGGCTGTTTTTTGGTTCTGAGAAAAAAATTTTTTTTTCGAACCACAGGGGGGTATCATGGTTTTTTAGTCAAAATTTGAAAATTTTAAATTGGCGCCTTTTGAATTTAAAAGGGAATAAGGGCTGTATTGGGAGGGGAAGGGAATAAAAGGGGGCACTAATCATAGAGGGCTCACTAACAAGAAGATGTTGAACATAGTTTGAATACTGGGGCCTACCGCATAAATAAACTCTGGTATGCATGCTTTTTCATGCATCCAGAGTCACTTTCGAGTGATTTGTGTCTAAGGTATGTGGGTGTGCGCATCTCAACTCCAAGCCCAAAGCCCCCTGCGCCCCGAAGGGGGCGCAGGGGCTTGAGAGTTAGAGATGCGCGCACACACTTACCTTAGACATGATTCCGAGAAGTACTCTTGACCATAAAATGCATATAGAGTCTTTTTTTGCCACGGCCCAGTTGAAAAACATGGTGAGGCAGTCGAAGAATATAGATATTCAAATTTATAATGTTCTGCCATAAAAGTGGCCCCTTTTATTCCCTTCCCTCCCAATACAGCTCTTATTCCCTTTTAAATTCAAAAGGCGCCAATTTAAATTTTTCAAATTTGACTAAAAACCATGATACCCCCCCTGTGGTTCGAAAAAAATTTTTTTTCTCAGAACCAAAAAACAGCCGGCTTTCTCATGAAATCGGGTCGAGAAACACGAATATGAAGTTATCTTCTCCACCTGATCAGTCCCCGTGGGGGGGATTCTGAACTGCAACCTAAAAGTTGCCATTCACTCTCACTCTCAGTCTGCCTTTCACTGTACCTCTGACTTTGGACACACACTGAGAGTGAGAGTGAAGGCCAAGTCAGAGTGAGAGTGAAAGGTTTGTTGTGTGTCCAATGAAGAGTGAGAGTGAAGTAAAAATCCGCTAATTGGACACGAGGCTTTAAGCTCCAACTCCAAAGTGTTCGATTTCATGCAGTCAACCGTAAAGGTCCATGGCAAGAGCGCTTTTTGAGAGAATTTTTTTCTTCTATATTGCTCAGCGTGAAATTTTGAACAAATTGCTCCAATTAGCGCAAACTGGCTCATAAGTGCTAAGTTTGCTATCAAATCTGACGGAATTTTTTGGACAATCTGTGAACATACGTGCATAGTCTCGCAATGCTTGAAGAGCGTCGATTATAGCTGATTTCTTGCATCCAAATTCTTTTGTGAACATGTCTATTAACTCAGCGTCATATTTATTGGTGATAGTGCTTATGGCCCTAAAGTCATTCACATGAAAAGACGACGCCCAACTACTAAAAATAAGCATTTTGAGTTTGTTGTATTTGAACAAAAAAAGGACATTTTTACCCTGCAGGAGCTTTGTTCACATCATTCTGGTATTTGTAGTTGTACAAAGTAGCCAAAAGACCAGCATAGCCACACCAAACAACACAGGCTTGACCACTTTCTCTGGGTCAGCCATGCCAGCACTCTCCTGTTTGACCACAGCATAAATATCTTCAAGGACCAGGGCAATATCCAGATTTTGATTTTGTTTATGTTCTAAATATATATGAACTTTCTAATAAGTGATATTGACAGTCGTTTGGCTCTAGTCGACACCTTTTTTTGCCTTGGTCCCTCTGTCGTTTTTGTTTGTCATACAGCATATATTGCATACATCATATATTTCTGCTTTGTTCATTCCTATACAAAAAATAATGAAAAATACATTTATGGGATACTTTGTAAGCTTTTTTCTTCAATTAAATTAAAATGTGTATGCGTAAAAATTCACAAACAGTAGGATGAGAGACCAGGGCAAACCCTTGACTAGAGTAGTCTTTTTTGAAGTTGGCCTATCAATTTAAATGTCTGCTTCTTGGGTATTTAACGCCATACTTTTGTTTTCGCCTACTAGCATGTAGCCCTGAATAGAATTTAACTGATGATTTCTTATGCCTATTTTAATATAACCTCATCCCTTAAAGGAGGAGGCTACTTCCTTGGGGTTTATTGACATTCTTATTTTGAAACCATTAAACATTTTTTGAACTAAGACTTAGCAAACTCTGTATAAAATGAGTATCATTATGTTTTTTATATCATCACAAAGCCTTCAAAAACCAAATATCTCGAAAATCACTTCAGTTGTATGTTACTTAGCCAAT
The DNA here is from genome assembly GCA_004194705.1 of Ditylenchus dipsaci. Lineage (NCBI taxonomy): Eukaryota > Metazoa > Nematoda > Chromadorea > Rhabditida > Anguinidae > Ditylenchus > Ditylenchus dipsaci. Next base: position 1,282,611 of record SADC01001112.1, on the reverse strand, counting down.
CAAATACATTATTCACCCCATGAATTTTAATAGTTTACCCCCTCAAACTTTCAATGTCTGTTTTTATAGCTAAACACCATAGCGTGCCTTACAAAATGGCCAAAAAGCATGTTTTTTTGCTGTTTTAATGCTGAAAATTTTTTTAAGTTTCAAGCATGCTTGAAACGTGTAGAAAACACGTTTTTAGGTGTGGGAAGGCCATTTTTAGAAAAAATAATTTGACCAAATTTTGACCTTTTTTGCCTTGTGGGACCAGACCAATTTTCTAGAAATGGCCTTCCCACACCTAAAAACGTGTTTTCTACACATTTCAATCATTAAAACAGCAAAAACATGCTTTTGGGTCATTTGGGATGGCACGCTATAGTGTACTCCGGCCGTTTTTATCAAATGTTTATTAGAAAATTTTTAATTTTTTTTCAGTAGCGTGTAGCTTCCGGATTGTCCTATTGAGCTATCAATTCATGTAATACCATTACATAAAGTTGTAGAAAAAAGTCTTTGAATGGACCGAATTTTCGGAAAAATGTGCTCTGCTCAAAGACTTTTCGGCGCTACTCGGTTTTACCCCTCATACTACACCCAGGTTCATAATATATGGTGTTTTATTTTAACTCTGCAAACCGAAAGAGCCAATAATTGGTATTATTAGAAAGCTTAACTCCTGGCGGTCATATAAGTATATTATGAACCTGGGTGTATTATGACCATCATGGCGCATTTATTGAAAACCTGATAGGTATACAGCTGGATTTTGACCCTGCACAATGTGTTACCTTCCGGACCCTTTTCACCTACTTCATCTATAATTGAAACAAAAAAGACACGCACCATCGTGCGCAGCGTAAAATTCTGCACCAGAATTAACAGAAGGCACAACCGGCCTTTCTCGTGTTAAAACAAGGTTGCCAAACGTCCTTATTAATAAGGTTTTTCCTTATTTTGGGATTTTAAATCTTATTTTTGTTTAAAAAAATTAGTCAAAATCTTATTTTTTGGCAGCAAAAGGGCAATAAGCACTAGATAAAATAGCAATTTGGCGAAAATACCCGAAAATGTCATTCTTTTGAGCAAATGTTCTTATTTTTGAAAAAGAAATCTGGCAGCACTGTGTTAAATACACTTTACGAGACACATAATCGCCCAAAAGATTAGTTTGTGGCATAAAACGATAAAACCACTTCACACAAACAAATTTTTTAGGCCAAATTCAAATTTTCGGTTTCACGGGTCCAAGGTGAACCAAACTCAAAAACTACTCAGATACCCTGAAAAAATTGGGCGCTTTAAACCGAGGGCTGAAAAAAGAAACAAAAGAGAGAAGATACCTAAGGCCAAATCGAGGGATGACAGCATAAACTTGTCCGTTAAGTGCGTTCCGGAGTGAATTGACCATGGCCTAAGCTAAAAGAGTCAAAAAAAAACAAGACGAGCGACCAAGGCGTGTCATTTTTTTGCGAAGATTGGTTTTGTTTATGTTAAAACTTATGGTTTAGATGACTTGTGACTGATTATTCCTGCCCAGTTGTGTTTTTTGGTGATAAAACGCATGTGGAGACGAAATAGTACAAATGATCCCAAACGGTGGCACTTTTGCCGCCTTTTTGACTAGAACAAAAAGGTGGCATTTTTCGTTTTATCCAATTTTTATAAACTTTCATAAAGTTTATTAAAATTTGTGTATTCAAATTTTGCAATAAACTTTCTGTGCGCAGAAGTTCTCCGAAATTCCGAGTAAAACTATAATATTTAACAAACCGCCGTTGAAGTTAAAATAACAAAGTTGATGTAAATGTTACCGTAAAAGTATCAGTGTCAGCAAGATAAGGACTGGATTCACCGTAGAATCTGTGTTCCACAACCACCTGAACAATCTTTGTGTTTTGACATCTGCTGAAAAATATTTCGTTCTTACTATTTTGGCCTTAAATTCGGTTGCGATTTGATCCAATAAGTTGACATTCTAAAAAGTATGACATCAAATTGATTAAACACCTTTAATTGGATACTTACTAAAGGATCCAACTTCTCCAAACTGTACTGTCCTCCAATATACACAAACAAAGGTCCACCTTTTGTAAAGGATTTGTCATTTTTGAAGTACCTAAGCAAAAAAAGAGTTAATCAGGAGTTACCAGTTGGTTTAGTTTAGCACTATATTGTAGCGCAAAACAAAAGCTCTTGGACTGAGCTACATTATAGTGCGATAGTGCTTAATTAAACTTTTGATCCATTAAAGTTATGAAAATTCCTTTCAACGTGTTTGGAATCCAAATGCTTACTTGTTGTTGTATCCTTTGTTTGCTAGCTGAGAGAGAGACGATAGCACACGACTTCTTAATAGCTTTATTCGGACACAAACTGATCTGAACACAAACGTTCAGACCTTTATATACTACAACAGTAACAGACACGTTTGAATCACTACAAGACAGATGGTGATTCAAAACACAGTACACAACACTTCTTTAAAAAAATCAAGCTATTTTTAGACAAAAAAAGTTTCGGCGAAAAACCAATAAATGCAATCTCGAAATCGATCTGTAACAACGTAATAACCGTTTAAAATTCTATGATTTTTGGACGACTTTGTATTAAGGATGCGGGGAGGGGAGTGGGTGGTACAGTCGAACCTGGATAGAACACAACCCGATATAACACCGCCCGAAAATGGACCAATTTGGCCAGCTTTGACTAAAATTTAGTAAAGTAAACACTCAAAACAACCACACCTAGGCTCGTCCCTTGGGTGGTGTTGTATCCAGGTTTGACTGTATTTCGATTTGATTAATTTGAAATTTAAAATTTTCAGATTTCATGATGGAGCCATTTTTGTTGACAACCCGATGTTGCAATCAGTGTGGTATACTAAACGATTACTTTAGCCACCAACCATCAGCGGGACCAAATTTACAAGTCAACCTCAGCCGGCTGAGGACACCACCCTGGTTGCGATTTCAGACATATGCGGAATCAAAAGTTATTATTGTGAATAGTTTTTAACTTCTGGCCAAACTGCAAAACTTGTTTGCAGTTTAGATTATTTATTTTTTCAAATGAATAACGATGTCAATTATTTTATTTATCGCATAAATTAATTCTTTTCAAACGGTTTTTAGACCACTTGACCCGTTTAAACACCCGTATTTTTTAAAAATGATCTACGTGAAATTCTGAGTCCAACGAGATATTGACCACCGCTCGGTGTTCCAAGTGTTAAAATAAGTTCTGCTTGATTTTAAATGTGGGGACTCTCAGTACAATAAGTACCAAATTGAAATGTAATAGAAAACTCAAAAAAGGTTGTGCTAAAATTAATTTTGCTTCGCTGAGTATTAATAAAATGTTGATAAGTCGTAAAAAAGTTAAATGCTTTATTCAACGATGCCATACATGATCAGGCCGACAAAATTTCGGCAGATCTCGATAAATTTGCATTCAGAAAGATACTTTGATACCGAAAATAATTGAATTGAAAATGCCTCATTTTGCACAAAATTTAAAAAATACGAAAAAAGTCAGCACTACTTATTTGTAATTTTACCTGAGTTTAAAAGTGGTGGTAGGATTAGAAGTGGGATCGACAACTGCTTTAACAGCACTTGACACGTAATCTGAATTTAGAACAGCAGAAGCTAGACCTAGTAGACAGAACACTACACTCAAGAAGCAAAGAAAATGCTGAACTCTGAGCATGCCGACTCTGAAAATAATAATTATTTGCATTAATACACTCCTTTAGGCCCTATGCCCATATCAGGGGATTTTCTTGCCTTGGTCCGCTGTTGGTTTTTTGTAATGTATCAAGGGTCTTGCTCGGAATCATGTCTAAGGTAAGCGAAAATTCTTTAGGCTTTAGGCTAAGGGAAACGTAGGTTGGGGTAAGGACCAACTCAACATTTTTTCTCACTCTTTTATAGGCCGGGAAACATGTTTGGTCGGAACATGTCGAAATTGCAGAAAAAGAATTGCCTTGGTTTTCCCTGCTGGTCCCTGCAGACTTCAGGCTTAAGCAAGGGTGACTCAAGCACCTTTTTACTTTTTTGTAACTCGAAGAGCATGATTGAGCCCGTCCTAACATACACTGGCCTACCCTAATCCTAAAAATTGAAAAAAAAACCAACAGGGGGTACCAAGGCGAAAGCCCCTAATGTGGGAATAGGGCTCTCCTTTACGTTTTTTGAAGACTTTTGCTTAATCTAATCGGCTAATCTAGTCCTTAATTTTTTTCAAAGGTTTTAATACAAACGGCAGCAGTTTTGCCGAGCTCTATCGATTCCGATTTTCGGGTTTTAGATTTTCACCCAAAATTTTATGATTTTTGGTTGACTGAAAGGTAACCCGACAAGTCGCCCTATCAGAGTAAATATGGTATAAACCTGGTAGAGCCTTGACATTTTTTTAAATATTGAAAAAGTGCACAAAGTAACAAATTCAATTTGAAATGACAATTTCTATTTCACTCACAACTAATAAATACACTACTAAAACTCAAAGCTTAAATAATTTTGCCGAATTCGTCAATGGGAGTGCTCGATTGTTATCATAGCCCCATATTTTTGCGATTTAGATTGCTATAAGTCGAAAAAATTTAAGATAAGAGTGGTGACTATTTTACAGGACCTATCGCATCTTTTCACTGCTTAAATTTTCGTGCTTTAAAACACAAAACAAAGTCGCCCTAAAAGCAAATATGAAGAAATAGTACTTAACGACGTATCTAGCATGACTAACCCACAATCACTTTCATCATGGAAACACCTAAAACAAACAAACAATGGAAAAAAGTAAAATAGTTTAATTTTGCAGCAGTAGGATTGATATTGAAATACAGGGTGTAACACGATTTACTAAGCATGCTCAAAATTTCACTCTATCAACTCATAGCGCATTATTAGACCCCTTTAACGACAAAAAAACGTGTTTTTAAGCGTAAGAAAGCACTTTAGAGGAAAAAATGTCGACCCATGAGAAATTATCGTGGTTTTTAGTCAATAACTCAATCTGAATGGGCGGCTTTTGAATTTTTAAAGGGAATAAGGGCTGTAAAGGGAGAGGAAAGTGGGCAAGGGCCGTGGCAAAAAGAGCTTCTGAATGTTTTTTTATTAGAGCTAATGATTCGCCCTCGGTCGGCATTTTCGATACGGTATTTTTCATAAGAAAATTTTCGGTCGGTATTTCGGTACGGTATTTTTACCCAAAACCGGCTCCGTTGGTACGGTTTTCGGTACGGTATAATGTACCGTCAACACCTCTAGTATGGTCACCTATTCATAATTTTTCCCCTACAATTTTAATTTTTTCCTAATCATTGAACTTCTGTACGGAATTTTCAACTTGGTTTCTAACAAAACAAGGCCTAGATTTTATTTCAGGTATAGTTGTGTTAGAAACCAAGTTAAAAAATCGGCACAGAAGTTCAATTATTAGGAAAAAAATTTTAATTGGCGTTAAAAATTTTGAACAGGTGAGCGTGGCCGTTAAAGATACCAGAAGTCTCGAGATTTTGACAAATTTCCAAAATTAGTTTTTGTCCTTCGTTAACAATTTTTAAACTTTTTTTTACCTACTTTTTGAGCATAATAACTGACCAAGTCACCACTTAAGAGTGATTTTCTGTGAAATTGAACCTATGCATCCCATTGAATTTATGACTATGTAGGATTATTGCATGTATACCCTATTTACGATACGCTGAACACGATAGCGTCATAAGTTTTGCTTTTTTGTTTTTATTTTGAGAAACAGACCTCCAAAGTTAACTACTCTGAGATACTGAAATTTAGGAAGTTACAATAAACTTTTGAACAAATTACTTATCTTTTTAATAAAATCACACAAGTATTATACACCGTGTGATAGCCCGTGAACAGGGTTTTGTAATAGCACTAAGTTCTGTATATAATATTGTAAAATTAAGGTTTGGTCACTACTTTTTTGTCAGCCTTCTGTTTTTCAGAGTCCAAAATTTTTTCACAAAAAGGCTTTTCCCTGACCTAGCTGAATATTATTTATGTGAAGCTCATAATCTGCTTTACACTATACATTAAATGATTTTGGCCTTTTAGGTGGGAAGCAGCTGAGAAAACACTCATTTTATATATAGAATAGGAAAAACTGAAGTTTTTTACGTGAAATTTTGTTCGCAACCCCAAAATGCTGACACCGGAATCGTGTTCAGCAAGATCGATTTGCTTATAAAACTGGCATCTAAGGCAGTTTTATTAATCTTTCAAATTTAAAATGTATAAAATGTTATCTCAGCTATCTGTTGAGTCAAAACTATCCTAACAATTGTTAGACAATGATAAGTAGGCAAAAGTACACCATCTGTACTTGGCCGAAATCAAATTTTAACCATGTCTAAGGCAATTTCAGACCATGAAAACGATAGAAAACGTGGTTTCAGCATCCCGAAAGTCATTTTAGAAAAAACATATTTTTGACCAAAATTTGACTTTATTCCTTGGGAACCATTTCAACCAACCTCAAAGGGTATCCAGATACCATAACATGGTCAAAATCACTATATTTTGGTGTATTCTATCCCGTTTTGGTCACTGGGGCTTGGCAAAAAGAGACTCTGTATGTATATGCATATCTATATATATGCATTTCCGATCAAGAGTATTTCTCGGAATCATGTCTAAGGTATGTGAGTGTTCGCATCTCTAACTCTCAAGCCCCCTTCTCTTCAACCTAAACTGTAAAATAGAATATTCTTGCAGGAACACTCTCTACACTCTCATTTTTTGTGCTTTAAATTTTTAAAAAGAAATATTAAGAAGTGATACTTAAAGATATATTTATCATGACTGGATGGCAACACCTTAAACAAATACAGCTGAAAAGCTTAAACTTTTTAAACTTTTTTTTAATATTCATAATATTTGTTATAGAATACACAAAAAAAGTTGCGTTACAGACAAAAAAAAGAAATTTAGAGGGGTATACTAACATGATTTAAATAAAGGTATATACCGTATTTTCTCTAAAAAAGCCCACCGCTCCAAGCTATCTCTTTGCTCTAAAATAACCCTTCTTTAGAGGTGGGTTAAAAAAATAGCCCCCCCCCCCCGCCACTCACAAAGGCGACCAAGAAAAAATCGTGTTTTTTACATTTCATACCAAGCAAAAGGTCTTAAAACTGAAAATGGAACCTCTGAGCTTGTTTTTCAATCGTTTAAGAGAGTCTGGTCTCATTAGATAGCCCTTTATCAAATTTGTTGAGATCTCCAGCATATAGCCAAAAAAACCTCTGGATAGAGAGACTAGTAAGTATGGAAAAACCTTAGGAGGACCAAGGCATTTTCTGATAGTAAAAAACAAATCGTTATAGCCGAAAACGATACATTTTTAATTAATTAGTTTGCTACATATGGTTTTTCTAACTAATTTTGTGGATATTCTCATTTACAAGATTCTACTCAAATTGATGCTAGAGAGCAAGACTACATTTTGAGTAAGAAGTTTTCAGTGACCATGTCTGCAATATTTGCTGAAAACCCTGAAATTTCAGGAATCCTTCCTTTTTGAGAACTTTTGGGGTTTTCCAGCAAATATTGCAGACATGGTCATTTACAACCTCATATGCAAAATGTAGCCCTGCTCTCTAGCATCAATTTGAGTATAAACTTGTAAATGAGGATATCCACAAAATTAGTTAGAAATGCCATATGTAGCAAACTAATTAATTAAATGTAACGTTTTTTGCTATAACGATTTTTGGCGGAAACAATTTGGGACGAAACAGGAAAGAGCCTTAAATTCAACCCGGAAAAGTTATCTGTTTAAAAGTGCGCGAAAGTTTTGTGCCGCCATGTACTTTATCTTGTTTCACTAAACTTCCACTCGATTTGTATGTGTACCTTATTTCGGTGGCCTTATAATGTTTATGACTTCATGAGAATAAAGTCATAAATCACCTACCCATTAACAGTATCTCTATGTGATTGTTTATACCTACACTTTTTCATTTTTTAATCGCTGCATCTTTTTGAAGTTATGAAAAATTGTATGTGTGAGTGGCTTGTTCTCATTGAAAAATAATAATCCCCTGCTCCAAAATACCCCTTGCTTTAAAATAGCCCTCCCTCTCCAAGGGGGTGTTTGAATAAGATTTTGACGTGAAACTCTAAAGAATAAGATCTTGTGTCCGAAAGTAATGACAACATAAATTCCAGCGACAACTATCACATGTTATTATTTTCACTTGTTGCAGTGCAAAAAGGGCAGTATTGCTTTACAAAAATAAATCAAAACTTACACCAAACGCGCCAAAATGAAAGCAAAATAATATATTTTTCTTGCTATTTAATTAATGAAAAAAACAATCACTTTGCTGCATACCTTTTTATAGCATACAATAATGACAGATGCTAAGGTGATGAACTTAGAAGCAGCTGTAGCTCCAGTTATATTGCGAAGTAGAAAAAGCGACTGGCCAGCTGTTCCAATGGTAGAGGCACTTAGTGTTGTAGAACAGGCTTTTAAGCAGGTTCTACCCTCTCTGCAACATGTTCGAAAAGATGTGGCAGTGGAAAATGTCCAGCTTGGTATGTAATATATATTTTATGTTTCAAAGTTTTTTTTCAAAATTATTCACTTGGGTTGGTTTTCATATTTTTTAGCTTCTTATGCAGTCGTTGAAATCATGTAGTTGAGGTTCAGGGCTACCAAATGAACTATTGACTGAGTAAATATTGCTTGAAAAAATTCAAATAAAATTTTAAGAATTCGCTTAAGAATCTTAACTCGAATTCGAGTGCGGGGGAAACTTTTTTCTTGGGGCGAATATATTTTTCGTGGAAAATTTTTATTTTGACTGATTCTATCAAATTTTCTCATCATTTTTTAAAAGTGGTAACACCACCATGTATCCCTGCGGCCATACCTGCACGCTGAGAAAAATCGGCGCCGGGCGCCGGCGCCACAATTAATTCGGCGCCGGGCGCCGGCGCCGACGCCTAAAAGAGGAAATACGGCGCCAGGCGCCGGCATCAAGCCATTTTTGTAAATAAAATAATAGAATGTAACAAAGACTAATCTAACATTTTATGTTATTAAATTTCAATTTTTTGTATTATAGCTCTTTCAGAAACGTTGGAGTTGGCGTTGGAGTTGGAGTATTTTTTTTATGAACGCGTTTTTACTCCAACTCCAAGTCCGACTCCAACTCCAACCCTTTCATAAAAAACTCCAACTCCGACTTTAATTCTTATTATTTATATTCATATTATTTAATCTTATTAGTTCGAGTTGGCGTTGCAGTTGGAGTTGGAGTAAAAAGGTGTTCATAAAAAAAATTACTCCAACTCCAATTCCAACGCCAACTCCAACGACAACTCCAACGTTTGTGAAAGAGCTATTAGGAATAGCAACAATTATGAGAAATTAAAAATTCATCATGTTGCGGTTATAAACAAGCATTGTTTTGCTTTTTAATAGAGTTGTGAAACGAGAATTTGACCGGTCAAATTCTCGGTCAAATTCTGGTCAAATTCTCGGTCAAAATAAAGATTTTGACCGCTTAAGTAAAAATCGGTCAAAATCTTTTAATGTATTTTTCCGTAAATTGACAAGTTTTCTATCAGAGTATTTTTTGTCAAAACACTGTTCGACTCATTTATTTAAAATTAAAATGTTTATCATATTATCTTTCAGCCATGTCCAAACAAACTAAGCCTCTCTCATGGTGCTGGAACTATTTCGATCGAAAAGAGGAAAGGATGCAAGCGGAAAGCTATCGTTCGTCGGATATTGTCAGTTTTGCAACGCTCGATACGTCACACATGCTAATAGAATGGAGACATCTACAGGTTTTTAATTATTCTTATTTTTTATAAGTTTTATTTTTCAATATAGGAATGCAAAAAGGTTGGAGCCGAAGCAAGAAAGCAAATCAATCGTCTATTAAAGAAAACAACTGATGAGCCACCTAAGAAGATCAACAAGGAATCAGAAGAGGACAGCGCAAGGCCGAGCACAGGGATCAGGAGCTTCTTCGACAGCGTGGGCAAGGAGGATCAGGAAGAGGCCGACATTCTTCTCACAAGGGTAAGCATTTAATCAGTTATTATATTTATGATTGTTTGTCTTTTAGGCACTCGTCACTGGCAACATTGCAGCGAATTTCCTCGATAATCCATTCTTCAAGCAATTTGTGGCCAAGCTCCGTCCTTCATACAAGCTACCGTCAAGGGAGTACAAGTTTCCCAAGGTTCTCGTGCCAGCTGAATTCAATCGTGTCAAGGAATCTATGGATGTAGCCATCAACAAAGCCGATTTTCTCGCAGTTTCTTCCGATGGGTGGAGCGACATCAACACTAACAAGATAATCAATGTGGTGGTGCACACGCCGAAGCCTTACCTATACAACTCGATCGACACTAAAGAGGAAGTTCACGATGGTTGGTTCTTTTATTGACTTGACATTCTTGTATATGGTTATCTTCTTTAGGAAAGTATATCGCCAAAATTCTAGCCGAAGAGATTGAAGCGGTGGGCAAACACAAAGTCGTCGCCGTCGTCACCGATCATGCTGCTAATATGCGAAAAGCCTGGGAGATACTGGAGAAGGCCTATCCGTGGATACTGTTCGAAGGTGCAAAGCTCATATGCTCAATCTAGCTGCGAAGGACATATGCCAAAGAACAATGGTTGCGTTGAGAGTCAAATTCTGTCAAGATATCGTGAGGTTCTTCAGGTTTGTATTTTAGATTTTCTTCTTTTCTTACATTTACTTTTAGAAAGTCAAAGCCACAGAAGATCCTTTCAAAGATCCAGCTTGAGAAGATGGGGTCGTCAACACTACTACAACTACCTATCGAGACTCGCTGGGAACTTACGCTAAGCTGATCAATTCCATCATCGCCAACGAATCGTGCCTCAAGGAAGCTATTTGGAATGCCGGAATCCAAGACAATCGTGTGCTCAAGCGGCAATCGGACGACATACGCCTTCTACTCTGCAGTGACGAAGAATTTTGGCCTGCTCTTAAGCAAATCAGCAAAGTGATCACTCCACTGGCCGAAGCAATCAGGAAAATCGAGGGGAATGAAGTGAACTCTAGGAGCGCCTACAAGACCATCAAGGATGCATTTGCTGAAGCGAAACGGGGAGTGAATGAAAGCGAGTTTGAATTCGGAAACGATATGATGGAGGTATGGTTAACTGTTTTAGTACTTATTTTATCAAAAGTTTTTTCAGCTCTTGGAAGATAGGGAAGAATTTGGCAGGACCGATGTCACATACTTGATGGATCTTATGGAGCCAAGCAACCGAGGAGAGGGACTTACCAATGAAGAGAAGCAAGCTTCTATCGAAATCCTAGCCAACAAGTTGAACAAGAATCCGGTCTTTGCAGGAAAGCAGCAGCAGGTAGATATTGAATTGATAGTTGCATTGTAGAATACTCATTTTGTTTTAGTTAATGACAGAGTGGGGCCAATGGCTAGCCAAAACAGGAATCTTTGCCGAGGACAAGCGACGCTATGCCTGGGACGCGGTCAACACGATGGATGCTTTGACTTGGTGGACAGCCTTCTTCTCCGACACTCTTCTTTCCAAGGTGGCTCAACTGCTCTCGAACATCCCAATATCAAGCGCAGCAACAGAAAGGAACTGGTCTCTCAGGGGTGCAATTCACACAAGTATTCGAAACAGGTTGGTGGATTTACAATGGAGGATTATCACTAATGTAGTTTGTTTAGATTGAAGGTCGATACCACAAGCCAGCTCGTCTTCATCAAGCACAACCTACTTTTGGAATACGCCGATCTCTTCAAGCGGGGCAAAGTAACAGTTGAGGAAGAATCAGATGATGAAGAACTATTTGAGGAAAATGATTTCGAGTTGTTGATGCAGGATGTTGATTGATTGTTATTTGTTTGCTTGATGTCAATAAAGCTTTTTGAGTGTAATTGAGCGTAGAATTGACACGGTTTGCAATTGACATGTCAATTGCACAACTCTACGTTTGGCTGACCGATTGTTAGCGTTAATTAGCCGGCTAAGAGATTTTGACCGAATTTGACCGAAAAAATAGATTTTGACCGAGAATTTGACCGGTCAAATTCTCGAAAAGATTTTGACTGGTCAAATTCACAACTCTACTTTTTAAAAGTACTGGGCCAGTGGAGCTTTTTCTGCCGGCTGTCAACATAGCTGTTATGCTGAACATACGCTCAGCAGCTGCAGTACTTGCGGAATAGCTAATAAATCATTGGCAATTTTTGTCAAAGATGGGTATGCCTACAATTTATATATATATTTTTTTAAGTATTTTTGTATCTTGCCTGACTATGTCCTTGCCAAAACTTGAAAGGATTACTTTCAAGAGGTAATGACCTCAATTTCGTCAAAAAGGTTTTTCACTTGCTGGTCAAGGGCTCTAGATGAAGATGACTTCACAACTCGCACTGTACCAAAACCGAAATCTGAGAAAATTTTGAATTTACTAAAACATTGTCAAGACAGCTGAAATCTTAACATTCAGGCGCCGGCGCCGCAGCTGAAGTGGCGCCGGGCGCTGGCGCCGGCGCCCGACTGTTAAGATTTTTTAGCCGGCGCCGGCGCCCGTGCAGGTATGCCTGCGGCTCAAGTTTCTAAGGAATTATCATTTGTTGTATCATATCAGCGAAATGTAGCACAAAAAAACAAAACATGAACCGAATTATTTTTCTGACTTGCTTCATTTTTTACCTTTCTGTGCTACATTTTGCAAAGATGATGCAACAACTTCTTCCTCATTAGAAACTAGAGTCGCAGTGCTACATGTGTTGTTTTTGTTTCAAAAAAAAAAGATGTCAAAAAGTAAAATTTGCACCAAAAAAAGTATAATTGCCCCAAGAATGAGGAATATTCCGAGCGCGGATTCATTCTTTTTATCTTAATTTTTAAGCCATATTAAATTTATTAATAAATCATTTGGTAGCCCTAAATCTTATAGCTCTTTCACAAACGTTGGTGTTGTCGTTGGAGTTGGCGTTGGAATTGGAGTTGGAGTAATTTTTTTTATGAACACCTTTTTACTCCAACTGCAACGCCAACGCCAACTCCGACCCTTTCACAAAAAACTCCAACGCCGACTCCAACTAATAAGATTAAATAATAAGAATATAAATAATAAGAATTAAAGTCGGAGTTGGCGTTGGAGTTGGAGTTTTTTTATGAAAGAGTTGGAGTTGGAGTCGGACTTGGAGTTGGAGTAAAAATGCGTTCATAAAAAAAATACTCCAACTCCAACGCCAACTCCAACGTTTGTGAAAGAGCTATTAGCTCCAAGATGGCACCAACAGTATAACTTTTTTATTTGTATCATTTTAACATTAACATCATTTGCACACTTTTTGTGCATATTTTTGTGGAAAAAAACACAATGTTTATAAAGCCAATTTTTTCTAAATTTCATCGTCTTAAGCATATCAACGATATGTCATTAGAAATCTCACAATGTGCGCTTTCTTTTGCCTGTAAAATTAGATTCATCTATTATAAAATGGTGTGTTAAATCTCTTTAAATTCACATATGCGAAAATCGTGACTTGATTGGTTTGTTGGGCAGCTGACCGCCATTTAGTGACTTTTGTTAATTTTTTCCACTATTTTGTTCTGCACAAGAACGTTTTTAGTTTAGTTATCCGGCACCTCGTTTATAGGGCACCCTGAGGCCGGTCCCAGGGCTGCTGGATAACCGAGATTCGACTGTTCTTTTAAAGTTAAATATTCTAAGAGAATTTCATATGTACTTTAGTTGCAGTCTGCAATTGATCTTTATACAGGCTTTATTTGACAATCTAGAAAAAAATTTACAGGCGATGTTTTGGCCGAAGACATTCTAGCCAAATCACCCTATCCACCTTTCAGAGCGTCAATCAAAGATGGATATGCGGTCCTCGGTTAGATTATTTATACCTTTTTAAGATCATTTTTGGTAACACAAGTCATTTACAGCATCAGATGGAGCTGGCCCTAGAAAAGTTGTTGGAGCAAGCACAGCTGACAAGAACACAAACCTTATAAAAGTATATCCAGGAGTTTGCTGTCGAATAAACACCGGTGCTGCCGTGCCTGATGGTTCTGACGCTGTGATTCAAGTAGAGGATACTACTTTGTTGGAGCATAATGTGAGATCTTCAAGGCTTTGGAATTTAGACAACCATTTTCTAACATTAAGAACATTGAAGAAACCATGATAATGATAGTTAAAGAGCCCAGAATAGGACAAGATATTAGGTTTGTTTCGGTTGTGTGAGATTTTTTAAGTTTAGGAAAATAGCTTTCAGAGAGATTGGAAGCGATGTGGCTCTGGGTGAATTACTTTTAGAAGCAGGCATACCCCTTCAACCCGCAGACATGGGCTTATTAGCGCTAAGCAATAGTTCTGAAGTAAATGTTTACCAGGCGGCTAAAGTGGCCGTGCTATCCACGGGCGATGAACTAACTGACCAATTAATTGAAGGTGAGACCAAAGCAATCAGGGACACAAACCGACCTGTACTGCTATCGCTGTGGGTTTAACACTTAACTTTTCTGTAATTATCACTAGAGGCCTGTTTTTAAAATCCACCTGGTTGAAAATTAAAATATTTTGCAGATTCAAATCCATAGGAGCTCAGGTGCATGACATAGGAATCGCGCGGGATAGGTCTGTTCTACATTTCTCTTGACAAAAAGCTCCCCTGTAGCATCCAGAAACACCTAGTGTTGTTGAATTTTAAAAAGCTACTGAACTATAGCGAGTTTAGTATAAAACGGGAATATTTTATTGCCGCAGATGCGACAATTCGCAGACGTCGAGGCGGGAACACGCGCCTTCAAGATGCTGTATGCTTTTTGATCCTCTACATTGACGTAGCCAGGGGGCCCGTTCTCCATCCCCATCAGATTTTTTTGCTAGTCAAAATGGAAAACGGTGGAGGTAAAATGGCCTCAAAATATTTTTTTCTCTTATTGTGCCCCACCCCTTCGTCAGATTTTATGGCTACGCCCCTGCTCCTCTAACAATATTATCTGAAGGCGTATACAGGAGACTGTGCGAAAATTTAAAAAAATGTGTGACAGACAGGCGCGAATTTAAAAAGTGTGACATACAGACAACAGCGCTATAGTGAATAGTGGAAATTCCAGCAAATGTGCCATAGTAGCTGCTATACAAAAGCTTTTGAAGTAAGCAATATCCTGGTCGTCACTGGTGGAGTTTCCATGGGCGAAAAAGTAAATATCCAAAAGCAGTCTTTAAAAACCTTATAGACAGCTGCTTATAGGACCTACTTAAGCATATCTTGGCACATCACTTCAAATTCAAATCCACTTTGGAAGAGTGTTCATGAAGCCTGGTTTGCCAACGACATTTGCTACAGGGATTTACGAGGGACAGTTGAAGTTTGTGTTCGGCCTTCCAGGCAACCCTGTCTCAGGTTTTGTGACTGCCCATTTATTCGTCTGTCCCATGCTTAAGTTAGTAAGTGGAGTCAAAAGGTACAAGAACACAACAATGACGGTTAAGGTAGGTTGATTTTTCCAAAATTAGCTTTTTTAACACAATTTTCAGACCATCGAAGATATTAAGCTAGACGCCAGACCTGAATATAGGCGAGCTTGTTTGGTCCGAAAAGCAACAGAAGTCCCAGAAGTGGAATGTTTAGCTGGAAGCCAATATCGTCTCGTTTGTTGAGTCTAAGATCAGCTAATGTATTGCTAAAACTTCCTGGCTCAAAGTCTGACAAACAGGTGATTTACACAGGAGAAGTTGTGGAGGCATTAGTGATCGCCCCTTTTTAAAAAGAATATTGTTTCAAAATAAAAGCGTTTTTTGAAAATTTTGTTCAAATGCAAATGGCCGGTCAATTTCACAACTCTAGTTCAAGCCCAACAAAAGCTGGACAACACACTATGTGCCTACCCAAAAGTTAATTTCAAGCATATTTTAGAATCTTATTCGAACATATTTTTTGCATTGGTCCCTCAAGGCAAAATGTCAAATTTTGCCCGATTTTTTTTCAAATGTCTTTCCACATTTTAAAACATGTTCTCCAACGTTTTTAGGGTCTAAAATGGCTTTTAAAGTGTTTAAAAAAGAATTTTGGCTAGACACACAGGATGTAGTTTAGCCCAAACAAGTCTTACTCAGGTGTGGGCTAAACAGAACTCTGACTGTAAGTTTTTCCATCTATTTCGCCTCTCCCTATAGCGCACTCTCAAGGGACTCGCTTCACGCGTGCGTTATTGGGAGAGTGCGTCTCCCAATTGTTATTGGGAGTGTCATTTCGCAAAACACTGAGCAGTGTGCGCTATTGAGAGAGTCTCACAAACTCAAGTCTTTGGTTGACTAAAAAGTGACGATTGAAAGCAAACAAGCCGGTTAATTACCTAATTACCTTTCCAGTATTCTAATTTTAATGAAAAATTACAAAAAAAACATAATACAAGCAAAACAAAGTGCATGTTGTGCCTGATTTTCTTAGTCTCTCCCCAGGAATTTGTCCAGAGGTTGGAGGCGTGGTGTAATGGCAGCATGTTGGCCCGGTAATTCCAGTTCAATTCCAGCCGCCACTATTTTCTTCGAGACAATCAATACAATATAACAGTGCGTTAAATCTCGGTACAAAAATTGATTTATTTCAAAAACGTAGCTGTGCGTTATTAAAAGAGCCATTTGTCGAGCTGGGATTGACCTCAAGCGTGCGTTATTACTGATGGCATGCATTAATGGTTGAACCCAATCGAGTCACTTTCACTTGAAGTGTCTGCTTCTGCGGCAGGTATATTGACTGAGTCAACTGGTTTTCCGGCTTATTCATCATTTGGAAAGTATCAAGATAAAATTTCAAATCATTCTTTCTCAGCGCCCAGATGTCATTTTTAAGTTTTTTATTTTATTTTGAAGCTTAGACATTCCTTTTCCAGATAGCGTATTAAACTAAACTTGATAATTTTGGATGAGTCACCATTTGGCTCCAAACACTTGTAAAAAGGGCAGTGTATCATCACAGAAAAAAGTTACACCGCAAAAACTTCCACTAAAATAGACACTTTTAAAAGTGATTATTTTTACCATTTTTATTTGCATTCATCAATACATACCATCAGAAAACTTTTAATGTCAGCAAAATTTTAAGCTGTTTTTCAGTACATGGTGTAGTCTGAATACAAAATTCATGATCAATTTGGTAGATGGGCATAAAATTGGATTTCTTCAAATTTTTAAAACGCTGAAAAGATGACTAGGAACGGCGTTTTCTCTAGTTAAGGGACATCTGAAAGGTTTAAAGGGGAGGAAACTTTATATACGCATCGCCTAGGGTCGAAGGCTCAAATCTCCTGGGTGCACACACTATTTATTTTTATTAAGTTCACTGACTTCTAAGGCCAAAATCATCGAGCAATCAAGTGCAACCATTTCCAGCACTGCTTTGCTGTCATCAAATGCCCTAATTTTGGAATTTCATGCAAATGAATTGAACATCGCTGAATGTTTTTATAAATTTTAGCTCTAACCACATACAGTCGACTCTCTGATTAACGTCTTACAAGAGACCAACCCTAAGGGACGTTAATCAGAGAGTTGACTGTATTGCTTTTTTCTCTGTATGATAGCTCAAATGAAAGGTTAGAATCTAGGCCACATTCTGGTACAGTCAACTCCCGATTTAGTGTACACCCTGGGGACCGGCTCCAGGTGTACACTAAATCAAGTGTACACTAAATCGAGGGTTCATTCTAGTCATTTAATTAACGCCGGCCAAAATGATTTAATCCAGGTTTACACTAAACCGAGGTGTACACTAAATCCGGTGTACACTAAATCGGGAGTTGACTGTATATGGAACGTGTGATCGTAGAAAAAAGTCAGACAATATCAATCAAAACAGTCAAAGAAAAACCCCGAAACCATCGATTTTCGAACCCTACACTGATGATTTCGTTAGATATCCAGGAATGTGAGGATCATTGTGCACTAAACTTGTAAATAATAGGAAATAAAATGACAAGGTTTGCACCCAGTGGTAGTCGAACCTGTGAGTTAAGCGATGCCTATATAAAGTTTGCTTCCCTTTTAAGGGCAACAGACTCAAAAAAGAGGCAGGTACTTTTGTAGTCTTCCATACTCGGATTTTCTATTTAATATTGGTGTAAGAGGGGATTTCTTTAAAAAAACCCCCTGTATTTTTCTTATCATGACGATTTCAAGCAACTTGGAGCTCTACCAGCGGATGGAGAACGTTATCTTGTTTTTCAAATGCACACAAAAATAATTCTGAAATATTATTAAGAAATTTAGGTCAGTCCCGCGCTTATTCAAATTTCTCATCTTATTAATTATTGTGGTCCTGTGTTTTACAATAAAAATATATTTGCTACACTTGTGAAACACCTAAAACTCTTCGATCATCAGAGAAAACCAATAAATCAATAGCAGAGAGATAAATCAACACTGAAAAAATACTAGTTTTTGCTCGTCTTTTCAAAATAGTTATATCAGAAGATACGTATTATGCAAAGTTTTTGATTTAATTAAAGCTATTGAAACTTCTAGATCAATATTATGAAGTTGACTACAGATTACGAAAGACAACGTTCTGTACCGTCCAACTACTACGAGAAAACTTCAAACAAACTTTGCTTACTGTTTGAAAATGTCCTTGCAGAGAAGTAGGTACTTTCATTGGTGTTAAAGTCTGAATCTAGCCTATCGAGTTACTACTTACTTTTTTTTATTGATCTTCTTTTTCATGTAATTTTTACATGAATCAAATATTAAAATGGGTTAATGTTTAAAAGTGAACTTTTTAAATTTTCTTGATAGTTCTGAAGCACAATAATATAAAAAATCGTAATTATATATTTTTGGCTTTTGTTACAATTATGGAGTATATGGAATATATTATCAAGTGTAAAAAATATTATTTTGTCTAATTTGTTTCAAAACTTGAAAGTCTTGACAAGTTTTTAAAGTTGTGTGATCAGTCCAAGATGTATGGTATTAAATGACTTTTCTGCCTTATTGAAATTTTTCCAATTTTAAAAATGTTAAGGTAGCAACTTTTTTGCTCCAACATGAACACCTGGTTAGTTTTTCATATTTTCACAATAATGATAGACATTTTTCCATACCAGCCAACTTTTTGCAACTCAACCCCAAAAACTTAAAGAAAAGTTCGGGAGACTGGAATGCTTTTCATTGTCCACATTCAATACTCTTTGCTAGCATACTGGCTATGGACAAGAATATCACCTGCTTGACGTCATATATACAAGTAACTTAGATTGTAAAAATGAATTCACAAAATATGATGCTGTTTTTTAGCTGCAATGTGACCTTCACAATCTGGACGCCCAGGGCCAAACACTATTACACTGGGCTGTGAAAAGAAGGCTCTGTTGTGTGTCCAGAAATTTTACAAATTTTAAGATAGATGTTCCCAAATGGATTTTGATGAAGGATAAACGTGGAATTACCCCCTTACATTTAGCTGCGCAACATGAATCTGCAAAATATATTGAAGGTAAATTTAGGTTTGTGAGCATTCTTTTGATCTCAACAATGCTTTTTAGTTGTTTTTGACAGAACTGGGCCCTAAGAATCTGTATTCATTGTGTCAAGACAAAAATGGCCAGTCCCCTCTGCATTATGCAGCTGCATCGGCAAGCCTAGCTGCTTGTGAATTGCTAATGTACGGTCAATGGGATTGCCTCTGGATCAGAGAGACAGTTTTGGCCAAACCCTTTGATGTATGGGTGTTCTAGTTCAAATAAAAAAGGTGAGTGAAATTTTTAGAAAAAAGAGTGACACCTAAATTTCTTAGGTGAATTGGTGGTTCGTCTTCTAGCCAGTAAAAAGACCATAGCAGTAGCTATGCGCAACAAACGGGGCATGACTGCTTTTCACATAGCTGTGCTTGCAGACAATCTACCTGCTTTAAGAGTTCTGCTAAATGACTTGAAGTTCAACCCTACTGTAAGTATTCAATCTGATTTGAAAATATCCGGCTAAAGTCAAGCGCACACTTGAGTAAAGTCTTTCTCCTAGACCCTGTTCTTCGAGGCTATTTTTAAACTTTTTTAATAATATTTTAATAAAAAGAATCAGCTTAGGGAACTGAGGTAAAACTGTGTCCTATACTCGAGTAAAGAGTGTGTTTTTGACTGCCCGTATTTAAAGTCCATGTTTTATGTGTTCGACAACGACAATCGAACACCTCTCCACTATGCTGCCTTGTTTGGAAGAACTGAGGTGCAGTCTATTGCTCCAAGCTGGGCCAATAACGAGACAGGGACTGCCACAATGTGACTGCCGCGCATTACGCGGCCCAAGCTGGTCATTTAGACACCCTCAAATGCATACTTCAGGCATCTGATTCTAGGGTATTTAAGGCTATTGATTATTTCTTTTTGAAAATAGACCAAAATTTATGTTCAGACGTGCTGGACAGTGACAATAGATCCTGTCTAATGTGGGCTGTGATTGCTGGACAAGAAGAAGTGGTCAGAAAGTTGCTTATAGAAAAGAGCATAGCCCTGTTCCACAAAGCACACAAAGACAAAAAGCAATTGACAGCTCTGCATTTGGCTGCTTTGATTGGTAGCAAGGAGATCTGCAAGCTACTGGTGGATCATGGCTACAGCTCAACAGTTAAGTTTTGTGGGAGTAAAAGTTGTTTTATGTCGAAGATTTTCAGGAAAGAGATGCCTTCGAAGCTACTCCAGAACATTTAGTAAGTTTTAGTAGTAAGGAAGCTATCCAATCTCCATTGATGTTAAAAAAAACTCGGCCAAATAACAAATTGTACAAATAATGTAAATTGAAAAGGCCAGATAGCTTGGACTACAAAATTAATTTTTACCATTCTACAGAGTAAGAAAAACAGCATATTGTGATTTAAAATAAAAAAACAGGCTTTTAGAGTGGTTAGCAACACTCTCAAAAAAAGTTCAAGAGTGATTTTAACGTGAAACTTTCACTTCGCTAAAGCTAAGACCCCAATGAGTGAGCGATTTTTTTTTTGACTTGTTTAGGCGGGAACAGCTGTAGATTTTTTTCTCGGCCAAACTTTCTTTTCTGTTGGTATCATTTTGTAGCTGAGAATCAGCGCTACAAAATTAAATTTTTTTCAGTCACAAATCGCTGAAAAGTCTTGATAAAAATGCGTTTATTTGCACTCTACATCTCACTAAATGAGTGCGATGTAGAGTGCAAATAATCAAAAATCAAAATATCAAAAAAATTTCAGCGATATAAGACTGAATTTTTTTATTGCGTAGCCCTGCTGCAAGACCCCTGCATCTCAGCTACAGAATGGTACCAACAAAAAAAGTTCGGCAGAGAAAATAATTTACAGTCTTTTGTTGCAATTTACTTCGCACTCTACATTGTACTCATTGGGGACTCGCCTTAAGGAAACCTAAATTTTTTGACACCAAATTCGTGCTTAACATGGTCGATTTACAAATGAAACTGCCCTGAGTGCCCCGAGTGCCTCAGCCATTCCAGTGTAAAAAAATGTGAGATTGCAAGGATAAAACTAAAAAATTGATTACCAAATAATCTAGCAGTCGACAAAAGGTTAATTTAAGTATCTAATTGGAACACAGCTAACCTAATTTTGAATCATCATCAATTAAAAAGTTGTTGGACTTATTCTTCTTATTTTAGGTCCTTTTTTTTTATTTATAGGCAGCTGGACAGGGTCACATAGATGCTCTAACCTACTTTGCATTCAACAAAGGCGGACCCGGACCTCCATTACTGGATTGTATGGGCAGGTATAGCTATTTTCACCACTTTGAACAAATTAAGTTTGATGTAATTAAGGACTCCACTCTTTTATGCTTGCTTGGGAGGTCAAGCTCACGCTGTAGAAGTAATGTCTAAAGGTCAATCACCTAGTCTAGACCCAATCAAGTGGATTACATGGGACAGACGGCCATTCATTGTGCTGTATTAGCTAGTTCACTGCCTTGTATCAAGGTCTTGCTACAGGTTCTCCCGTACATTTTTAAATTAGTCAGCAAATACGGAAATCTATGAATTTTAGCATCACTATAACACTAACGTAGCAGATCAAGACGGCAAGACACCTCTGGATTTGGCTGTCAGTAAGAGTAACCAAGAAATCATTAAGTTTCTTGCAGAAAGAACTTCGTAGACAAAATGCCTAGACAAAATTAAAGTTGTCTCATATAAAAAATAATGAAATCCCCACCCTGTATTATAATTTTACTTGCGGATACTTTTTTACGTATTTAGATGTATAGTAAGTGTATAGGGTGCGTAGACGTTTAGCGGTTGGCGGACAAATGTCCCAAAAACTTCTAAACGTCACACCAAAACGCCAATATTTTGTTATCATTACTTTGAGGATGTTCGGATATTTTTTCTGTCCTAAGCCTAAGCCTAAGGCCTAATCCTAAGCCTAAGCCTAAAAAACACTTAAAATATTGGCGTTTTGGTGTGACGTTTAGGGTTTTGGGACATTTGTCCCGCCAACCGCTAAACGTCTACGCACCAGTGTATAGATATTAACAGCTTTGTCTATACCAAGTTAGAAAATTGTGATACAAAAACCTAATTGAATAAATTTTGGACCCAGTGATATATTAGGTTGTTTGCTAAGTTAGTTGGGTGATGAAATTCATTAATTAGATATCAATCACACCACTAATGTCATATACCAAAAGAAAGCTTTTTTCTTCGTCTTTCTTTTCAATTTAAACACTTTATTTACTCCTATTTAAAAGCCATTTTCTGTAATTTTGGACCACTTGATATGAAAATTTGTTACTTCAATTCTCTAACCAACCAAGCTCCTGCGGCTCCTTCGGGGGCGCAGGGGGCTTGGTTGCTTGGGGTGAGATGTGCACACCCACATACCTTAAACGCAAATCACTCGAAAGTGACTCTGGATGCATAAAAATGTATGCATACCAGAGTTTATTTATGCGGTAGGCCCCAGTCAACAAAACTATGTTCAAAATCTTCCTTTTCACACTAAATGGACCTTTTTTGGTCCTTTCCCACCCTAATATGGCCCTAATCCCTTTAAAAATGGTCAAAAAGGTATATTTGGGTGGTCCCAAAACTCAATTTTTTATTGACTAGAACACAAAAATAATGCCTTTTTCGAGCTTCTGAGGCAATTTTAGGTCGATATAGGTGTTTGGAAACACTTTAAAAAAATTTCATTTGGGGGGGGGGGGGTATACTCCGGTAGCGCCGAATGTTCGAATCAGTGCAGAAAACCAGTTTTGGAAACCAACGTAAAATTTTTTTTGAACCAAGTGGACGACCACTTGGTTCGGTTGGTACATGAGAAGTCCAGATTATCCAGCCACTAACACGGTCAGATGCACTACAAATAACGGTCTATATACAGCCTGGGTACTGTCATCAGGGTACAACCATTTAGGTGCTACTACCTAGAAACTACCATCTACTAGACACTTCCACCTGAGTACCGATACCTGGTCAGTGCCTTGGTAATACAACCTGAGTACTACTTTCTCTGTGTAACCACCTCAGCACTACCACTACGGTATACAAATTACTCCAGAAGTGATGTCTTTCTTAGTCAATGGCTGTTTTAGCATCGTGAAATCATGTTCAGGACACGTTTCTGGATAGGGTACGATAATTTTTAATTACAGTCGACGCTCGATACAACGAGTGGGTGTGTTGGGTGCTTTTGGCCATTTTTGGATGTTTTGGGTGGCTTGAGGTGGTTTTTAGTGGTTTGGGGTGGTTCGGACACAATCTAAAAATTTTCGAAAAAACAACAGGGGGACCAAGGCAATCATTAAATGAAAATATTCTTGAATGAAAAAACAACAGGGGGACCAAGGCAGTCTTTGAATGAAAAAAAAGGACGAAACGTTTCGTCCTTTTTTTTTCATTTGAAAAAATGCTGAAACGATAACGCACCCATTTTTTAACGCAAATTGTTTTATTTTTTTATTAAACTATTTTTTCTGTTTAACGCAATATTCAGTAGGTGTTTTATAGTAAAAATGCTCATCATATGCAGATTTGTGACTGCTATCAAAAATGACAATTAACAACATTTTTTTTTTAACACAACATTCTTTTTCAAGAACATTTAAAATTCTTTTTCTCTGCCGCAATTTGATTAATTTATGAAGATTTATATATCAGCTTAACATTTCGAGATTTTGACACTATTGATTGAAGCTTGTAACTTCTACTTGTAATGAATAGTGTTTATTTAAAAATCGATTGATTTTGGCACAAAAACTCAAAACACACACCCACTAAATATTGCGTTAAACAGAAAAAATGGACAAAAATTGACCGATAAGCACAAACAATTATTACTATAAAAAGTTCGCTCATTCTGCGTCGAACGGTATATAATGTGTGGGGGTCCTGTGATAAAAGTAAAAAGCTGTACGCTTCAGAGCGAAAATGCCCACATTTCAGACTTCCGACATGTTGGTCATATCTCGAGATCCAAATCTGAAATTGGCGATCTGTAAAATTAAAACTTACTCAAAATAGTTCCTCTTTCGAGCGAGATAAAAAATTAAATTTCAAAAAAAATCGAAGTAACAAAATTTTGTCCAAATTACAGAAAGCGGCTTTTAAATACTTTTTTATGAAAGAAGTACTGGAATTTCGGCTCCACAATACGTCGCTTTATTTAGGCTTTGCATTAATTTACCGTATTCTGTTGAATGAGTGCCCGGCGATCCTATTTTTTCAGCTCTCCGCAAATCGTGAAAATTTTGAGTCAATCTTGAGATTTCTGGGTGAAAATAGGAAATTTAATAATCGGATTTGTTGAGCTTGCGGAAATAAAGAAAACTCTGTAAAAGCTTTACATAGTATTAACTCTTTCTTTGGAAATTAGGATAAGACTTTCCATGTAAATTCACTCTCGGGGGTCTCATATTGAGAGTGGACTGTATTGTTTTGAGAATGACAGATCATCAGGGTTTTCCAAAGGAGTGAGCTCTGATTTTAGGGGGATGTGAGTTTCGAGCTTTAACTATGGTAGGGTCACATTTCATTTTGCGACATTTCATATCGCGATATTTCATTCATTTTTTTCTGACTTCTTTTTAGACTTGAAAAAAATTTTAAATTAATTATTTTACTAATATAAAAAATTTTCATTCCCTTTAAACGTCATCAAAAGTCAAGATAATAATTTCCAGAAACTTCTTCTTATTGAAAGATATAAACATCCTGCGACAGTACAAGGTAAATTTGTGAAATTTGACCAGTCAAAATCAAGAATTGACGAAAATTTCTCGGTCAAAATTCTATTTTATTTTGTTCGGTCAAATTCTAGTTAAGCCTCGCTAGCCACGCTAATTCAATCGGTCTGCAACAATACGGCCAAACAAATGGGCATTGACATGTCAATTGCAAACCGTGTCAATTCTACGCTCAATTACACTCAAAAAGCTTTATTGACATCAAGCAAACAAATGAATCAATCAACCATCCTTCATCAACAACTCGAAATCATTTTCCTCAAATAGTTCTTCATCATCTGATTCTTCTCAACTGTTACTTTGCCCCGCTTGAAGAGATCGTTGTTTTCCAAAGTAGGTTGGCTTGATGAAGACGAGCTGGCTTGTGGTATCGACCTTCAATCAAACAAACTTAGTAGTAATCCTCCATTGAAATCCACCAACCTGTTTCGAATACTTGTGTGAATTGCACCCCTGAGAGACCAGTTCCTTTCTGTTGCTGCGCTTGATATTGGGATGTTCGAGAGCAGTTGAGCCACCTGGAAAGAAGAGTGTCGGAGAAGAAGGCTGTCCACCAAGTCAAAGCATCCATCGTGTTGACCGCGTCCCAGCATAGCGTCGCTTGTCCTCGGCAAAGATTCCTGTTTTGGCTAGCCATTGGCCCCACTCTGTCATTAACTAAAACAAATGAGTATTCTACAATGCAACTATCAATTCAATATCTACCTGCTGCTGCTTTCCTGCAAAAGACCGGATTCTTGTTCAACTTGTTGGCTAGGATTTCGATAGAAGCTTGCTTCTCTTCATTGGTAAGTCCTCTCCTCGGTTGCTTGGCTCCATAAGATCCATCAAGTAGTGACATCGGTCCTGCCAAATTCTTCCCTATCTTCCAAGAGCTGAAAAACTTTGATAAAATAAGTACTAAAACAGTTAACCATACTCCATCATATCGTTTCCGAATTCAAACTCGCTTTCATTCACTCCCCGTTTCGCTTCAGCAAATGCATCCTTGATGGTCTTGTAGGCGCTCCTAGAGTTCACTTCATTCCCTCGATTTTCCTGATTGCTTCGGCCAGTGGAGTGATCACTTTGCTGATTTGCTTAAGAGCAGGCAAAATTCTTCGTCACTGCAGAGTAGAAGGCGTATGTCGTCCGATTGCCGCTTGAGCACACGATTGTCTTGGATTCCGGCATTCCAAATAGCTTCCTTGAGGCACGATTCGTTGGCGATGATGGAATTGATCAGCTTAGCGTAAGTTCCCAGCGAGTCTCGATAGGTAGTTGTAGTAGTGTTGACACCCCCCTCTCAAGCTGGATCTTTGAAAGGATCTTCTGTGGCTTTGACTTTCTAAAAGTAAATGTAAGAAAAGAAGAAAATCTAAAATACAACCTGAAGAACCTCACGATATCTTGACAGAATTTGACTCTCAACGCAACCATTGTTCTTTGCATATGTCCTTCGCAGCTAGATTGAGCATATGAGCTTTGCACCCTTCGAACAGTATCCACGGATAGGCCTTCTCCAGTATCTCCCAGGCTTTTCGCATATTAGCAGCATGATCGGTGACGACGGCGACGACTTTGTGTTTGCCCACCGCTTCAATCTCTTCGGCTAGAATTTTGGCGATATACTTTCCTAAAGAAGATAACCATATACAAGAATGTCAAGTCAATAAAAAACCAACCATCGTGAACTTCCTCTTTAGTGTCGATCGAGTTGTATAGGTAAGGCTTCGGCGTGTGCACCACCACATTGATTATCTTGTTAGTGTTGATGTCGCTCCACCCATCGGAAGAAACTGCGAGAAAATCGGCTTTGTTGATGGCTACATCCATAGATTCCTTGACACGATTGAATTCAGCTGGCACGAGAACCTTGGGAAACTTGTACTCCCTTGACGGTAGCTTGTATGAAGGACGGAGCTTGGCCACAAATTGCTTGAAGAATGGATTATCGAGGAAATTCGCTGCAATGTTGCCAGTGACGAGTGCCTAAAAGACAAACAATCATAAATATAAAATGATTAATGCTTACCCTTGTGAGAAGAATGTCGGCCTCTTCCTGATCCTCCTTGCCCACGCTGTCGAAGAAGCTCCTGATCCCTGTGCTCGGCCTTGCGCTGTCCTCTTCTGATTCCTTGTGATCTTCTTAGGTGGCTCATCAGTTGTTTTCTTTAATAGACGATTGATTTGCTTTCTTGCTTCGGCTCCAACCTTTTGCATTCCTATATTGAAAAATAAAACTTATAAAAAATAAGAATAATAAAAAACCTGTAGATGTTTCTCCATTCTATTAGCATGTGACGTATCGAGCGTTGCAAAACTGACAATATCCGACGAACGATAGCTTTCCGCTTGCATCCTTTCCTCTTTTCGATCGAAATAGTTCAGCACCATGAGAGAGGCTTAGTTTGTTTGGACATGGCTGAAAAGATAATATGATAAACATTTTAATTTAAAATAAATGAGTCGAACAGTGTTTTGACAAAAATACTCTGATAGAAAACTTGTCAATTTACGGAAAAATACATTAAAAGATTTTGACCGATTTTACTTAAGCGGTCAAAATCTTTATTTTGACCGAGAATTTGACCAGAATTTGACCGAGAATTTGACCGGTCAAATTCTCGTTTCACAACTCTAGTACAAGGTCAAATCTTAGTAAATATTTCGTGTTTACCACTATTTGTTCATATAAATATCAAGTGATTAGTACACCAAAATAGTTTGTTGCGCAAAGTAAAGACCCACGAAATGGTTTTTGCATTTTATTTTGTGATACTTTTGATCATTACTATTGCTAGTATTGAAGGAAGACCATCGCTAGAGAATCCACTGACAAATATGATTCAATAAGGTCTGCAACCAATAGTTTCGGACCCAAACAACTGGCAGCACTAGCAGTAAAGTGGAGAACGACAGATTGCCGACAGATTTACTAGCGGCACTATACTTTCGAACATATATGCATGCTGTGTGCTTGTGGGATATTCCAGTTGAGTGTGTGGCCAACATTTCATAAATAATTTTGTTGTTGATTATATCTCTCACCTTCCTAGATTCATGTTTTTATAGCAACAACAAAAACTTTTTCAATTAAATATTACAAGATATTTTCAGCCTCAAACAATTCTGTGTTTTTCTTTAAGAGTACAGAACAACCTTATTAGTCAGAAGGTTGTTACCAAAAATTGAAATCCGCAAAAAATGGTTGAGTAGTAAACGGCGGGTATTCGTCAATCTCTATCTTCCTGCCGTTTTGCTATTCACAACAACTTTGGACGCTACTGTCATATACCAACACCCCACCATCAACCACCACCTACACCCCCCCCCAAATCGGACCTACTGTCATATACACCCCCCCCCCCAACCATTTTTATGCAATAATTTTGCCATAAAAGGACCAGAAAAGCAGTTTAAAAAGATTATGGGCTGTATTGGAGGGTAAGGCAATAATATAGGGGCCACTTTTTAGCTGCTTTACCATGTTTTTCAACTCGGGCCGTGGGCAAAATAGACTCTATATGCATTTTATGATCAAGTGTACTTCTCGGAATCATGTCTAAGGTAAGTGCGTGCGCGCATCTCTAACTCTCAAGCCCCTTCGGGGGTGCAGGGGGCTAGGGGGCTTGGAGTTGAGATGCGCATACCCACATAGTTTAGACACAAATCACTCGAAAGCGACTCTGGATGCATGAAAAAACATGCATACCAGAGTTTATTTTAATGCAAACCAACCAAACCAAATTTTGTCCGTTATATAGAGCGTCGACTCTACGTGTTTGCAGGTCTATATGTTAATAACGACATAGAAGCTTTTTTATTAATTTTTGAATAAATTTCCCAAAATTGACTTTACCATAATCCAAAAACTTGAAATTTAGAGCTTGCTATTTGTACTAACTGACTTGATGAAAAATTTAAAAATGTAAAATATTATTCAATAATCTATGTGCTCAAACAATTTTTTGTACACATAAAAAGGCTTTAAAAGAACAACTCAATTTTTTTAACATTTTTAGTGGTCAAAAAAATAACACATTTAAAAAAATTGTGCTTATAAGTATTTTTTTATTTATCACTTCAAAGGCACCAAAAATGTTCAGCCGTATATCTTAATAATTTTATGGTTGCGCAATCTTAACGGATCGTCATGATAGATTACAGCCCAGCCATCCTTGGTGAAAAATGAAGAACAGGCTGCGCTATCATTGCTCATAGACTTCACCGAATCTGAAGTTCCATGTCTTTGTGCCATCTAAACAAATTTACATTCAAGATATTTATGAAGTTACGCCTAAACTGTAGCTAGGAAAAGATTTTTGCGTTGAATTTCGAGATTGATGTTTGGCCTTTAAATAGTAGTCAAGTATTACAATTTCGAGCTGTATTTAGGGTATTTTGGAAAAAAATTAGCTGAAGCTAGATTTAGGGACTAGGAGACTAATATCTCAGTCGAAAATTAGCTAAGCTTAGATTTAGGGACTAGGAATTCAGGCAAAAATATATTAAGGCTACATTTATTAACAGGGTTTTAAGCCAAAAGTGGTTAGTCAAGATTCCAGCTCTAACCGGAATCCGATCTTACATCATTAAGCACATCCTCCGCTGCCTGCAATTCTTCACCATCACCTTCCCACCCATGACCATAAGCATCCAAGGGGTAAGCTGTCTCTCCATGTTTCCTGATGTCAATACCCTTAATCTCAACTTCAGTTGCACTCTGAACTTGCCAATCCTTTTCAAAACCATGAATATTGGGATCATGGTCAAGCAAGACCAAGTGATAATGGCTAGAGCTGCCATAAAGTTCCATGACAATTGCTAATTATTTAAATATTAATTGGTTAGAAGAGTAGAAATCTTACCAATAAAGCATGTGCAACACTGAATTGCCCCACCAAGGCATAAACCAAGCCTCCATGGTCTGCAAACAAGCACACGGATATCAGACCCCAGAGTCCGCCGCCGCGTGGACGGCGAAAGCATCCAGGGGGTCATCAATTTGGAGTCTGCAAGATTTGAAAAAAATGAAAATATGGATTTTGATTAAAAAAAAATAGGAAAGCCCTTGCGAAAAATCCAATAGGAACATACTTTAAGAGTAGTAGAGACAGGCCAAATAATCAGTCCCGCTCCACCGCCCGTGAAAATAGTAGTCCACGGACTTATGAGGTTACAGCCCGCACAGGCCGATATCATACCTGTAAAAAAATTACAAGTCTAAGCTCAAAAGATATTCAAAATCTAAAGCCACTATTACCTGTAAGACAAGCATTAATGGTCAGCAAAACCGTCCATTTGCCTTTGCGCACATAATGGATGAGCAAGTATGTGATTGCAGAAAAAGCACCACACATAATAGTGTTTATCATTGCCCTAGCCACTGCTTGGCCGGATCCATGCTTGCTGATGTCTGAGATAGAGCCTCCATTGAAGGCCAGAAAGCCAGCCATCAAAAATGAATCCACCCAACGAGGCAAACTAGTATATTTGGGGTTTTGTTAATAGTTATAAGTCGGAAAGTAGTCTTTATATTGGTCAGGGATATGGATAATCATTTTCGATTGCGCAAATTTCCCTTTTTCTTGGTGCAAATGCACTTTTTATGGCGCAAACTTTCTTTTCGGCTCAAATACACTTTTTCCTGGGGCGAATTAGTAAAAATTGACGCAAATTCAGTGAGAACTAGTAAATCTGTGCCACAAAAAGTGTATTTGAGCCGGAAAGAAGTTTATTTGCGCCAAATAATAATTGCGCCATAATTATTGTGTTTGCGCCATCGAAAATGATTATCATAGAGATATAACGAAAAATTATATGTCCTACTAGCGGATTTTTTGAAAACTCGAAAAGATCAGCTAGGGGCCAAGCCAATTTTTTCGCCTCCATCTTTAATCCTTATAAAAATCGAAAAGGTGTTACCGGCACGGAGTGTCCTTTTATTTTGCCGTACATTAAAGAAAGCTTTCGTTTGCCCTTTGAATGATCTGTGAAGCGGCCTATTCTAGGGCCCATCATGCAAGCAGCCACCAGGCCAATGGTTCCTCCACATAAATGGACAACACCTGATCCGGCTGTATCCTACAAATGGTAATTCTCATTTGTTCAATATGAGGTGGCATAACAGAGCAGCTTGAGTAAACAGCTACAATGAGCTTGTCTTGGTCTCCAAGATAATTTTTTGGGAATTTGTTTTTAAGATTTTTTTAACAATTTTCAAAACTTCCACGGAGTAAACTACTGTTTCAATATTTATAATTTTAGAAAAGTAGGTCGAACGTGTTCGCTAGTTTCAGTAATCATTTTTTACGTGTCTAAATGCAAGCAATGCTGATACTGGTTTTTATCGAAAAAGCATTCAAATTTTAAAAAATCAAATATTTGTTGTCTTGAGAGGAATTGGAAATTTGACAGTAACTTTGAAATTCCGAGAGCAGTACTATGAGCAAATCAATGATGCTTAGCAAACATCCGGTGTCAGATTTGATATTTTTAGAATGCACATATTTCTCGATAGTATTTCTCGTGTTAAAGATTTAATGAGTTTTTGTTGTCCCATATATATTCTTGTGAATATTTTTTACTTCTGGCCAAAACTGTGAAAACTTTTTTGCAACTCAGATCAACTAATTTTTGAAATTAATAATGTTGTTGCTTATCGTAGTTATCGCATAAAATTTTTGACGCTACTTGCATATACCCCCCCCCCCAAAATCAACTTTTTTTAAAAAAGTTTCCAAACACCCTATATCGACCTAAAATTGCCTCAGAAGTTCAAAAGAGACATTATTTTCATGTTCTAGTCATTAAAAATTGAGTTTGGACACTTTTAAATTTCGACCTGTTTTATCATATTTTGGTCACTGGAGCTGGGCAAAAATAGTCTCTAAATGCATTTTTGTTCAATCAAGAGTCTTGCTCGGAATTATGTCTAAGTTAAGTGAGTGCGCGCATCTCTAACCAACCAAGCTCCCTGCGGCTCCTTCGGGGGCGCAGGGGCTTGGTTGCTTGGGGTTGAGATGTGCACACCCACATACCTTAGACGCAAATCACTCGAAAGTGACTCTGGATGCATAAAAATATGTATGCATACCAGAGTTTATTTATACGGTAGGCCCAGTCAACAAAACTATGTTCAACATCTTCCTTTTGTTTAAATTAGTCCCTTTTTTGGTCCATTTCCACCCAGATATACACCTAAATCCCTTAAAAAATGGTCAAAATGGGTGATTTTGGGTGGTCCCAAAACTCAGTTTTTTATTGACCAGAACTAAAAATAATGCCTTTTTTGAACTCCTGAGGCAATTTTAGGTCGATATAGGGTGTTTGGAAACACTTTGAAAAAAGTTGATTTGGGGGGGGGGGGGGGGGTATATCCAAGTAGCGCCGAATTTTTTATGTTAAAATAGACTCTCCTAAATTTTTGATCTGGGGATCCAAGGTGCATAAGTGCATAAAAACAGAATTATTGCAGCCGAAGTGTCCAAACCCGCTACTTGGTACCCGCAATTTCAGCACCTGTTCCTATCTTTTAAGACTATTAAAACTAACCAAATAAGTGACCGAGTACTGATCAAACTGGATGCCCTTTTTTAGAATTCTTGAACTGACCATCCCAGTGGGCCAGAATAGGATATACAGTTGCTAAATTAAATGTTTGCAATAAAAATTCAGAAAAAATATTCTCACAAGACACCACAATAGAATAGACAATAAAAGTAGCAAATTCACAGCGTTCAGCCACTGCCCCAGATATTATGGTGGAGGCTCGGGCAGCAAACACATATTGAAAAAAGAAGGTGGAATGAGCTGTGACTCCAATCCCGAAAAACTCAGAGCCACCGACAAAGGGAGATAACCAGCCCAGAGAGTTATCTCCATAAGCAAAAGCCCATCCTATGGACCAGTAGCCGATGATTGTGATCACTAAATTTTCGTAGATTTGAAAAATTGTGAAAAAGTAAATTTTTGAGTGTAAATATTGTGTAATATTGTGATTCGGCGTAAATCGAAGACGCTGTGATAGTATCAACCAGCAATTTTTTCACTCTGAAGCACTTCAGTAGCCAGAAAATTCTCAGGAGTCCGAGTTACGCAGCTAGGCTTATGAAAAATGTTAGATTGGGAAATATGGGCCGGAGTGCACAATGTCACAGTCTAACTCTCAAGCCCCCTGCGCGCCCTTTAGGGGCTTGAAGTTGAGATGCGCACACCCACATACCTAGACTCTTGTATGCATGAAAAAGCATGCATACCAGAGTTTTTTTCATGTGGTAGGGCCAGTTAACAAAACTATGTCAACATCTTTTTGTTAGTGCCTCTGTAAATAAGTTGCCCATTTATTGTTTTCTCTTGCCTATACAGTAGGGATGAAAGACGGTCGGGACGGGACGCATCATCCCGTCCCGGAATGTTTCAGGGGCTTTTTCCCGCTCGGGAAAAAATTGAGTCTGTCTCGTCCTCGTGTCCCGTCCCGGGGAAATTTTCCAATTCCCGGATTTACTGTCCAGTCCGAGTTTTAAAAATCTGTCTCGTCTTCAAATTCAAAACCCTCCAAAAAAATATGCCTTGGCCCTTTTTGGCCCCCTGCTGACTTTTTCGAGTTTTTTTTAAATTTTTGCCGTGGTCACTCTGCTGTTTGAAAATTTTCTCACCTAATTTTTTTATTCACCTACCTTTTGCATTTATACAGAAATTTGATAGAAATTTTTTTGGCGAAATAGATGTTATGAAATATCATTCATTTTATTGTCTTTCCTCGAGGAATTAATGATATTTCAAGCATTAAAATCGACGATTAGTATATATATTGTCAGTAAACTGAATCGTGAAACGCAAAGAACATAACAGAACACAAAAAATTAAAAAAAATTAACAGGGGAGATCAAGGCATATTTTTTTATTTTAATTTTTAAAGCCCTCGGAGGTTATATATATATATATATTGAAAATGTATATCGAAATTTCTGCATATTTTTCTGAAAACCGATTTTGTTGTCGAATTTCTTCTTTGTGCCCCGACCAAGAAAATCACTGTCCGTCCCGGGATTTTTGTTGGACCCGGATTCGCGTCCCGGGCTAAATTTTTTGGTCATCCCGTCCCGGTGTCCCGTCTCGGAATTTTTTTCAAAATTTTGTCCCGTCCCGTTCCGGAATAGTTCATTCTCCATCCCTACTATACAGCCCTTATTCCCTTGAAATATTCAAACAGCGCCAATCCAAATATATATTTTTGACCAAAAATACCATGATACCCCGCTATGTGTCGATTTTTTTTCCAAAAAGAGCTTTCCCAATCCTAAAAACATGTTTTCTATCATTTAGCATGTTTTATCGCCTTATGAGTAGTTTAAATGCATTTCCGGAGAAGGATACATTGTGCACTTTAGCCGAGATATGTCTAAAGGTAAATTTTTAATGGCGACCGTCTTACATTCTAACAAATCTCAATGATCGACACCTTTTTTTACATTTTGATGCACAATTCAAATTTCTGAGGAATTTGCTTATCGTAAAGTAGTATCTATATGTTATCTGAATCACAAGATCTACCCTTGTTAAACTAACAGGAATCAAGCAGATTCTTGGCAGAATGTTGGTGCAGTTTTTCCGCGTACAGCTCCAGCTTCTAAAAATGCAAATCCACACTGCATCACTAAAATTTTTATTTTGTTATAAACGGGTAAAAATCTGATTTTTGGGTTAAGCTCACAAAAATGAGCAGGGCATGGCACACTTGAAAAAAGCAGTTTCATTGTCTCGAAAACCATCTTTTAGATTCAGAAGACGTGATCTGGTATCTTCAATCTGTTGAGCTAAATCTTCAAGCACTGCCAATTCGTTGGCCTGTGTGACTAGGATGGAAGAGTTGTTCATGTGGCTATCTAAATTAGTCTTTTTTAGTGCTCCTAAAGTTATTTATGTATTTGTCAGTCTTGTGTGAAATAAAAAAATTGGATAGTCATATCTCTTTTCGTCTCTGCTCTTAATTCATTTGAAACCAGGACTCCGAATCGTCCTTTTTAAAAGATTTGTCCTTTTTTGGCACCCCAAATCTTTTTTTATTTTTGAAAATTTAGTCAAAATATTTTTTTTCGCTTCAAAATGGCAACAAGCACTGAATAAAATGACCCTTTTACTTCAAAAATAGTCAAAATGTCCTTTTTTTACCCACATGTCCTTTTTTGAAATTTTTCATTCAAAGCCCTGTTTAAAACTCGTTTTCTGTAATTTGAACTAAACCTTGTTACCTCAGATTTTGACCATAACTTTTTCTGCCTATCTTGTAGAGCAACTCATTTTGATCAATTTGGAAGAACTGTCATGCAAAAAAGTTGGTCCTGCACGGAAAATTACGCTTTTTTTTAAAAAAGGAGGTGGTGGAGGACCCCGAAAAATGAGAAATTTTATATTTTAAATTGCTGAACATTGTCTTTTTATACTTTATTTAGATCATTATATGTCATTCGTAAATCAATACTGTTTTAATTTGAATGTTAATTGTCTCGAACGGAATTTGAATATGACGGTTTTATTTTTTGTTCTGAGAGTAGTTTTATCAGCAAATCGGGTACGCTGATCACGAATCCGGTGTCAGATGCTGCAATTTCACGAGCAAAAGCGAAATTTCACGCTAAAAAATTTTAAACTTTAAAATTGATTATGTTTTTTAAATTGTATCTAACTTCCCAGTGTCCACCTTTTTTGCAGACTTTTTTCAGCTATCTATAGCACTATTTATACAGTTTTCTGATGCTGTTATCGAAAAATTTTTGCGAGATTCACTTTTTTTGAAAATGATAAAAGAAGTCAAAATTTTACATAAAAAGCGTTTTTGTCTTAAAACGCTTTTCTATTGAAGTATTGTGGGCTTTTCAGAATTTTTTTTCAAAGCCAGAAAGAGCTTTGTCTCCCGCGTCAAAAACATATTTATTTTGAGCATAGATAGAGTGTAATGGGCAAGATCTAGTCAAAAGTAGCACTAAAAACATATATTTTTTTTGAAGATTATGTATATAAATTGGGTGTAACTTCACAGAGTCACCATTTTCACAGATTTTTATTTGTGCTATCTGATAGCGGAAGCACGAAACTATCAAAATGTGCAGACTCAAAGTTTGCGCTATAATTAAAAATTTCTGTAAAACACTTTTTATGACGACCTAAAAATTTCAAAAAACCTTTTTTCAACTTCCAAACCAATTTTTCTAAAACTTTTTGGTCTCAGTGGTGTCATCTTTTATTGCATATAGAAAGCCCTAAGATTTCTGCGTCGAATGACGTATAATAATCTGAATAAAGTATGAAAAGATAATGTCCAGTAATTTAAAATATAAAATTTCTCATTTTTCGGGGGTCCTCACCATCTCTTTTTTTTAAAAGCGTAATCTTCCGTGCAGGACCATTTTTTTGCATGACAGAATGAGTTGCTCTACAAGGTAGGCAAAAAAAATTCGGGGTCAAAATTCTGAGGTAATAAAGTTTCTTATAGGGTGCTTCAAAATTAGAGAAAACGAGTTTTAAGTCTTTACGGTCTGCGATTCAATCGCCGAATATGGAAGTCTTCTAAAAATAAAAGAAATTCGGTCCGATTCGAAAAGGGATTGCAGCTTTTTAAAATTTATTAGATTACACATGTATATGTTAGAAAGTGAAGCTCGTGATGGCCAAGTTTTTGTTCAAGTCTTTGCCAATGCAGAAAGTGCTGCCTGACAAAAATTGAAATGAATTCAATGGGATGAAAATACGCAGTGACCTTTCTAAGTTGCTTTCTTATTTCAGCTGCTGGAAGTTTGGAATATTGTCGCTTGGTCAAAATTGATGGAAAAGAGTCTCAAACGTCTAAAGAGTCAGCTAAAAGCGTTTTCAAGGAAAGAATTCAACTGCCTACTTCTACTTCTCATTCTCAAGTCAAACAGAAAAGAAGAATGAGATTCAGTCAAGTTTGTCAAGGTCGGTGAACACGAAAACACAATAAGACTCCTAGTAGAGTCACTTGTGTGCACATCTGGATCTCAGTTTTTAGTGAGATATCTTTTGACTTAATCTAGCAACGCATTAGGAATTTCAATATCATGTTTAAATTATGAAGTTGATAATTAAAATTTTTATACACACAGTGGCAAGTGGCGCTAGTGTCATATTAGCCATAAAATAATATTAATCTCCTCTTCCAAAACTTCCTTTTTCCCAGTCATTTTATAGGTGTACCTAAAACACCATTTTCAAATTTTTTTGAAAAAAGCAATGGCCAGGCTCTGAACCTAAACCTAATCCTGTAATCCTATCCTAAGCCTAAATTATTGGATGGGGGCGGAGGTGGCGTTGATTATATAGCACTAGCGCCGAAAATTTATTAAAAGGTCTAAAACATCGTTATATAACACATAAGATATAAGACCTACGCTACCACAATAGTAAGTTTATTAAAAATACAATCGACAAAACGAAGCTATAAAAGTGAAACTTAAAATATTCTCTCTCTTTTCCTATTGATCGATCTACTTCTGGGCAATAAATAACATTATTTATTGCTTTTGAACTTTCTTTCCAAAACGAGAAGGACAACTACCCAAAGTTCATCTTTTTTAACCACAGAAAACAAAGAAATCTATATTGTCTGGTTGATGGTTTGAAAACATTATTGTCCAACCGCGAATTTTCAAAAAGCAAATGGCTAACTGTTGACAGAGAATGTTTTCGAAATCACTAGTCTCCCAAATGCTATAAAGCTTACTTGTTTGGTATAAAGCCTTCAAGATTTCTAGTGTCTTGTGTCAACTGCCTAAGTATTGTAGCCAGCAATGGATTCGACCAAAGGCGAGTGTCCAAGGAGTAGTGCTTCCTCAGGCAAGTGCACACACATGACTGGCAATAGTAAGGACGAGATCGATCCGCTAAATGCTGTAAGTTTGCATAAAAATAGAAGAAAAAAAATTTACCGTATTTCCTCTACAGTCAAACCTCGATTTAACGACCCCCACTTCAGTTCGTTCCCACCTAGGGTCCGACACTTTTTTTAACCCCATTTTCAAAATATTTTATCGATTCTTTTTTAACAGTCTGGTCGCAAATATCGTAAGGTTCCGATTTCACCGATCGTTTTTCAGAAATCTAGAGTTTTCGCTATTAAAAATCAAAACCTCGATTTAACGACTCTCTAATTTTCAAAAGGGGGGTCGTTAAATCGAGCTTTTGATTTTTTAAAAGCGAAAATTTTAGGTTTTTGAAAAACGATTGCAAAATCAGAATCCTTACGATATTTGCACCAGACTGTAAATACAGAATCGGTAAATTATTTCAAAAATGGGGTTAAAAAAAGTGTCGGACCCTAGGTGGGAACGAACTTGAGGTGGGGGTCGTTAAATCGAGGTTTGACTGTAATAGAGCCACCGGTGGCTTTATTTTTTGGATGTCTGAAAATATGAAAAGTTTCGGGTCGATCTCAAGAATTTCGAGTGAAAATCCAAAATATAAAAAGCGGAATCGGTAGAGCTCGTAAGAGTTGAGAAAACGCATTAAACAGCTTTGCAAAATATTTACTCTGCCCCGAGATACAGACTTCCAAAGTCGAGGGGGTGGCTCTATTATAAAAAATACAGTATACTCCTAGCGGTATTCAAACTGTAAAATTTAATTTCTATCCAGGCTTAGGCATCTCCTTGCTGCGAATTAGCTGTAAAATATATTTGCGGCTAAGGCTTGACGGGTTCGGACGGACGCGAAATTTGCGGCCCGACAAATTCGGATCGACATTTGCCTCCTGACGAAAGCGGATGGTCATGTAAGGACGAGTTTTTTAGGGGGCGCGACATTTAGGGACTGACAAATACGGAGCCGTTTTTTTGCACTTAATATTTTAAACAAAGCCTTTTGACCTCCAAATTTGTCCGCAAATGTGGCTCCGCAAGTATCATTCCGCAAAAATCTGGCTACTAATGTCAGTGGTTAGCGATGGATAGGATGCTCCGATGGATGAGGTTATACAATACAATGAGGTTATACAATACAATACAGTTATACAAGCCTCCAAATTTGACGCCAGACCAAAACTAGGTCTACACAACTCATATCGCGCTAATGCTGAGCTTCATCTAGGAAATTTAGCCGGCCGCAGAGGTGGTCAACAACGCGGCTGGAAGCTATCAAAATCGACTCGAGTGCTGTCTGCAAAGAAACTGGAAAAGTTTCAAAAGAATATTGGTGAAAATCGTCGTTACTTTATCAGCTATTATTATCCAAAATCAAGAGTAAATATGTGTTTTGTATTTTCCAAAAAATTCCACTCCAATCAAACTTTTTTCAGATGCACGCCCTAATCAAAAACCGGCGCCGGACCAGCCCTTTCCTTTGTCCACTCACAGGGTCAAGTCATCTATACCAAAGCTAGCTCACCCAATGACCTGGGAGTATCCGTCGCCTCAGATGTTTTGGAATGCTATGTTGAAAAAAGGTGGGCATTTATAATCTTTGTGCTGATAATTTATTTCATAAAACACCTTGTTCAGGCTGGAGATGGAAGGACGACCAGATCACTCCAAAGATATGGACCACATTATCGACATACACAATGCTAATAACGAAAAAGCCTGGAGAGAGGTTTTGAAATGGGAAATCTACTGCATCCGTAGGTTTTTTTTGTGTTTGTGATACAGTCGAACCTGTCTATAACATAAAACTCTATATAGCATAACTCAGATATCAGTTCGGTTGGTCTGATTGAAATAAAGCCAAAGTGAAACCTCTGTATAACATAACTTTTAACTCTATATAACATAAAACCCCTATAACATAAATTTTTTTCTGGCTCTAGCTGAATAAACGCCCGTCTATAATAACATAAATCTATTAAATTTCTCAAAAATCAGTTAATTTTTTTAAACAATCAGATTTATTCAGTCTATATAAGTAATTTGTTTACATTAAGGTGGTGAGGAATCAAAATTACCATTTTCTTTCAAATCTATTGTTTTCGATGGTTGATTTTATTTTCGGGATGGCTAATTTATATAACATAACCTCTGTATAAACATAAACTTTTGGCGGTCCCTTGAATTATGTTATATAGAGGTTCGACTGTATATTATTTATTCACTGCTCCATTCTAATTTCAACCTTATAAAAACTCCTTTTTTTTGCAGAGAATGTGATTACCCCAAGCTCAAAAGCTTTAAAGGAGACGCAAAGAATATTTCTCCAAATGCACGCATTCGAAGTTGGCTAGGGTAAGTTACATACAAACAATAATTTAAAGAGCCATTGCCGTTTCCGACGACGGTTGTCCCCTGCCAATTAAAAAAAATTTCCTAATCATTGAACTTCTGTACGCGGCTTTTAACACTCCGCGGGTCATGCAACGTAATTGCAGCTTTCAACTCAGAAGTTCATGCTGAACACGATGGTGACAATCGTTTTTGCTCTGCAGCATAGGCTGTTTTCATTAACAAAGTCAAAATAAATCATTACTTGTTTCTTAGGGTAAGGACTTTCTGTTAAGGAAATATCTAGCTGAATCTTCTCAAGAAAAAAACTAGTGGAATCTCACGATTCTTTTGACATTAAATTAAGCAGCACTTTATTATAAAATTGCCACAAAATGCACAAAATCAGTATGCAAGTTGCAGCTCGAATTTCCATAAACGCCTCTTTTTCTCAGCAAAACCTTTATTCTGACACGGATTCATGTTCAGCATAGTCGATTTGCATATGAAAATGCTCTCAATTATGAAAGTCACTGTCAAATTTCGAATTCCGCTCAAGACAATAAATATTCAAATTCGAAAATCAAATATTTATTGTCTCGAGCGTTATTCGAAATTTGACAGTGACTTTCATAATTGGAGAGCATTTTCATATGCAAATCGACTATGCTGAACATGAATCCCGTGTCAGAATAAAGGTTTTGCTGAGAAAAAGAGGCGTTTATGGAAATTCGAGCTGCAACTTGCATACTGATTTTGTGCATTTTGTGGCAATTTTATAATAAAGTGCTGCTTAATTTAATGTCAAAAGAATCGTGAGATTCCACTAGTTTTTTTCTTTGAGAAAATTCAGCTAGATATTTCGTTAACAGAAAGTCCTTACCCTAAGAAACAAGTAATGATTCATTTTGACTTTGTTAATGAAAACAGCCGATGCTTAGTATCATTAGAAAGCTGAACTTCTGGCGGTCATTTTGGTGTATTATGAGCGTGAATGCAGTATGACAATCATTGCGCATTACTAGAAAATATGTAGGTAATTCGCTGAATTTCTACTATAACAATTTGTTACCTTCTGAGCCTTTTTTAGCCCACATCATCACGGTGCAGAGCAGAAAGGATTGTCACCATCGTGTTCAGCATGAAATTCTGAGTTGAAAGCTGCAATTACGCCGCATGACCCGCGGAGTGTTAACTCTATTTCTTACAGAACTGTCCCTAAAATAAATTCTAGGCCTCGTTTTGTTATAAAGCAAGCTGATAAATCCGCGCGAAGTTTAATGATTAAGCAAAAAATTTTAAATTGGTGGTGGACAATCCAGAACGCGTGGTCATGGCCTTTAAGAATATCGATATAGCTTATTTCAGTTATGAACTGCCTTTTGATCGACATGACTGGGTGGTGGATAGATGTGGTCAAAGAGATGTTCGTAGTTTTAGCTAGGGTTGCTCTATGGAAACCTTCCAGACAAAAAAGGCATAAAGTTTTACAAAAACTGGAAAGAAATTAAAATGAACTGTACATTGATAACTGTAGAATTTCTCGATATAACGGCACCCCAAATAACCGCACCCTTTTATAACGGCGTAATTTTTGCAAACTAAACTTAAATTTTAATAGAATTTATGAAAAATTTGCTCATTTCTATGCTTAACTTTTTTTTTTTTTTCTGTTCTTGCTCTTTCTTGCCTGTTCTCTACTTGATATAAAAAGGGTGTAACGGAATTTTGCAGCAAATTCTCGGAATTTTGCAGCAAATTCTCGGAATTTCGCAGCAAATTCATGTTGTTCTTTTTTTTCTATCAAATTTTCTTACCTTTTTTTAAAGGTAATAACCCCATCATGTAGACGTGGGTCACACCTTTTTAAAGACATTGGGAGTGGTGAAAATCTTTGCTGAGAACAGTTTCTAAGGTAAATCGGGGTGCCTGAACACAAATCCGCTGTCAGAATCGGGGGTTGACAAAGAAATTTTTGAGTTTTTTTTCCCAAATTTTGTTTTTTCCGGACTTTTTTGACTTCAAAGGCTAAAAATGAGGTCAAAAATGAAAAGAACTTTTTGTTGCAGATTTTATCGGATTCCCGCGTGTCAGCTTTCGTTTAAAAAAAAATAACGTCAAAATGATGCATTTTAAATAGGGCATCTCCTACTTTGAAGTTTGGCGTCGGATCTAAAAATGACTATGATCTTATGTTTGTGATGACAAAATGCCACAAATTTGAATTTTTTTGTCTCGAGAGGGATTTAAAAATATAGAGTCGAGTTTGAATTTTAAAACCGTTTGTAAGCAAATTGAGTACGCTAAGCACGAATTTACTGTCAGCAGTTAGGTACTGTCTGTTGCAAAAATGTCTGTATAGGCATACAAGGTCGTCAGGGTATACAAGGGGGGGTATACAAGGTCAGGGTATACAAGGGTCAGGGTATACAAGGGTCGTCAGGGTATACAAGGTCGGCAGGCGCCTATCGGCGCCTGCCGACCCTTGTAAAAAAATAATTTGGTTCATACTTTCATTTTTTCGTTCTACTTTTTTTAGAGATGGTGCATTAAATGACACGTGACTAGAAACTAGAATCGTAGGGCTACATGATAGTGTTATTACCTTTGAAAAAAGTCAAGAAATTTTAAGAAAAAAATTAAAACAAAATTAGCTGCAAAATTCCGAAAATTTGCTGCAAAATTCCGTTACACCTATAAAAAACATAATTTTTGTCTAAATAGTGTGGTAAATTAGATAGCCCCGGCACAACGGCACCCGCGATATAACATCACCTTCGCCGGTCCCCAGGGGTGCTATTATATCGGCACTCGACTGTATGATATACGACAAGTTCTACAGTTATCGATTATATTCGAAACTATACGGTAAATTATACAAGAAAATTTTCCGGCTAACTTTCAGATTTTTTTGTCTGGAACAAAAAGGCAACCTTGGTTTAAAACACAGCTCTTATCTAAATTCTTCTAGGTGCGCTACATCATCGACTACTATGACGGTGGCAAAGTAGATGACACTACTAAGCAATTCACTCACTTAGATGTGCGTCCAGCAATTACTGATCTACAAATTTGTGGACAGGATGGTGGTCGGCTACTGGCGCTTTAAAGCAGAATACCTCGGTCTCGACCCCAAACTGCCTATTCCTCCGATCAAGGAAGAGCAATAAATGTGTGTGTTAGAAGTTTTAGGCAGAGTTTATTATTGTTTAGTCAAGAGTTGCGGTGAAATTCAAAAGTTATCATTTGTTATGATGCATCAATAAACACAAGTTTGATCTGGCTGAATTTTGAATATTTTGACAACGCAAGGCAAAAAATACCTATTTTTAATTTGGCATAAGCTAAAATTATATTATTTTCAATAAATATTTGGAGTAGGTAGTAGGAATATGTCGACGAGAGTGGTGGGAAAATGGTTGCTTGGCTGTGCAGGCATGGTCTATGGAGCTGTGGCTGTCGGCGGAGTTACTAGGTATAAAGTGATTTTTATCATTAAAACTAGCAAGTATTATACCTTGAAGTCTGCTCATACTTTTGATGTTAATCCATCCTTCAAGTTCAACAAAACATGCATTTTTAGAAGCTTACGAAAAGTGCCAAGAAAAAAATCCGGCGATACAATTAAAGAGAAACAATTTTTTGCAAGAAAAATACGCTATCAATAGTGAAAGGGGTCCATATAATCGGCTAAAAGATAATACGAGACACTGGGATCCCTACAAAGTCTGTAGACTATAGAAACATCAAGAAGTTGGAAAATAAACAAACATGCAGTTCGACAGTCAGAAATTCTTTTAAAATACTAATAAACAGGGTCTCTATCGAATCGGTTAGGACAACACGAAGATAATAGAACAAATTGGAATTCCTATGAAGACTATTCATAGAAAAGATATAAGAGCAAAGAATTTGAAGTTCAAATTGCGATATCAGGCTTAAAAAATTAGGCATCACTGAAGGCGCAAAAAAATAAATTTAGACTAAAATAAAAATAAATGTTAGACGAAGAAAAACCTTATTATGCGTGCTAAGTTGAGGAATACAGAAAGGAGTTAATGAAGAAAATTTCAGGCTAACTGAGTCAGCTTGAGCATGGTCAACTGGGAC
Organism: Ditylenchus dipsaci; assembly: GCA_004194705.1. NCBI lineage: Eukaryota > Metazoa > Nematoda > Chromadorea > Rhabditida > Anguinidae > Ditylenchus > Ditylenchus dipsaci. The sequence continues at coordinate 1,238,080 of SADC01001112.1, read as the reverse complement.
TTGTTCAAGTCAATGAAACCACCCTTCAACCAAAAAGAGTGGGAAAAAGAGTTTGATCGGTACAGGCATATCCTGAGTACAAATTGTAAGTTAATATACTCCTTCTATATAGCAACCCAAGTAAGTTTTTTTCGTTGCAGTAAGACCAAAGAAGACCAAATGAGTCTTAGTCAATTCAAATTCATCTGGACCATGGAGTATGCACACAGAATGTGGGGTCGAGCTATCGAGTCGCCTTTTATGTACCCTGTACCTACTTCTGGTATCGAGGCCGATTTTCAAAGCCTATGAAGGTGAAAATGATGGTGGCTGGATCACTTCTACTAACTCAGGTATTTCAGAGGTAGTATTTCCGCAACAGTGAAACAGCCGAATAATACAGGGTTTCCTCGGCTGGTACATGGTCAAATCTGGTCTGGATCCAAGCAAAAACTCAAACACAGACATCCCTCGAGTCAGTCAATACAGGTAACAGACTCGTGTAAAGTATTTGGTGTTTGAAACATGTGGTTTCAGATTACGCTCATTTGTCTCACAGCATTTGTGCTCTACTCCCTGTTTTTTTCCACTGGATTAAGCAATGTGCTCAAGCCATATGATGTGAGCTAGACCTATTTTATTGATTTTATCAAAGCTACCAAAAAGCCAAAAAGCATTTCAGCACTCTCACTTGGCCAAAATAGGCAAGCTTCGTGGCATGACCCACGGCAACAAACTGCTTGTTTTCACTACAGCAGTCATGGGTAAGTCCTCCATAGTATTTACACTATTGGCACACTATTTACATAAATTTGGTTTATTTAGGTGCTTTTGTGGCTGGATTAGATGCGGCCTAGTCTAACAACTCATGGCCTAAATATGCCGATAGATGGGTGCCGGAAACATGTTGTCCAAAACCCGAAGTGGAAAAATATATTTGAGAATGAGGTTACAGCCAGTTTGTTCACAGAAATCTGGCAAGTTTTTATGTTCATACGTAATTTCCTCTGATAGGAGCACCCGCACTAAAAAGCGCACCCCTCAACTTTGAAGGTCTGGATCTCGGTGTAGAGTCAATATTATGCAAAGCTGTTTATTGCGTTTTCTTAACTCCAAGAGCTCTACCGATTCCACATTTTCAGATTTTTTATTTTCACCCGAAAATCTCGAGATCGAATTCCAAATTTCAATTTTCGGGAAATGAAAAATAGGCGCACCGGCTGCGCCTATTAGAGGCGATACTGTATGTTAAATCGTTCACATACAGGCTTCGCCAAAAATATAAAATTCGACTATAGTTTTCAAAATCATTTTTCTTTGACTAAACAAGACCACAACATTAATCTGAATAGATCTGCAGGCCTATTTTAACCCTGTTTTCTGTGACCCTGACATGGATTGTGGGTCGCAAAATGCGCCTGGGCACAAGAGCCAAGGTAGCTCTACATGGTTTGCTAGGTGCAGCTTATGCTCAGGCAGCTCTTGGAATCAGCACTTTGGTCTGTCCTTTTAATTTAGTTAACTGCTTAAATCCGGTAAATTAATTTAACAGATCTATTTTGTGCTACTTGGCTAGCTGCCCTCCATCAGAATGGTTCGATGGCCTTACTCAGTTTTGCGATGTGGCTAAGCCATGAATTGCGCAGAATTCCTAAGTAGAATAGCGGTTTTCAGAATCGTATGTTAGGTATTTATTTTGTAAATTGTGCTGGATAATTGTTATAAATAATGGCAGGAATTACTAGAATAAAAATATTATACTTAAAAAATAACGGTCGCCATACTTTTTTTTAAAACAAATTTTCGGCGCTACTGTAATATAAGCCCCTTCCCCCCCCCCCAAAAAACCAAACCTCCTGTAATATACCACATTAACACCACCCACCCCTCCAATAATTTTTAGCTGGAATTAGGCTTAGCCCTAGGCTCAGGCTTATGCTTTGGGTCGTAAGCATCAGGCTCAGGGACAGCACGTAATAATTTCACCACTTTTCAAAAAAAATTATGGTTTTTGGAGTGCATGAAAAATTATGGGAGGGGGGGGGTATATGACAGTATCGTCAAATTTTCACTTTGTTCAGTGATGCATCCAAAAATTAGTATTCTAACAATTTGTTTATTTTCTTGGCAGAATTTTAAAAATTTCTCTGTACAACGAAGTCAGCAAAGGCAAATATTAATTTCTATACTCTAGTTTTGATGATGAGAAAAAAGCATTTGTCCAATTTTGCTGCAATCCACATTCTTCTGAGCTGGGATGTGAAGGCTCTGACGATCAGCTTCACTCAATCCTTGAATAACTGCTTGAGCTTGCTCGCATTCAGCTGGCAGTGTCAAGTTATTGTCTTCGGCGATGTCCTGTAAAATGTATTAGTAAAAAAAATCATTTCAAGCTTAAATAACACTAGCTACTTTCATTTTCTCCAAAGCAGCAGACGCTGAGGGGCTTAACTCAGCAGTGCTAAACTTGGCCAACAGCTTTTGACGGAAGGATTCCACTTTAGCGTACAAATCTTCTGCTTGTTCCTTAAATTTGTTTTTATTCTTTTTTTCACTATTTTGAACATAATTAACAAATACCTTGAGAGCTTGAGACAAAGTGCCAGCAAACTCGTGAAACTTAGCGGACAGCTCAGCTTTGGTAGCGGTAGTATCCTTGAAAATGGTCTCTAATTGCTCCTTTTGTTCCTTAGTTAAACTGCTGATAAATTGCTTGACTTCTGCTGCAAATGCTTTGGCCTAAAATATGGTGAGTTTAGAAAAGTATTACAAAATATTTCGGCAGAACTACGGTATGTGAGAAGCACTTTTCAGAAAAAAATTGACCAAAATTTGATATTTTGTATTGAAAGACCAGGGTAAAACAAAAACCTGGTAGGATATCCAAACACCTTTATATTTAAATGTATTCTACCCCGTTTTGGTCACTGGAGCTATGCAAAAAAAGTCTCTTGATCATGAATCTTGATCGGAACTATGTCTAAGGTAAGTGAGTGCACGCATTCCTAAACCCTCACAGCTTCTTTATGCGGTAGGCCCCAGCTAAAAAATATGTTGAAATCCCATCTTTTTGTTACAGTCGAGTTCCGATATACCGTATATCTTCTAATAATCCCCACCCTACGGACCTTACATCTCAAGCTACAGCAAACATTTCGCAAATCTGTTTTTTATGTTTTCTTGATTAGCACGAGCTCCTGATTCCACATTTCAGGTTTTGGTTGAGTACCCGAAAATCTCAAAATCGACCTCAAATTTTTCGATTTTTAGGGGTGGAAAATAATTCCCACAGGGTTTAATAAATAAAATGCGGTAACGACACTTCCAGTATTACGACAATTATCCAAAATTTGGTCGGCGATAGAGTAATTAGTCAAAGTTCATCCTCTTCCCCCGTGCAATATAACGACACCTATCTCACATCACAGACAAATAAGACTACCCTCCATGTAACGATATGTCACCATTTCCCAATTTTATTCTTATTTTTTATTCGCTAAAAAATTTCAAAGCTTCATTTTGTAGATGGATGTGTTTTTGCCGGTTATTGAGACTATCTTAATAGAAGAAACTGCTATTTTTTTTGATTCTTCATTGTGATGATTGAAGTAATTATAATCGTTATTATCACCCAGACCACAAACACCATAATAATCTTTATAGTGAAATGCTTTTAATAACCGATTAGAACCATGTTGTGCACTCGTCCTCGTCTTTCGTCCTCGTCCTCGTCTTCATCCTTGTCCTCGTACTACGAGGACGAGGACGAAGTACAAGCGGCTCCAAAAACAAGGTACGAGGACGAAGACGAAGTACGAGTCTCAAAAATTACAAGTACGAGGACGAGGACGTGGACGAAGCGGCAAGGACGAGGACGGAAGACGAAGGGTAAAGACGACTCGTCCTAGCTAAAATTTTCATTATTTAAACCTTTTTTAACAAAATTCTTTTTTTCACGAAAGTTTCTATTATTTGAACAAATTTTTCAATCAACAGTTTTGATTTTCTCAATCAAGCGTTTTGCTTTTTTTTCTTTGATCGATTTTTGACTAGTTTTTTGAGGTGATCATCAACAATGCATTGATTCTTTTCATCGTCATCCTTAAAAAGAGGATCCCCTGTTTTATCAGTGGCAATATAGTTGCCAAGTAAAGCCAGAAATTTGGGAGCCTAGCCTTTCAGAGATCTCACTTCATAATAGGCGAAGAAATTCGCAATGTACATATTTTTTCATTTTTTTATGAAAAAGTCAAATCTTGAAATTACTTTGAGGAATTTGCGTTCTGTTGTCATTTAACACAGAAAATATATGACCATTTAAGCAAAAGTCTAACTTTTTTTAAATAAGCTAAACTGGTAACTGGTCATTGCTAACTGGTCATTCCGCAAAAAGACTATCGTATTGATTTTTTTTGCTTTTTAGTATAAAGTACGAGCAAAGTGAGAGCGAAAACACACAGGACGAGAAAAAGACGAGAACGAGAGATTTGAAAAAGTCAAACGAGGACAAGTACGAGTCCCGGAAAATTTCTGGTACGAAGTACGAGGACGAGGACGAGAAATTTGAAAATTCCTAACACTGATTAGAATTGTTAAACACGTATATAAGTAGTCTCGATAACAACAAGAACCGAAAATGTCTTCGAACCCGCTGTTTCGGTTAACATGGGACTAAAATTAAGTGCTGAGCAAGATGGATCAACATAAATTTCAAAAAGGCGTTTGGGAGCTTTTTGGCGCCAATTTGAAAAAATGCAGTTTTTAAAATAACTTGCTGTATATAAATTAACTTTATGGTAAAAAAGAAGTTTTTCGCTTAAACGTGTGAAAATAAAAATACCACTGACTTTTAAGGTCGTTTTGAGCCTTCTAAACAAACTACATGACAAAACATATAGCTTAAAATTTGTGATTGATTCGAATCGCTAAAATAAAAATAATCCGGTTCCCATATATTTTTGTCTGTCCTTATTAAGCAAGCAAAGCCTTTTTTTGAAGTTCTGCTCAGTGATTCGGATTTCTGGCTAATTTTAACTAATAAAAGGCATTACAAAGTTACACATGAATGGCAACATGAATGTTAAAAAAACATTGCTAACTGGTCATTCCGCAAAAAGACTATCGTAGTTGCTTTTTAATTGAATAATTATTATTCATAACTTACATCTTGAGCAATTGGATTTGCAGATCCGTTCTTTTGTTCAGCTTGTTCAGTATTTTGAGGAGCTGGTTTAGCAAGCACTTCGGAATTGAACACACAAGCACACGCAACTACTACTCCAAGGAATACAAAAGAGTGCATTTTCAATTACCTACTAAAATTTTTTGACCGATGAAATGCACAAAAAGCAAGCAAATTAATGTGAACAATTTGTAAAAATATTATTTATATAGTTTTTTAGACAAGATCACTTTCGTTTTACTAAAATATTTAGTCTGTTGATCGAAAAAACAAATAAATATATGTTGCTCATCAAATCCCACTAATTGCCTTGGCAGGCTATAATGTGCGTAAATATGTGTTAAATCTCCAGTAATCTCAAATATTGAGACAGGAAGTTGTTGAATGCTAGTTCCTGTTTTTTTGCTGCAATAGTTTGTATTCGATTTAATTTGAAAAACAGAATAAAAAATGTATGTAGAATATCTTCTAGCGGGTGTCCAAAACTTTGTGACGGAATTTTGAGTTCTAAAAAGATTCAAAACGCAGGTTTTCTCGCTCTTGATCCTCTTTCAAAAGTGCATAGAGTTTTATTATAATTTTTTGAAAAAGACTCATTAAGTAACTCTAAACATATATATGAGGTCATTTTGAGATATTGACAGGCATTGACAGTCAATAATTGCCACATTATACAAAAAGTTCTGACTTGGAGGTTACATTCCTTGATGACCTTGTCCAGTAGCCTTGTCCTTGAAAAAAGCCAACTTACCTGACCAGTAAAATCAAATAGAAGACTGAGAACAACATCTCTGAGCTAAAAAGGAAAAACCAGGGCAATCAATACCAGCATCCCGTGATTTTTGGACGTCCTGGACATGTTATCTTGACATCTTCTCACTGAAAGCTGCGACATCTATCTGAAAACAAGAAAATAGGTCGTCAATTGGGTGTATATTTGGCTAAAAACCAATGTGAAATAGCCCTAGGTAAAGATGGCTGAGTCTACAAAAAACAGCACAAATCACAGAGAAATTGGTGCAAATGCTCGCAATGACCATGCTCTTTACTGTTAAAAGGGAGGGTGCATGTTGCGTGGGATTTTTCACATTTGTTGTTTTATTTTCAAACCGCTTAAAGTAAATTAATCTTAAAGTTTAATCTTAAAGTAAATTAGTCAGAAAAAAAAGTATTTTAGTCGGAGAAAAAGTGTTTTAGTCGGAAAAAGTCGAAAATGAAATTAGTAGTTGAAAATTAGTAGCCCCGCGGCTACTATTAGAGTGAACACGGTACTTTACGATAGATTGCTCACCGTTTAAGTGATTAGCTGTGATTTCATATTTATTCTTAACGAAGTGGAACGGTGTTATAACTTCACAAGTGGAATGGATTGTCTCTCTGACTTAGTTAGGCAACTTTTTTTAGTGCTCTTGTGTGTCATTCACCTGAATTGTTTATTATTTATGGACATTTAATATTCATATGGATTCATAGCTGGCAAAGAATCGCAACTCTTACATGAGATATATTTAGACTTCTTCAATCAATAGTAACAAGAAATTTCTGCCAGAGAGTTCTTCTATTATTTCCAGGAACAGCTGCGCATCTTCCATCTCTTAGTTATACTGAAACATACGGTTCGTTCATGTATAGACTAACATAAAAGATGTTCTGAACCGTCGTATATTATAGGGTCACTCTTTCGCGCTTCTTATTAGAGTTTGCTGGTGCGGCATTTTTTGTCAGGCTCAAAGTCCAAAACGTGTCGTCACCCAAAATTGCGAAAACACAACTAGCTTTGTAAATGGCATTGTTCGAAGTTTTCGCCTGAACAATGAAAGTAAAATTAAATTGTTTGCATGGTGCTTGCTGTATGACCTCTATTATTTGACCTCTTCTACAGCAATTTAGTTTTTGATCTCTGATTTTTATGGTCTTTGCTACTTCGCACTTCTTACTATAAGTTTAAGGTATTATACGCTTTCGTCTTTCCGGTCCTACGTTTTAACGATGAATAAACAAAATCTGATTATTTCATTTAGAAACTATTATAAGACTTCAGATCGCAACGCAATTTCACAGGCCAATTTAAAAATAAAGTGAATCAATAAAGTTGTACCGTACTTTGATAGCGATTCGAAAACCGAGCTTCTTGCGAATTTTCAGTTGCTTTGTTTCTCCAGAAGACGAAAATGAGGCTGGTCGGGTTTTCACTTTCAGGCCTTGAATAGAGGAACAGTGTTAAATACAAGAATACCTTTAAGCTTTTTCAGCCACCTTGAATCCTCTTGCAATAAGTCTGACGTTCTTGCACCTGCTATTGAACCAATGATTGTACCGACAAAAGGAGTGGTCGCAATGGAGACAAGAGAGCCTGTAGTCGACTTGACCACGTCTTTAGCAATAGTCATTACTCATCTAGAACAATCTCGGACACTTCAGATTGAGTAGAGACGTGAAGAAACTCAAAACTGTACAGATCGTCTGTGGGCACTTTTTCTTTTGCAAACGGATTTCGAATGAAATGCACTTCTGTGGATTGAGGAACTTGTACTGCTGGCTGAACGACAAGAAGATAGGGGTGCTGGAATAACTGAAAGTATAGTGTACATATTTTCAGTGTAAAGGCTTTATTGGTTGACTAAAACACCTTGAGAATTTGAAACTTGGTGGTAGTGTTGGTGACCGAGACTACAGCAGTAGCATCTTCGATGACTTCTGATTGAAACGTGAGAAATACCGAGGACGATAGCAGCATTTGGAAAGCAGGAGCACCTGAGACATGACTTATGTTTTATGCAGACCCAACATGAAGAGCGGAATTTGTCACCATTTGGCTCCAAACACTTGTGAGGTATTTTGAAAAGTTGACGAGCATTTTCATCACTTTCGGTGATCAAATGTTTAATTGAATTTTGAGTATCACGGAAACATCTCACCATCATGTTGTAGCACAGCTCAAGAGCTACAGAACCCATGTTACCGAAGGATTTTTTAAAATCAGAATGTTAAGATATGGCTTTCTGAAAAAAATTAATTGCTTCAAAAAATGGCCAAAATCACTAAAAATTGAGAAAAGTTAGATGTGGCCATATTTTGAAGCAATTAATTTTTTTCAAAAAGCCAAATCTTAACACTCTGATTTTGAAAAATCATTCGGTAACATGGGTTTGTAGCTCTTGAGCTGCGCTACAACATGATGGTAAGATGTTTTTGTAGTACTTAAATTCAATTAAACATTTGATCACTGAAAGTGATGAGAACGCGTGTCAACTTCCTAAAATGACCTCACAAGTGTTTGGAGCCAAACAATGACTTATCTAAAATAATGAAGCTGAGTTCAATATGCCATTTGAAAGAAGAGATGCAGGACTACAAAACGGTATAAGAAAAAACCAACATCGATAAAATACAAGGCTTTGAAAATCCACCGGGAACTTTTTTTACACCAGTTAGTAAAAACTAGGGATAATAAATTTTGACAGAATCTCAACAAGCTTTTAGTATCATTAGATGCGCAAGAAATTTTGAGTATCCCATTTAAATATAATCAAAAACAAAGGAAATTATTTTTTAATTTTCAGGTGAACTGTAATTTCCTTGTTTTTCGATAATATTTTAAATAAGTACTCAAAATTCCTTGCGCACCTTCTAATATTACTAAAAGCTTGTTGAGATTCTGTCAAAATTTTCGAGCAGGACCCGGTTAACCGAACCATGCATTAACCGGTCGTGAACTACCCTAGTAAAAACCTTAACATGTCATAAGAAGCTTACATTCTACTCTTTCATTTCAGCAAGAGCAAAAAATAGCTCTGAAAAAATGACCTGTATAAATTGACCTTTTAATGGTGACTCTGACAGTGAAAAAATCTGGTCACGGAGAAATTCTGAGTCGAAAACGGCAAAGTGACCGCTCGGCCTTTGGAGTGTTAAAAAATGTTTCCTTATTTTGTTGAGCATCAAACATTAGTTTAGGACGTGAATTTAAGTCAGTTTTTGAAAAGTTATGCCTCGTGTACGCAGACCAAGTCAAAGTCAAGGTCAAAGTTTTTTGTGTGTACGCACAGAAAGTTGACTTGCAAGTCAACCTGCAAGTCAACTTTGACTTTGCCTTTGACCTTGAATTTGACTTTGGCTGTGTACGCATGACTTTGACTTTGACCTTGACTTTGACTCGCGTTTCAAAAAAGTTTGAAGCAGAAAGTCAAAGTTTTTTCGGAATTTTTTGTGTCTTATTTTCGATCTTCTTGCTGATCACTGGTGCATTGTGCTTGCTACATACATTCATCGTTGCAGTAAAGGCGTTCTATTTACAAATTTGATCAGAGAGAATTCGGTGTCGTTTTTGTTGTGATGAAGGCTCTGTTGGTTGGCAGAATGAAATGATTTGATTTGCTGTCTGTTGGTGTCTAATAAAGTTTCCGTTAGAATTTTGCGGATAACTATATTGTTTTCGATTAATGACCTTGACTTTGACTTCCTGTGCATACACACCCAATGACTTTGACTTTCACCTTGACTTTAACCGCGACTTGGACATTGACTTTGTCTTCCTGTGCGTACACACCTCATGACTTTGACTTGCTCTGCGTACACGTAGTGTTAGGGGGGGGGGCTACCGAAGAAGTACCAGAATTTTGATTTTTACAAACATAAAAAAGAGCTGGAAAATCATGAGTAAAGCGGAGTTATAAAAATTTACAAAAAATAAAAAAGCTTTAAAAAGTGTTATAAATTTATTCTCATTAACTCGAATTTTTCGAATAACGTGATTAACTATAGCATTAAATGTCGTTTTCCTAGCATGTCAATTGACCAGCATTAGTTGATCATTAAAGATGGTTGTTTGAAATAGCAGTTGTAGTAGGGAACTGATTTATGCAAATCACTCACTGATACGCCCGTATGAATTTTAAAAGAAATTTCCTCTTCTAAAAACTGCCACTACAGGGTGTCCGTAAAACAGGAATTTTCATTTGCTTCACTTATTCTTTAGTATCGTATATTATTCTAACATTCCCAACTGAAAAAAAACTACCTGAAGTGCGCCCTCAAAAGTGTAACTTTTACCTGAATTTCACCAGTAATTTTTGGACCTTTCCTAAATATTTTGCTATACTTCTAACAAATTTTTCACTAGCATGTAGCCGGAATCTTGGCTTTGTGATGAGATATCAAATTCTAAAAAATGATGTCAAGGGGCAACAGGCCATTTCCTGATAAAAGTCGTAAATACCGCGCGGGGGAAAGTTTTGTTAGCCTACTTTTTGACAACGCATCGAGCTTATTTCCAGGACCGGTGAACACTACCAATAGGAAGTGGTACCAAAAAAATTAATGCGTCCTCAAAAAGTGAGCTAACAAAAGTTTTCTTTAAATTAAATTTACGACTTTTATCCGGTAATGTTCGGTTGACGCCAAGAGTTCATATAGTAGAGAGATAAAAAAGTTTTTAATAGATGACGTTTTTTTTAAATTGACATTTTTAATACCTCTTAATTTATATATTTTCTGTAGAAATAATTTAGCAAAATTTCGATGTTTCATTTGAAAGCCAACATCCAGGAATACATGCTAGTAAAAACAGTTTCATAAAACAGGATAAAAAAGAATGTAGATGATATGTAGAATGTAGAAAACATAAAACGCCTCCATTTAAACTTTTTTTTTATTTTAAGCGGGTTATTTTAAAAAATTTATTTAAAAAAAACAATTCAGATATGAAAAAATCTTGGATTTTATGCTCTGGCTATAATCATATACCTCCATGCCATTACTAACAGTTTATTCCTATAAGCCTTTTTCCTCTAAAATAGCCTGGTTGCATGAGACACCCTGGTTGATTGTCTGGCCTTATCACTATTAGCATCACACACAGGTCACATGGACACACTACAAATGCAGCAGCAGAAGAATTGGCACCTTGCAAAAATCATCCCATTCTCTGTTGTGTCCAGCAAGCGATCTTTGCTGCACATTATTACACAATAACTAAGTAGTGTAAATGTATGTATTTGCATAAACACGATGATGTAAACTACTTGTGTATTATTCTCATTGTGTCATTTCTGTTTCAGTTGAAATTTTTTGTTGGCTTACCAAATGACTTTTGGTTGAAAAGTAGATCTGTGAGATTCTCGTGAAGATGAAAGAGAGTTTGAAACGGATTCGAGGCCGACACTTGGTACTATTCTACTTAGTACAAGCTCGCTCAATCAGACCCCCCTTTCCTCCAAAAAAATTAAAAAAAACAATTTTGTTATATTTTTTAACTTTTTAGTTAGGTGTAATAAAATCAATAAAAGCTATTGATGATTCGAATTTTTCGGATTTCGGTCATTTAAAAATTTCGAAAATTTTCAAAAGGCCATATCTCAACACTCATATTTTTAAAAACTAATCTTTAAAACTTTTTTTGTAGCTCTTGAGCTGAGCTACACCGTAGCATTCGAACTTAATCGTTTTTATTCTCATCAGTTTAAATTTTGAAGGCTTATATTGATTATTAACACTTTTTGTTTTATTTTATGTCTATGTTGTACTTATTCCGGAACTCCAATCTTATTTATTTTTAGAGTTTTCGTCAAGATCTTTTTTTAGCACCAAAAAAGCAAAGCACTGGATAAAATTAGAGCACAACAAACAATATATTATAACTGGTATATTGGGATATTGGCCCCCATTTTCGGAAAATTATTGGTATTGATATTGGGTACCGCTTTCAGAAAATATTGGTATTGTATTTGGTTCAGCCAAATATTTAATCAAAAAATTTTACATGCGGCGCAATTTTAACCCCTGAATTTTCATTCGATTTTTTATCTGCAGTGCATCAAAATAATTAGAGCTGACGACAAACAAACAGGGTGTTTCTAGAAATTCGATAGTTTTGAAATGACCATAACTTTTTCTAGTCCGTTTTTCGATATTCTGTTTTCACAGATCAATTTTTCTCCCCGACAATTATTTGTTTATTGTGTCTAGACCCAGATTTTTTTTACTTTTTTCTTGCCACCCTCCTCTTTAGTCACCTCCTAATATGGGTGGCCCTTGGATGGCCAAAACCCGAATGAAAGGGGTACCGGAAAATCGTGTTTTTGACATTTTACACTTTGCAAATATTACCGCGAGAAAAATTGATCTGTGAAAACAGAATTTCAAAAAATGGACTAAGAAAAAGTTATTATCATTTCAAAACTACCGAATTTGTTGAAACACCCTGTATATTGTTATTGGTATATTGGATATTGGCCCCCATTTTCGGGAAAATTTTGGTATTGGGATATCGGGCTACCGCTTTCAAAAGTATTGGTATTGGTATTATGCTTTGGGTGAGAGGAATATATTGGTATTTGGTTATTGGGGTAAGCCTAATCGTCAGCTCTAGATAAAATAGCCTATTTTTACTAAAATACCTTATAATGGATTTATTTTAAGCAAACTTACTTATCTTAAAAAATTTGAGATTGAAGGCTTGGTTTTAGCCTGAAATGAGCTAATTTCTAAAGTATAGTGCAGTCTTGATTTCTTTATTTTCTGATTAATTACTATATTTGCGTTATTTATCAGGCCAAAATATTCCAGAAATGAGTTTCACAGAAGCTAACGAGTCTAAAGTGGTGCCGAAACCTGAGCTACTAATCCAAACCAATGGTCATGTAGCCAGTAAAATAGTCAGTGAAGATGGCCTACTTACTGATCTAAGCTAGGGTTTCTATAGTTTCTGTAGAAAAGGCTACGGAATGGAATTCGATATATCTGAGCAGTGCTGTCACCTTTATGTCCGCTGTTCAATTCAGGTATTACTGCTGTGGCTATCAGACATAACTTTTTTGGTGCTATTTGCAGCTTATACTTCACCAGTTTATGCCATTTATTAAAGTGGTCAGTTTAAATTTTGACGCTACTATGATATACCCCCCCCCCCAAAATCGGACCTACTTTGATATACCCCCCCCCCCAAAATCATGATTTTTAGGAGTGCCTAAAACCCGTTTTTATGTAATAGTTTTAGAAAGACAATTTTAAGGGATTATGGGCTGTATTGGGAGAAGAAGGGAATAATATAGGGGCCACTTTTTTAGCTGCTTTACCATGTCTTTCAACTTGGACCGTGGCGAAAATAGACTCTATATGCATTTTATGATCAAGTGTACTTCTCGGAATCATGTCTAAGGTAAGTGAGTGTGCGCCCAAGCCCTCTACAGCCCTTCGGGGGCGCAGAGGGCTTGGGGGCTTGGAGTTGAGATGCGCACACCCACATACCTTAGACATGATTCGAGAAGTGCACTTGATCATAAAATGCATATAGAGTCTATTTATGCGGTAGGCCCCAGTATTCAAACTATGTTCAACATCGTTGACTATTCGGCCGAAAAGGGTCTCCGCCCTTTTCCGGCCTGAGGCTACGAGCCAGAGGCTCAGCCATTCAAAGTTAAACGACAACCCTCGGGATTCACCCGGCTGTCATTCCTATCATTTCGATTAATTATACTTTTACGTGCACCACAGGTGGCTGGGTTTAAAGGTGACTTCGACGCTTAGAGAATTAATAGTCTTTGTACTTATAGGCACTATAGAAGTGACCCCTGTTTTGTCCCTTCCCCCCCCCCCCGATACAGCCCTTGAACCCTATTTTAATTGCTTTTCTGGTCCTTTTATGGCAAAATTATTACTTAAAAATGAGTTTTGACCATTCCTAAAAATCATGATTTTGGGGGGGGGGTATATCAAAGTAGGTCCATGGATTGGGGGTATATCAAAGTAGCTGCTTTTGGGGGGGGGGGCTATATCATAGTAGCGCCAAATTTTGATTTCTTTCAGATTTTAGTCGAGTGGTAGATAAAAATATTCTGAGACACCGTAGTATTTTTTTTCTAAACAATTCTCACACTTATTTATTTTCTTTATGAACTCCCCATGCTCTAATAACTCCCCATCCTACGGACATCATATCCTAGCCAAGAGAAACTTTTCGCAAATCTGTTTTTCACTTTTTCTTAATTACCACTAGTTTATCTGATTACACTTTTCAGATTTCGGTTAGGCACTTGAGAATCTCAAAATCGACCTCAAATTTTTCCGATTTTTCAAGGGTCGAAAAATAACTTCTCGATAGAGGAAATACGGTAATTCGTGTTCAGCATAATCCATTTGCTTGAAAAAGTATACTTAAATCTAAAAAACTGATTGTAAATTTTCAAATTCAAATAGTGGAATGGAAATTCGACATTTATTTTTTTTAATTTAAGATTTTACGCAAATTAACCGTGCTGATGCGGTGACCACAATAGATGTGTGAAGTTGAAGTGTGTAGTCTGACTAGCCAGAGCTAGCTTTTTCTAACCACAGGGGGTATCATGCTTTTAAGTCAGAATTTCAGTCAGAATTCCCTGCGCCCCTTTTGTGGCGCAGGGGGCATGGAGTAGAAATGCGCACACTTACATACCTTAGACACATATCACTCAAAAGAGACTCTGGATGCATGCAAGGGCTTGGTGATAAACATAAACTATTCTATTGCCAGGCAATGATGTGGGCACTCACTTACATTAGACATGATTGCGAGAAGTACTGTTGATCATAAACATAGTGACCGCGCCGTCCTCCGGGCCCGTCCCGTCCCCGTCCCGTGCGGACGGTCTAGCAATTGGCCCAACAAATCTGGACGATCTACTTTTAGAGCATGAACTACCATGTTTTAATGCATAAAACATAGCGACCGTCATGCCCGTCCAGCTCTTTCAATCGACCAGCCGAACCATTCTTAAAATATCTTTTTCTGAAAAATGACAATTTTTTCTAAAACTGGACCAAACCTCGTTGCCTCGATATTTTCGAAATTTTTAGTTTGGTCTTATTCGAAAGAGGAGACAATTCTGAATAAGTTTACTCTTTACAGATCACCAACTCCAAATTTAGATGTCGAGATACGGCCATTTGAAATTCGACCTATGTCGACTGCCTAAAATGTGGGATTTTCTTTCTTATGCGAGCAGTTTTCAACTTTCACCGCAGTGCCCTGACACATATATACTATTCGACGCAGAATAAAGCAAGCTTCCATATGGTAATAATGGTTTCTGCCTGTCGCCCCATTTTCCTGAGAAAAAATGATGATGAACCCGAAAATCTAATTTTCCAGAACAGAAATTCTCAGCTTAACGTCGCACCACGTTTTTTATCACAGATTCAAAAAGCGCAATGAATTTTACACCAAATAAAGAAAAAAAATATCAAAAAAAAAGTGTAGCAACAAAAAGTTAGTCTATGATACAAAAAGTCTGCACGCCAAATTTTCACTAATTTTTATGAAATTTTGTCCATTTGGTATATTTTTAAAGCAACCTTTTTTAATATTCGAGGTAAAGCATTTATACCTTTCGATACTGTTTTATGGTAGTGATGTTTTCTGCACAACATTTTAAACTTTTTTTGTAAAATTAGCAATTCACTCCAAAAGTAAGTTTTTGAACAAAATTTTTTAAAGAAAATAATTATTTCCGCTGCTGGAAAATTATAACCCCACATTTTTATTGCAGATTCGGAAAGCGCGTCAAATTCTGCATAAGGAGTGAAAAAAAAGTTTTAAAAAAGTGCTAAAAAAGTACCTATTTCAAAATAACTAAAGAAAATAAAGCCACTTAAAGTCGAACACGTAATTATGGAATAGCTACAACAGTGTTGTAACAACACGCTTAACCACTTGGCCATACAATCACGTATTTTTCTGCTATGCTGACAGATACATGTTGCCTTTACTGAATTTTAAACATTCAAATGTATTTGCACTAATCTAATCATTCTTACCATCAGCAGATTTTGATCGATAAACCATTATTTTAATTTGTGGGCTCTACTGGATCACCATGCGATTTCCCTTGTTAGTCAAATGCTTTTTTATAAACAATACTAAGTGGAATCCAGAAAAAATGATGTGTTTATCTACATGGAATAGAAAAAACATTTTAAAATACAGTTGAAGAATTCTAATAAAGTAAAACCAAAAAGCAACCTTTTTTATGAAATCTCTGTTTAGTTCAAAATCAAAAAATTCACTGTTTTTTACTTTCTGTGGAATTAGCGATTGGAGTAGCCTCTGGCTCAATCATCTTTTTATTTTCTGTGGAATTAGCGATTGGAGTAGCCTCTGGCTCAATAATCTTTTTATTTTCTGGGGAATTAGCAATGAGAGTAGCCTCTGGTCAGTTATTTTCTTCTCTTCTAAGACATCTGTAACATTCTTATTTTGCAGCTCTTGTTTCAACTCAGCTGGGCCGGCAACTTTTCGAGCTTTTTGTTTAGCTTCTTCCACAGGATGACTATCTTGCTTCTCGGTGTGGGCATCGATCAGATGGTTGACTGGCCCTGGCTCATCCAATGCATCTGGCTGCACTTCTACGGAAATTTCTTTCGGAGAGGATTTGTTAGCGTCAGATTGAGCTGCAGACACGTCTCCATCCTCCTTTGCCAGCTTTTCTTGTTCAGCTTTTTCTTTTTCTAGTTCCTCCTCGGGAGTTCCGGCCGTATCTTCAGGGGTCACGGAGTTTTCATTAGGGGTGACTGGGCATGCTTATCGGTCTCGTTGATAGTCAGCTTCTCAACAGGCTCCATCTGCTTGATAGAGGGCTTCTCGCAGATTTAGTTGGCACATTTTCATTGGATTTTAAGGAGGGCTTCTCTGCAGACTTCACCTCAATAGAGCGAGAACTCTTGCGCATTTGGGTGGGGTGTTTGAAGTCATAACAGTTTCAATTTCATCTAAAAACTATATTATAGCAGTTTTGCTCAAGCCCCTCTCCTTTAGAGATCAAAATTTATTTTTTAAATTCATTTGTGTAAATACATAAAAGTCAGTTTTTCTTGAAGCTTGTTGAGCTTTTTTTGTTAAAATAGTAGTTTTTGTTGAAAAAGGCCTACCAGCAATAATAGAGACCACAGCAAGAGCTGCTAAAACAATAAGGACACGCATATTTGTTGGGAAGGCACACTGGACAAGTTGACAAAATGAGTTGACAACACTGTGATCTCATGTCTTTTAAAGGCTGAATCAGGTGATGGTTGAGGGTATTGCTATTATCGATTTTAGAATGAACATGTGAATAACTCCTGAGCACGACCTAAGTAGCTCGCAAGCAAGAATGTAGAATTGGAGATCCAGAGAAGCAGAGATACATTTTGAATTGAGTAGGGTATAGGGTACCTTCTTTTTTGGGTGTTGTTGAGTTGGATTGACAACGCGACAAACTGAGCAATAATAACATCAACTAGAGGTTGCTAGAAGCACTTGTGCTGTTGGAAAAAAGTAAAACGCTAAATTTTTCAATTTCTAACACAAATTAGCCTTAATTACTAGAAACCAAAAAGATAGAATACAGAGATTTGTGAACTCTTTTTTGTTACAATGTTTGTACTGTAAAAAAGTGAGTTTTGGAATAGACCGGAAATAAGCGATAAGAGTAAATATTATGGAAATGTACCTGTTTAGAAGGAGGTTTGTCATGTTGGGAAATAAATAGATCCACCGACTTCTAAATCAGTCAAGCTTTGTTATTTTTGAATCTTAAGAAAAGAATCTAACTCGAACTATGAATGCTCTATTTTGAAAATGAAGCCTTGTGGACTCACTCTTAAGTCGAGTTGAAGCAATTAATCTACTGGGATGGCCTGAAGATAAAAGTCGGATAAGGCTGCTGTGTGTTGGCTGCTATTGACGTAGTTGAGAACAAATCGCGGACCAGGTAATTAGGCTTTTTATAAGCGGTAGAAAAAATTGGAGAAGATGAAAGAGTATGAGCGTGTCGAAATCATGACCGAGATGGGCGCGATGAAGAGATGCAGCTGTGAACTGGACGCCAAGAAGTGGAAAGCTCAGCGTGCTGAATTCGAGATCGATCGAAATCTGGGTCACCACAGTAGACAGTATGGGTTTTTCCGTCCACATCAATCTTCGTCGTCAGTTTATTATCAAGACATGTAATGTCTTGGTTCTATACAAACTTCTCTTTCTTCTTCTTCGGCTACCATGCAGGCTGAGTTCTAGAAGTCGGATTGTCTACTGCGAGTGTCAAGTCACCGGAATTGAAAAGCACTTCTGAAAAACACCAACTAGCTTGACTTCGGCATCTCGAGCATGCTACATCCTGATCGGTCTATCTCTTGGGTCCCTTATCGGTCTTCACAGCATCCGCTAGCTTCATTCGGCCTCGGTCATGTTTATTATGACGTACAACGTATATCACTACCTTCCATCTGAGCCATCAACACCATTCTTTCCCCTCGGTAAATATTTCCAAAGGCTCACGGATAATACTGGGCCGCAGACGCTCGCACTCCGTTTCGTCAACGGTACCGGTCCCTGACCTAGTAGTAATAACTATATGAATACTAAACCGATACTAAAATAAAAAACTGATATTAAAATGAAAGGCGGCCTCTTCTCCCAGCACTTGATGCGCTCCCTCTTCCACTTGGAGCTTCAGCGCATCCAGGGCACGATCATCAGCGTTGATCAGCAGTTTCAGTTTCGAGTCCACTTTGAGCACCACACTTCCAGGCTTGCTTTTCATTAGCGCAGAACATTTCTTGCGAGCAGATTTTACTTCCTCGGATTTTTATTGAACAAAGTTAAACTGATTTTGAAGTCAATTGGTCACATTCTATTAACGCAAGACAAATAGTCTTTCAAACAGGTCATTATCACAGTTTTCTTTTTAAATGCATGTTAAAAAAACCCCTCCTTAGAAGAAAAACTCCCCTCTAGAGGCTAAGCATGGTAGTGGCCGTTCCGCGAAAGCAAAAAGAAAGAGAGAAGATTTGTCGTTGTTTTGTTGAGTTAGGTTTTGTTGTGAGAATATACTTTGTATTTTATTATATACACGCGCCGATTTTTGAAAAGGCGGTGTTAATAACCCATATAAAAATATGTTTTATTAACTTGCTATTCATGGTTTTTTAAATAAAAAGTGCAATGACAGAAAAGGGGTTGTGTGTTATTTTTTCCGTTAGCATACCCTACGTCTATGGCTTCGCTTGGCGTAGAGGCATTAGGCCCTTTTCTTCCACTTTTTGGCGTTCTGCCCTATGTTCTGTTTTAGCCACTTAGGACTTATTTTTTAGCTTAGGCTTAGGCTCAGGGTAGGCCAGCACACGTTAGCCGGACTAAAAAATGTCTTACGCACTACAAAATGGCTTGAAAAATAAGGCCTAATTGGCTAAAAGAACATAGGGCAGAACGCCTAAAAGTGGGAAAAGGGCCTAAAGGCTACGACCCGCTTCGCTTAAGTTTAAAAAAATATGAAATTCAACTTGAAAATTCGAAAAACAAACACTAATGGAGACGAGAATTTGAAAAGGATGTGCTCAAAATTCACCAATCATCCGCATACTTTAAAATACTAGCTTTGCATTGATTTGTCGCAATGTGATTTACCGTATCTTACTCCTGCTCCTTTAACTTTACTTAAAAACCCCAATTTTAGCTAGACCCTCAACAACTGAATCTTTTTTCGGGATAGTGATCTCAGCGTACAGCCTTGCCCAGATTATAGCCTCTCCTCTGCTCGGCTATTGGTCCAACTGTATAAGGCAACTAAAGGCTCCTCTTATGTTCTGTGCTGCTTTTATGTAGGCTCAAACCGACTTATTCCAATAATAATCTGCCAAATTCATTAGGTTTGTTGGCAATATCATGTACTTTGTGGTAGAAATCTTCCCGTCCCATCACAAATATTACCTGTTATTCGCCAGATTCATTACTGGAATAGGTGCAAGTGAGTTTTAAAAAAGAACTTGGAAAATTTGGAGACCCTGTATATCATTAAATTTACAGGCACGATTGGTCTTTTGAAAGCATATGCCTCAGCAGCTAGTGTCTCTAAGGACAGATCCCGAGCTATAGCTTTTGTCACAGGAGGTATGGCTCTAGGAACAACATTTGGACCGGCTTTTCAAGTTTTTTTCTCCTGGATCGGATACCCAGGATGGAATCTGACCAGTGGATTTAGACTGACAATGTTCAATGCTCCAGCTTTGCTTGCGTGCGCCATGAATATGTGAGTTCTCATGACTAGATTCAGAGATTGGTGATTAAATCACGATTTTAGATTAACGCTGTTGCTCTTGTGCTTCTTTTTTAAAGAAAGTTTCGCAGGAATTGCTGATAGTGAGGCTCACAAAGTGGGTTTTTGAATAATATACAGTAGTGACCAAAGTATTAGACCGAGATTTTTCAACACGTACTTTATTTTATATCAGCCCTTATTTGCCCACAAGTACGTCTCATGTTTCTGACTTTTGGTTCAATTTTTATATTAGTTTTTCTTTGCTACTACCAATGTTAATATACCATGCTGTAGCTCTTGGAATAGGCTTTAAAATACGTATGTAAATAAGAAAATCAAAAGCTAGGACGAAAAGTTATGGCCTTTTTAAGTTTGGTGAAAATTGCACCATCTTTCTATTTTTATTCCTTTTTAATGATAAGAGAACTTTATACATGCTTTGGCGCCAGTATAGAATACCCCCTTCCCCCAAAATCTGACCTTATAAAAATCGCTGTAACTACCCTTTCAAGTATCAAATTTAGGCTTAGCCCTTATTCTTGGGGTAGACAGCGTACGGAAGTTGTGACTAATAAAGAGTTTGCGCACATTTTCCGAGGTCTGGAACATATATTTGGGCGCTCTTTAGTTAAGTTTTGAAAGGCATAAGTTTGGGGGCGGGGGGGGGTGGTATTCTATACTTCATTCTTTCGATTATCTTCTTTTGACGATTCAAACAACTGCTTCAATAGCGAAATTGTACGTGCTTGGTCAAAAAATTGCTTTTGGTGATTCTTCTGACATCAGTTTACTTATCAGGACTAAAGTTAATAAACATGTGCTGGTATAAAACATGCCATTAAAACATGCTGGTGTTAACATATGATGGTATTTAAGGAGATTACCAAAAGAACAAAATCTTTTAAAAAGTAAATTATAATAGAGCTGTGTATTTTTATTGCTTTTGGAGACTACTGTGTGTGGATTAAATTTTTAGTTGGTTGGACTTTGATTTCAGGTAAAGAAGAAGGGTAATAAAACTAAACAGTGTTCCACAACCTTCAAACACTGCCAGACTATGACAAAAAGGCTGCTTTTGCGTGCTATGCCTCAGATTCACCCAGATGTTCATACTCACTAATATAGAGACGTAGGTATTTTTCTAGCTTTTTTGCTGTATTTAAAGGGGAAATTTTAAAATTTATAGAGTTATCTTGAAAGACGGGTACCAGTGACATTTAATCGAAAAATTAAATGACGCAGTTTTCGAATCTTTATAAAAATGACCCATATTAATTTATATGAAGTACCGTAGTTTTGAAGAAACTATATATTCAGAGTAGGCTCCTCATTTGCGATGATGATGTTTGCCTGGGATCCAGCTGAAGTGGTCAGGTTGGTCATTTAGTTGGTCATAGGTCATCAATAAACATTTCGGACCTTTTGTCCCTTTTCGGCCATTTTGACCCACTTTGAGCATTGCGGCTGTTTCGGGCATTTCGTTCTTCTTATCTTTTTCGTTCTTTTCAGATATTCTTCTCTAGCTCATGCAGGCAAAGGTTTTTTGGCCTTTATCGTCTACTTTGTCTATATTGTCTTTAATCTGGGCAAAAAGTAGGTGACAAACCACATGTACGAATTCTCAACATAACTTCCAGTTTAGGCTAAACGAAAGAATGGTATGCTTAGTATCTTTGGTCGGTCTTCTAGCTTTTCACGCCTTCACATTTTCCTGGCCTTTTTGCCAGACCAAGTAGCTTTATATAACAGTTCAGGTGAGGTTTTTCTAGAATATTCTGAGTCATTATGTATCTATTTTATATCTTTCTAAAAATTCTTCTCTCCAAAAGTGACAAATACACCTATTTTAGGATATTTCAAAAGCTTACCAAAAATGCCTAGTGAAAAAATAGAGTAAAGAAGCCAAGGATTGTCGGAAAAATTAATGACGAAAATTTAATTTTGGACTTAAAAAATTGGGAATTGAGTTTATTTGGGTACGTTTTGTCACTAGCGAGGTAACTACCTTTTCTTGTGGAGAGAATAATTAACGGAAACTTTATGGTGATAATTAATGTTTAGTCCTTCAAATAGCAGCCAAGCGGTAGGATGCGACTTCAGAAATTACAGTTGGTGTTATTCACTGAAACAAGTGAACATGTTCGTCTATTTCTTCTTCTACGTGCTGATTGTGGGCATCGCCTTCCCAAACATTAATGTCACCATGAACACTCTTTTCTCCAGGTATACTTTTTTACTAAGAGTCAAGCTATTCAGGTGTATCTAGGGTGTTAGGCAGGTTTCCTAGGTGTCCAGAATATTTAAAGATACAGAGATTTAGCGATATCCAAGGGTTCTAAGTGTCCATAAGTACAGGTATCTAAATGCGCTTCTAGACCGTAAAGCTTCTAGACCGTCTAAGAATTAGGGTATCAAGGCATCCTGGGATGTAAAGTATCTAAGAATATTTTAGGGCTTAGAAGAAAAAAATTCTAAAGGCGTAGGGGTCCACGAATTAACGATCCAGGTATACAAATATTCAGATCATTTTTGTAAAACATGTTTTTCATATTATAGAATAATTGGACCCAGGATGCAAGGCACTCAGCAAGGTCTCCTACAAATGAGCGGAGGCACTGCTCGGATGGCTGGGCCTTTACTAGTAGGGTAAGACTATCTTGCTAATATTTTTTGGCTAAAATGCGTTACTATAATGTAATTCCAGCTACTTGTACACTCAGCAAGGCCCTAGACTGGTGTGATTGTTGAGTCACTAGTGATCAGTTTAATGATTTTGCTCTGGTCTTTGTCATACTATCATCTAGTCCCTCTGGTGGTTCCGCTAAGCTCAGGAGTGCCATCTACTGTAGTTTCGACAAGGACAGAGAGGAGTGTAAAAAATGGCAAGAAGCATCAAGACAAAGATCGTATAATCATCACAAATCCCAGTGAATTAGAGAAAAAAGATGTCAAAGACTTTTTATCGGCTGTTTAAAGGACACAATCTGTAAGAATGAACCACCCTCTCAAGAGCCTGGCCATGCGGGAATTTTTTCCTACTTTTGATTAATCTTGTAGAAAATTTCATGGTGATTCCGAAACCAAACAAAAAATTTTGGTTCTAGAGTAAAAATCTTCGAGAACCATGCATTTATAAAAGTCAATTTTTGGGTACTCCATTTTTTGACTTATTAACATCATAAAGCTCTAGCTTTTTTTCTGAACCCTAATCACATCATAGCTCATTTTACTAATCATAAATCGCTCTTTCAATTGAGTGCAGTCATTTCCGGTTGACAATCAAAAAATTGGACAACTGAGCGAAAGTTTGAAGAATTTACACTTTACCAAGCTTTTTATAATGAAGGTTGCAAAAAGTCGATGTGATCATTTCCGCATCCTAAGCTGATGAAAAGTGGAGAAAAACGGCATTTTTGACCAAATTGAAGATTTGGCAAAGTGAAAATTTTTTAAACTTTTGCTCAGTTGTCCAATATTTTTGATTGCCAACCGGAAACGACTGCACTCATTTGAAAAAGCGCTTTATGAGGAGTAAAAGGAGCTATGATGTGATTAGGGTTCATTCTAGAAAAATTCTAGAGCCTCATGAAGTTAATAAGTCAAAGAATGGAGTACCCTAAAAAATTGACTTTCTTAAAATGCATGCTTCTTGAAGATTTTCACTGTAGAATCGGACTCTCCATGAATTTTTCTACAAGATTAATCAAAAAGTAAGAAAAAAAATCCCGGCATGGCCAGGCCTCTTGAGAGTAGTTTCTTCTTACAGATTACTTTTAATAGACTAATAAATAGTTACGCAAAGTGTTTTATCAAGCAAATAACACAAAATTACAGAACAATTTGACAAAAGTAGAGGCCGGTTAAGGTTTTATCTGGTTTTTTGGCAAGGCGACATTTGCGCCAGTGGTTTGGCGGACACGACATTGTTGGAAGTGTTTGGATGGGCGCGAAATTTGCGGCCCGACAAATGCGGATTACATTAGCCCCTGACGAAATCGGATGGTCATGTAAGGACGACACTCGTGGACATTTTTTTCGCTAAAGACAACTGCATATTCTTGCTTTTAGACCACAATTTCATAAGAAAGCCGTCTCTATTTTTAATTTTGGATAAAAGAATCACCGAACATGACGGTGATTCACAGCTTTTTTCTATTTTTTCACACCTAAAAGTAAAATGTATGAAGTTGATATTGTTGATTTCATACCCATCCAAGTAAAGTTCCAATCGAATATTTCAAAATATATATTTTTTCAGTAATTTTGGTGATCTTTTTTCCAGATTTTAGTCAAGTATCTCAGATTTTGCAAGACCGTATCAACAATAACATCTAGAAAACAAGCTTTCGATGCACGTCATGCCATCTTTCAAGAGCAGCACCAATCAATAAGCACAACAACATCATGTGGTCCACCATCAACCCACTCACTTAGAACCAATCACCATATCCAGCATCAAAAGAATAAAAGCTAAGTTGCCTTCCACCTACCTAGCTTTTTCAAATAATCAACCTTCAAGCCAAATTTAATTTATTTTTTGTTGAAGATATGGCATTTTTCTGTAAGGTTTTCGTCTTGTCTCTAGTAATTGCTGTAGTCAACAGTTTTTCTGACCACCATTATCAGCAGCACAGGACGCAATACATTGGTTATTATGGTCACAAACCGTATGTTCACAGTGGATATGCACACACCTACCACAATCCTCATGAAAACCATGAACACCACAACCTCCACGTTCTTCACAACAAAATTTATGGCACTAAAGAGGATAGGCGAATGATGGACAGAGTAGCTGCTAGCTATTATGGTCATAAACACCAGGACAGCCAAGTGGCTAAGCCGCACCACCATAAGCCTAAGCATCATCAAGAAGAAGACTTTTATGACTACACTGCAGAAGCTGAGGAGTGGAAAGAGGCTATGAGAGAAGTCAATTTGATCAGAACCAGTTTGGGATGGACCCGTTTGGTGGGCTTTTTATAAGTACAGTCGACGCTCATTATAAAGTCTCACCAAAAGGGTCTAGGTCTAGGGTCCGACAATTTTTTACCTCTATTTTCAACTCTCCAATTTTTCAACTCTCCAAAATCGAGAATCAATCAAAAATGGCCGTAACTCCGAAATCTTAGTAAAATAGGGGGATGCTTAAATTAGAGGGGGGGGGCTTGAATTAGAGTACATACGGTATATTTGAGTGCTCTTTACCTAACAATAACCGAACGGGTCGGCAGGTTGGTATATTCCGATGCAAAAGTTATACGCAAAGAACAGGCCTGCAATTTTTTCGGATAATTTTTTTACCCGCAAAATATTGTTTTCTACCCGCAAATGAGAAATACCGCAAAATATTTTTATCTACCCGCAAAATATTTTTTCTACCCGCAAAATATTTTTTTCTACCCGCAAATTTCTTCTTTTCTACCTGCAAATTTGCTCTCTTTCATTCATTTGTCTTAACTATGTTTAAAATCACAATTTTAGCTTCTACGAATACAATATGGTATGCTACTCGTAATGTGGGAATAAAAAGCGGTACTTTTATAGTCCCCCTATACTCGGATTTTTTGAAAAGTGACCCAAAATCACCCAAAAATCATGTATTTAGAAAGTCTTTAATAAATGACCCTAAAATGCCAAAAATGACCCTAGACCCTTATTTTGGGTAACTTTTCAAAAAATCCGAGTATGGGGGTTTTTTATTATTCCCACATTACGAGTAGCATACCATATTTGTAGAAGCTAAAATTGTGGTTTTAAACATAATTAAGACATAGAAATGAAAGAGAGCAAATTTGCGGGTAGAAAAAAAGAAATTTGCGGGTAGATATTTTGCGGGTCGAAAAAATACCACCCATTTTTTTCAGAGAAAATTGTCATTTTTCGATCAATATATCGCTCTCAAAAAGTGGTCTTTTGAGTAAAAAAACGGATACTCTAACAGTCGAAACTTGATATAGTGTGCAACACGATAAAGATTTAGTCATTTTGGCCAGCAGTCAATTAAATTGACTAAAATAGACACTCGATATAGTGTACACCTCGATATAGTGTACAGCTAAAGCCGGTCTCCAGGGTGTACACTATGTCGAGTCTTGACTGTATTTGTTTTACTTTGCTCTTCACTATATTGCAGTTCATCATATGCGTGATATATGTCAAAATGACCGCCTATATCTCCTCATTCAAATGTTCAAATTGTTATTACACAAAAATCTAGAAATTTTATTTTGAAGAAATGATTGTGTCATTTTTTCCAAAATATTCTCTCAAAAATAAAAACAATGCAAGAACAAGTAAATAGTCATTTGGTGATTTTAAAGAGAAACCCCTTTTTTTAATTTATCGCAGAAGTTCTTTCAACTAATCTAACCACAAAAAACCAATAAACTTTATCTTTTGGCCATTCAGGAATGGTCGGAAAGTCTAGCCAAGAAAGTGCCTGAGTCAGCGTTTGATGAAGAACTCCACTCTTTTCCACCTACTGTTATAAGCAAACCGTGTAAATTTACGGTCACTCTAAATCTATGCTTCCATAATTTATTTTCATAAATTAGACAAAAAAATTAAAAAATCAGATTATTGATCTTTTTTGGTATCTAAAGTCAACCAAATTTAAGAAAAAACCAGATTTTTGGACTAAAAATCAGATTACTAAGGATTCATAAGACCATATCAAATGAAAGTGGGTATGGGTATGGTCCCATGGCATTTCGTCCAAAATTCAGTTCGTCCAAAGACAATTCGTCCAAAATTCAATTCGTCCAAAAGTCAATTCGTCCAAGAGTCAATTCGTCCAAAAGTCAATTTGTCCAAAATCCAGTTCGTCCAAATTGCAATTCGTCAATTTAAATTTCAATTCAACATTTTGAGGGAAAACCATTTTTACGGTCACAGGATAGCTTCAACCGCTTATAAACCCGTGCCAGAGTGACCGAAAGCCAATAAAATATGGTTTTCGGGGGTTCACTAAAGGGGGACAAACTTTTTGCGAAAAAACAATTGAGCAAATCAGAACCGCAATGTGATCGGGTGAATCGCTCAGAATCAGACCACCACTACCGTATTTCCTGTAATAAGGCGGCACCCTCTAATAAGGCGGCACCCCCAACTTCGAGGGTCTATATCTCGGAGCAGAGTAAATATTTTGCTTATCTGTTTGATGCGTTTTCTTAACTCCCACGAGCTCTACCGATTCCAATTTTAACTTCGACCGTAAACCCCCAAAAACACCAGATTTTATTGGCTTTCGGTCACTGTGGCATGAGATTGATCCTTCGCAAATTAATCACCTAATAGGTTACAGGTTCGAATCCCGGTGGTGGCGAAATAATTTTTCCTGACTAAAATACCTTTTATCGGAAAATTAGGCTTTAGAGGGGATAGTAAAACCATCTGAAACCTGCTCAAACGGGCATCCACCTACATTTTCCGAAACTTTGGATTGAGCTCAAATTAAATACAAGCATTGTATCCTACCCACAATTGTGTCCCAACACGGTACTCCCGAGTATAGTTTGCTCATACCAAACCAGCTATTTGGATTGCAGAACCCAAGTTCTCAAGTAGTTTCAGACCGCGCAGTATTTAGGCGGTAGTCCGAAACACATGGCATTTAGGTGACTGTATTTAGGAACAAACACCAGGTGATAGTATTTGGCAGCCTAAATATCGGTACTTAGGTGCAAGTGGATCAATACCTTGGTAAATATTTTGACGAACTTCATTTTGCTCAAAATTGGACGAATTGCAAATTGGACGAACTGAATTTTGGACGAATTGTCTTTGGACGAATTGAATTTGGACGAACTGATTTTTGGACAAAATGCCATGGCACCATGGGTATACCCATACCCGGTATGATATATACCCATAACCGGTATTAAATGAAATACACATACCCGGTATGGTATACACCCATACCCGTGGGCATATGCCTTAGCTGGGGTATTAAATGAATATACTCATGGGTACTTACCCATAACATCTTATACCCTTCACGCCAGGGCTAAAATTTTACCCTCGACCGAACAAATGGTAATATTTTCAATTTTTTATGTAGGACTTTTATTTATGGCCTTTTTGTAATTTTTCAAGAGTTTTTGAGCGATTTTCAATGGATCACGATAATTTTTGTCCCATATAACCTTTACCAAAAAAAACTTCAAAAAAAGGCTTTAACCACTTCTAAACAGCGTTTTTACTCAAAAAGTTATTAAGACCATGTTTCGAGGCTAGAATTCAATTCAAATCTAACCGTTTTGCTAGCACACACACTAACCCGCCTGCCAGGACGTAGTCGGGTTCAGACCAGCAACCTATATTAATCTATACACCAAACCCCTCACCCATTTAGAATCGCTCAGAACCCGATCCAGAGATGCCGAAAAACAAAAATAACTGGTTTTAAGGGTTCACTAAAGGGTATTTACTAACGCCGATCAGAATCCCGGTCCGATAGGCTCAATTGCTCAGAATTTCACACTAATCTGTTATAAACCGCCTCAAACTACACCAAACGACACGGTTTTGAGCGATAAAGCCTATCGGACTGGAATTCTGATCCGCTTTATCAATTTTTCGTGATAAGTTTAGCCAACCCCCTCCCCCGTTAGTAAACCCCTAAAAACCAGTTTTTTTTGGCTTTTGGCCATTCTGGGTGGGGTTATGAGCGATTCTTGGTGGGGCTCACTCAGATTCAAGGTTCGAATCCGCATGGGTGCACACCTTATTTATCACCATAATTTTTGATATAAAAACTGAGAGACTGATTTTGGGTGACTCGATACTGCTTTGGGCGGTTTAGATTGGTTTCGGTGTTTGGTATTGGTATTTATCAAGCCCATCACAGTGAAACTCCGATTCGATTAATCGAAAAATACTCCCCTTGGGTGAATTATTGTTGGCATTATTCATTGCCTTTCGGCCACTCTAGCATAGGTTCATGAGCGACCTAAATTATTTTTTGACTGTGATAATCGTTTTCACGCAAAATTTTGAGCTAAAATGCGAAATTCGGCAAATTAGACTAATTTGGGTTTCTATATTTGTGAGCAAGGGTATATACTAGGGTGGCCTCCTCCCTCCCTCCCCCCCCCCCCCCCCCCCCCCCCCCCCCGCTTTTTGACCAAATTTCCTTATACCTCCCCGCAAAAAAAATTGGCCACCTCCCCCGTTTCTCCCCCCGCTCCCAAAATTACCCCCGTCACCCCCGCAAAAAATCCAAGTCGAGAAAAACTTCGGATGAGATCATTTTCAGAAGGGCATCGAGAAGGATCAAGATTTATCAAACCAGATGAGTGGCAATATCGTGGCTTTGACTTCAGAAGTGTTCCAAAAGCCTTCAGATTCATTCTAGATTGCTGTTTCAAAAAATTTCGGCCACGACGCTTGTAAATTAATCATGCACCCCCCGCCACTGCCCCCGCTCACAGCTTTCTCCCCCCCCGCTCCCCCCCCCCCCCCCCGCAAAAAAAATTGCCTCCTCCCCCCGCTTCTCCCCCCGCAAATTTTTTAGTCTAATCTCCCCCCCGCACCCCAAAAAGCGGGGGAGGCCAACCCTAGTATATACCCGGCATATAACCAAAGGTAAAAGGGTAACTTTTTACTCACCCTCATTTAATGCCGTTATGGGTATATACCCGTGGGTATGAATGGGTAAATACCCTCATTCTTTCGATACGGCCCATAGTGTCTAAAATCAACTTTTTCTGATTAAACAACCCAAATGGAAGCCCGCTCTGATTTATTATTGTCAAGCCATTTTTGTACTTTTATAGCTGACTACAGCGAGATGAACTTGGTCCAGGGTGTGCGCCAACTGGTCAACAACATGCTCTATGAGAATCACATCCTGTGTAACCAGCAAAGCGGGACTTGCAAGGCTAAGGTGGCCGATAGTGCCGATCAAGAATGGCCATGGGCTGTGAGTTTTGGGATTGCTTAACCAAATCTCCAAGTAATTTTCAGTTTGTGGATGTTCACGCCAAGCAAGTTGGATGCCGCGCTCGCTTGCACATAATCAAGAAGGAGTTTTGCATTTGGAGGTGGCTTGCAAGACGTAATTACTCAGTTTTTTTCCTGTCTCAACCAAAAATTCCTCATTTAGGGATGCACACACCAGTGCTCAATCACATCTGTTCAACGTGCACCAGCACATCAAAAACCAGCATTTACTTGATATTTTGAAGAAAGGAAAAGATTCTTCGTCGTCTAGCTCTTCTTCAGAAAGTATCGAGGGTATTGATGATATAGGGGATCAGATAGAAGAAAACGAAATCATGAACTTGTCTTTGGAGGGTGAGCATGAGCGCCATGCAAATCAACATCATCACCAAACACACAGCAAAAATAGTGAGTTGTATTTAAACATTCGTTTATTAAAATTTAAAAAATTTAAAGAATTTAAAAAGGCCAGAAAAAAATTCTGAGTTTTTCAGTTAATTTACACTGAATAAATAGTAACTCGAAAAGCACGTTTCATTACACCAAAGTTTTTGAGCTGCTACTGTGCCTTCGCGCTTATAGAATTGCTTACAGATTGATTTCGCTTGCCGTTCTGCACTTTCCCTGCTTTTCCAACTTTTTGATGTTTCAATAGTCTACAGTTTTCATAAGAATTTCATTTTTTTTTCTTGGGTTTTTTCTGTTTCTTGGCGTCAAGATGGAAACCTGGCATGATATTCTGCAGAAGATCATTTGTGCGCTATTGGGAAACCCTGAATTTTTAGCCTGAAAATCTATTTGAAAGCTTCTAAATCAAAATAAATGTACAGTCGACTCTCGATATAAGATACCCCCTCAAGTTCGTTCACACCTTGGGTCCGACACTTTTTTAACCTCATTTCTAAAATGTTTTGCCAAATTTGATTCGTCAGTCTAGTCGGAAATATCGCAAGGATTCAGATTTTGCCGATCGTTTCTGAAAGGCTGAAACTTTTGCCAGTAAGACCGCGGCTCTCGATATGAGATACCCTAAATCTTGAAAAGTGGTATCTTATATCGAGAGCCGCGGGTCTTACTGGCAAAAGTTTCAGCTTTTTCAGAAATGAATCCTTGCGATGTTTCCGTTTAGACTGACGAATCGAATTTGGCAAAATATTTTAGAAATGAGGTTAAAAAAAGTGTCTGACCCAAGGTAGGAATGAACTTGAGGGGGGTATCTTATATCGGTACGTGACAATTCGTCGTGGCGCCGATTCGTCCTGACGGCCGATTCGTCCTCACTCGTTAAAAAGGGAAAATTCGTCCTCGATCAATAAAAAGGGACAATTCGTCCTCTACCAATAAACAGGGACAATTCGTCCTCACTCCTCAAAAAGGGACAATTCGTCCTCGCTTGGTAAAAAGGGACAATTCGTCCTCGATTATATTCCTCACACTCTACTCGCTTGACTTGCTTTGATCGCTTTTACCAAAAATGGTTACTGAGACGCAAACTGTAAGTTCATCAATCAACATTTATCAGCAATTTATGTGTGGTAAACATAAAATAACAAAACAAGTAATAATATTGTGTGGTATGATAGCCAGGTAGTGTACCAAAGAAGCACTAATAACGAATGGTGTTAACTAGCTTCCTAAGAAGTTAGATGGTGATAGCCAGGGCTTATTACCTGGGAGATTATACCTGAAATTCCTATTCTTGAAACAGAACCCATTCAGGATGGGTACATAGTATACCTGGCTAAATTTCGGTATAACCCCACTACTGGTATTCGGTATGCTGGTACTCGGTATACTCCCGGGCATCACGGCACGCCAAAGATTGGGCCATTTCAAATTGGGGCCAGTCAAATTGGGCCAAAATCTAATTGGGCCAATTCAAATTGAGCCAAATTGAAATTGGGCCAATTCAAATTGAGCCCATTCAAATTGGGCCAATCCAAATTGGCCAAATTTTGAGTCAAAAGTCAAAGGTACCACTGCAACTTTTTTTATTAGACTTTTATTGTGGTTTTTTCTGTACTTTAATGATATAATTAATAATTTTTTGCATTTTTCCGCAAAATTTTTAGATTATGTCTAACCCACAAACACCAGGGCCCAAAAATTGATCCACCCTAACCCGACTCCTGGGGTACCTCCTGGTCAGGTGGATGTCTATCTGGATGGCCTAAAATGGAGTTAAACGTGCCACGTTTCACACAAAATGGGGTTAGAAATGAGGTATGCAGCCAGGTGGATTCAAACCAGCAACCTCTACACCCTGAGAATGGGATCAGGACATTTCGCCCCGAGGACGTTTGGCCCCGAGCCCGTTTCGCATGTGTTTACTAGTGCTTGCCACGGACGATTGATCCCATTAGCTGATTGATCCCATGGGACTATTGATGCCATCCCGTTAAAAAACGGACGATTAATCCGACCTAACTAAAAGAGATGATTGATCCTAACAACTGAAAATGGTTCTTTGGTAGCACTGGATTATCCACAGCTTTTTGTATATGATAGGATCGGTTGTTGAAAAATTTTCTTCCTTTTTCAGGTTTTTTCGAGGCCATTGAGAACTTAGCTAATTTAATGTTTGAAATTTCGCACATTTGAAAAAAATGCTTAATCGTGCATTTGCGGTAACAATGCCAAGGGAGGACGAATTGTCCCTTTTACCAAGCGAGGACGAATTGTCCCTTTTTGAGAGTGAGGACGAATGTCCCTGTTTATTGGTAAAGGACGAATCGTCCCTTTTTATTGATCGAGGACGAATTGTACCTTTTTATCGAGTGAGGACGAATTGGCCGTCAGGACGAATCGGCGCCAGGACGAATTGTCAGTGTCCGATCTTATATCGAGGGTTCGTACTCATTTGCGTGCACTCATTTGCGCGCGATTCAATTTCTCTCGAATTTTTTTAATTGGAAATTATTGTATTTCATTCAGAAGCGTGCCCCAAATACAGTTTCATAGTACCAAAATACTGAAGCCAAACAAACTCAAATATACCACGGGGCAGCTGAGTGCTTTAAAGGGGCATGCTCGCCGCCGATGGAATATTTCGAAACGCGGGTACCAGGTCAATTCAAAAAGAATTAATTTGAAATTATTTTTGTTGAGTACTCCCCGGATAATAAGTAATCATAAAGACTTTCTCCAATTAATCCCATCGGTGGCCTAGTGGGATGGCGGCGGCGTGCTGCAAGAATTGGGTGTACGGTCAGTTCGCCCCGTTTTTTTTCAAAATTTTTGATACTTTTTGCAATAAAAGTATTTTTTTATGGAAAAAAATTTTTCTGGGGACTCTTAGTAGCTGAAATTTCCTCATGAATCAGAATCAGAAAACAGAATTTCAAAATAATTCTCGGTTGCTGAGATATGACCCAAAGTTAGGTGCTTGTCATTTTCAAATGACGACCATCCAACTTTGGGTTATATCTCAGCAACCAAATTTCAGCTGCTGGGAGTCCCCAGAAAAAAATTTTTCTCATAAAAAAATGCTTATATTGCAAAAAGTAATTAAAATTTTGAAAAAAAACGGGGCGAACTGACCTGTCTCCAAGAATTGGTCGTCAGTTCGATTCCCACTGGAGGTATAATTTTTTCTCGACTTTTCCAAAATTTCGTCAAATTAATTCTCGTTTGAATTTCGCTGGTACCCGCCTGTCAAAATATCCCCATCGGCGACGAGCATGCCCCTTTAACCACATGAATGATATTTATTTGTTCCATGTACCAAACAAACCAAATGGTCGTCCACTTGGATCAAATAAATATTCACGTTTTTTGAGTTTTAAAATCTGCTTTCTGCACTAATTCGGGCATTCTAAAAATGATTTGACAGCAGTAAAATTACGTTTTGATGGTATTTTAAATTTTTTCGTGAATTTTGCCAAACGTAACTTTACTACTGTCAAACCATCTTTTAAATGCTCGAATTAGTGCAGAAAACAAATTTTGGAACCTGAAAATGTGAAAAAAAAATCTCGATCCAAGTGTACGACCACTTGCTTTTGTTGGCACATGGGATATCCAGAGGTTCCAGCTACCAATATCCTCAGATCTATATTGTCAGATGCACTACAAAGAATGTTCTGATATACATCGTTGCTACTTCCAGCTTGTACTACCATTTAAATTTCATTACCTAGAAGCTACCATCTAACACCACCCAAGTACCACTACCGGGACACTTCACCGGAGTACCGTTACATAGTCACTGCTTTGGTACTAACACCTGAGTACCACTTTCTTGGTACTACCTCCTCCATATTACCACTCAATTTACCTGGGTAACACCACCTGGGTACCACCACTGGAGACCACCTGGGAACCACCACCTGGGGACCACCACCTGGACAACACCACCTGGGTACCACTACATAGGTACCTTTTAGGTCATGTTATAAGGTGGATCCTAACATTATCAATTCATCGGGGAGTAACAGAACATTTCGTGCCGAGACAACCTTTTCTCGCTGAATTCGGTGTGGATGAATTCAGTGCCGCCCGAAAAGACCGAATAAATTGAATTGCGCGCAAATGAGTTGCGCGCAAATGAGTAGTAACGATATCGAGAGTCGAATGTATTACGAAGTTAAATAATCGATCTTATTTTGGTTGACACTATGTAATTTTGGTAAGATTACTTTGATTAACTTGACATAGAATTAAAGCTAATTAAAAACTCTAAACAACAATAACAAAGTTTTTTTTAATAAGGAAAATTCACACATTATTCAGCTGCCTTGTACACACACCAACCACACCATTATGTTAGACCTTCGCACAACTATCAACACCACTTGCCTGGTCATCATGTGCTTCAGAAACATCGCCAGAAGCATGACGAGAAATCCAGCTCTTCTTTTTCCTCATCATCATCCTCATCAGCCGATTCCTCAGAAACCAAGAAGAATCATCGATACTCTAAGGATCACAAGCACAAACTAGAGCCAAATTTTGAAGTGCATAACAAAGCAAAATCTAAAAAGCACGCAGATCACAGCTCGATGTCTGGAATATCTTCTAGTTCATCATCCAGCTCCTCATCCTCCTCTTCGGAAGAGAGTAAAGAGCCTGGCAAGACTAAAAAACATGGGACTGTTAAACACGGCGAGCACACTAACAAATACAAAAGATATTGAGTTTTGGAAATATTCACAAATGTGTTGCATTGCTTTTTTATAGTGTAAATTGCATAAAGTAAAAGAATGTGTTGAAGAGTGTATTTAGAGTTATTATTATAAATTTCATTTGTGCAGCAACGT
The DNA here is from genome assembly GCA_004194705.1 of Ditylenchus dipsaci. NCBI lineage: Eukaryota > Metazoa > Nematoda > Chromadorea > Rhabditida > Anguinidae > Ditylenchus > Ditylenchus dipsaci. The sequence continues at coordinate 1,202,672 of SADC01001112.1, read as the reverse complement.
TTTTACAAAGCCGGTTTATTGGGGGTGCCAGGTTTGCGAGTGCCGGGCTATCGAAGTTTCACTGTAACATTTATTTAAGATAAAAAACTCGATTTTACATTACCGCCGTATATATATATATTTTTTTGATGTCCATCAACTTTTACTAAATATTATGATGTTTTAAACAAGCTAAGTACCATCAATTTTGGCATTCAAATTTTAAATTATTCAATTTTTAAATTTACATATCCTTTTTTAATCCAAATTTTGTGTGGTCTCTGAGTAATTATGGCCGCAACTAGAATGTGTGCCGAACGTGCATCTATTGACTTTTTGATCTCCAAGTTTATTTTTTCTGTAAGTTAAGTATCTATATATATCTTGCAATTCTAGTGCTTCGAGCTATTCATAGAGCATTTCCCTAAGTCCAAAGTTTCATTGTTAAGCTAAGGCAATTAATGCAAGCTAATGGATGGTATGGGCGAGAAACACTAGTGGCCGAACTCGAGAAGTCTGTCCACAAAAGACTTCTTCATGTGGGTAAGTTATGCTTTAGGGTTGAATTCCGATTATTTTCACCAGCAAAGTACGAAATCAAAGTAGTTATACATAAAAATGAATTGCAGAGTTTAGCCACATTTCGATTTCTAAGACCCGCTGATTTCAAATTCCGCTCGAGACAGTAAACAATTGGAATTTTCTGTTTAAATATTTATTGTCTCGAACGGAAATCGAAATTTGACGGTAAATTTAAAGTTTTAAGAGCAGTTCACTCAGGAAATTGACCACGCTAAACACGAATTTAGTGTTGGAAGTGTAGGTATTCAAAGCAGAAAAAAGTTTCGCGTCAAAGTCTTTTTTTAATTAATTCTTCGATTTTTTTGATACTCTGTTTTACACTCTAAAGGCACTTGCAGTTTTTCCTGCTCTGTCGAATGGTGTATGCTGTTAACAAAAAACCAACTTTATTACACTTAATTTGCAAATTTAAGTACAAACACCGCTTTCGAAAAAAATGACATAATCGTTACTTTTTATCAAAAATCTTATATTTTAAATACATAAATAAGAAAGCTTACACTTATTTGAAAGAGGAGACACAGGCAGTCATTCTGAAATAAAACCTGTAAATAAGTTATTGTCATATAATGGAGATATATCAAAAAGAAACTAAAACGTTATTTTAGGATGGCTTGAAAATGCTCTATTTTCAACACGGTATATTGACTCCTCAGGCTCACTTTTTTTAAAAAAATCGATATTCGTGTTCTCCGTTGAATTCTGCACCGTAATATACCAACCTGCTAATCGGTCTCGGGAGTATTAAGAGTCACGCACCCCGATTTTTTTTAAACATCACCCAACTGAATTTTCATTAACTCTATTTTAGAGTGCTTTTTTATTCCTGTCCAACCTCTGATATAAGGTCAGACTGGGGACAGGCAAAGGTGGTCTTATATCGGAGGTGACCACATATCGAAGTTTAACTGTATATCAAACCCTGACACTGAGGTGCCTGCGTCAGTCCATGTGGACATCCATTCAAAGCAGCTGAAACTGTCAAAATTTTGTCAAAGACAAAGCAAAAAAAAAGAAATGAAAAAACACCGACATAAAATTTTTCACACTTTTTGTCAAAAAGGTACTTATGCTGTTGACGGCGCCACCCCAAATTTTCTTTTTTTTGCTTTCTAAAACATTTTTTGTATTTTTTGCTGTTCGTTCTTTTGCAATTATTTTTACTCCCTCTTTTTCTATTTCCTCGCTAGCTCTCACCGCTTATGTAATTTTTCAGTTTCAATAGCGATGGAAGAACTTCGGAATTTCACTTTGGAAAATCTCTTTGAACGACTGCGATGGCCTGATGATACTTTCATTGAGTGGCTGCAAAATCTCAAGCTTCTGCATTCCGAACGAAAGTGCGAAATGTGGTCAAAAGATGAAAATGCGATTTGTAATAAATGAATTTCTGATGTAACAAAAGTTGTATATTGTCAAAAAACAAAAATTTGGGGTGGCGCCGTCAACAGCATAAGTACCGTCAAAAATTGGTGGAAATTTTAAAAATTCAACGAAAATGTGCAGTGGCCTAAAATCAAGGGTTATTTCGTTGTACGGGATTTCTATTAAGTGGCCTTATAGCGAAGGTGGCCTTGTATCAGAAGTAAATTTTGCGTAATATCTCTGTTGGCCAATAAAATTGGTCCAAAGTGGCCTTATATCGGGGTAGCCGTGTATCGGAGCTCGACTGTGTTTTAGGACGCCTTAAAAACAAGTTCTCATTCTCAAAATTTCGAGATAAAGTATATTTTGCCAAATAAAGTACAATTTGGTCATATTAGTCAAAAGTGCCATTCTATCCAGTGCTTGTTGAGATTTGAGCACCAAAAAGAAAAATTTTTGACGTGAAATCTCATGGTTTCTAAAAATTTAGGGTGCCAAATAAAATACAAATGAGAACTCTACTTAAAAACCTCACTAAAACCCCGAGAAGAATTAGAAGAATTGAATTGAATAAAATTAAAGAAGTAAAGAACTTGCAAGAGCATAATGGTTTTTAATTTTAATAAAAAAAAGCTCATGACTTTTCGAATTTTTCAAGTCGCTTTTTTTCTAAAGCTCAAGCTTGAGTTGGGCTCAAAGCTGCCTAGGGCTCAATTTAGGTTTTGCTAGTCAACCGAATTTTCTGATCAGTATTCAATTTTTTTGTATTTTTCTTAGGTATCAACACCACGAGATCCTCAAAGGCTATGCCGCTATAGTTGAAGGACTGGCCCTGTTCGACCCCTCTTTTGTTTTGCTGCACAAAGTTTGCAGGAAAATCAGAGATTATGTCAAGTAAGCTGCACTAATTTAGCAACTCAAAAGTATACATTAAAAATTTGTTTCAGAAAAAGGCCCGACACCATGCGGACTATAATCACCTTTATAACTCAAGAGAAACCAGGCGATATCCACACTAACAATTCCAATAGACTCACCCTAATGTTGGATGAAGAGCAATTAATGGATATAAATGACGAATATGTAATCATGAATGATGATAACTTGGACAACCGATGGTTTGACTGGAAACCTGACCCTAGAGATGCGGATCCAAGTAGTTTTCGACTATAATATAGTAATTATATTTATATTCAGTGTCTTACATCCATTTATATATTTGCTTGATTTGCAGAAGAGAGCGTCTGTACCGAGAATCAGCTGATGTGTTCAATATGGTAATATAAGGCTGAGAAAAGTTTTCCTTTCAAAAATTAGTTTTCTCAAAATTTTGATTCTTACAGCATTAGAATACAGCATAAAGAAAATCACTGTACCGCTTACTTCTTTGCGTTATTTCAACAATGAACCCACATCGTTCTGCCTAAAATGTTTAAAATTCATCCGTCACCCCATTCTCAGAGTCTTTCCCTCCTACTTGTAACGAAATTATTGTTTTCAAACCTTATCTTCAACCCACAGTTGACTGACGATGCTCCCCCGCCGCTTTTGGGGCAACCCCTATCCCACTTCATTTAGTACGGCGCAGGAGTAAATGCCCCAGGGCGGGGGGGGGGGGTGCGCACGGGGCAGGGGCATTTGACTACATTCATTTATTACCAGTTTCTGTAGTCATAAGCGCACTAAAAATCAGAAAAATTAAGCACTTAGCAAATCAAAATTTTTGTAGTGATCAAACGATAACCGTGTTTCAAATTAATCTTTATTTTTTGTAACGTAAAAATTTTGCAGTTAGTATCGGTATATATGGCAGCAAAGATCTGTTTGTAAAAGAATCAACAACTTTGTCTGAAAGACTGATCTCAAACGGCTGGGACAAGCATGTAAGTGCATATAATTTTGAAATCTATAACTAATACGTATTGTTCAGTTACAATCTGAATTCACCTACCTAGAAACTATGAAGAAGCGCTTCACTGACGGCGAACTTAACAGCTGCGAAGTAATGCTGCGGGACATCAAGGAGTCTGGGAAGCTTGCCAAAACTGCAGCTCTCGCATCTGTAAGTAGTAAAAACACAAAGTTAAAATTGAACTTATTAACAAATGAACTTTCATTAGCCATTTCCAATCAGTCCTAGAGTGGTTTCTTCAGTTTACTGGCCAGAACTGTCCCAGGACAATCAGACTACATTATCGGTAATTTTTGAATGCCGTATTTTCTCGAATTGAAGCACCGATGCCTTTTTTGTTCAACATGTAACTTATTGCTGGATGAGTGATTCGAGACTTGCTTCGGATATTTGATGACTTTCATTTTCCATTCGGTTGAGTAGCCCTTGCGCCTTCTGGACTTGGTCATCTTCACCGCTGGACTCATCGCTTTCATAGTTTGCACGAATTCGATCCATGGAAAAATTCAAACAAATAGTCAAGAAGAATTCTTAATAAATAATATTTCTTATAAATAATGAATCGAAAAAATTTGGAAACTTAGGAAAATGAGATCTTTTATGTTTCGACACAAAAATAATTCAATAAAATTTCGGAAAGGGGGGAGTTGAATAGAAAAATACGGTACACTATAACGGCTCGATCGAAAACGCCCATAATTTGCTTTTTCTAACGCTAGACTTTTTACAGAAAAAATGTTTTTCGAGAGATTTTTTTTTAAATTTTCACCAAAATTTAATTATTCACCTTGCGTACTAAATCATCGGATTGTGTGATTGGTCGAAAAAAAGTTAGTTTAGCGGCATTATAGTGGCTTTTTCAACTGAAGCTCGGCAAAAGACTTTGCTCAGATTCTCAAAAAACATGGTAGAATACCTCTAAGACCGCCACTTTTTGACGACCGCTATAACCCTTTTAGGTTAAGTTACCCCGGTTCCCCCAAGGCAAAAAGTGAAGTTTTAGTGAAATTTTTTCAAAAAAATGCTCTTGCAGGCCCTGAAAATACTTTTTCTGCTTGCTTTAATGGTTCAAATCTTGAGCAAAATAATTTCGGGAGTTTTGAGAAGGTTTTTAAAACATACCATAGCCATTTTTAAAGAGAGATCCAAACATATGACAAAACAATCAGGGATTCCGCCTACTTATTTCAGATGAACAAAACAGTGAAGCCGGCTGTTGCCCAATATGAAAAGTGTTTAGCAGACATAAAGCTTCTAGAGAGATCTCCTGGTTCTCGAACCATGGTGGATTTATCCAGATGGAATTGGCATTAGATGATTCAGAAGCTAATGTTCAACTTGAAGTGCCTCTGGTCCAAGCTCAGCTGCTGATGCTATTTTAGAAAAAGGTGAGCTGACATTCTAGGTTTAAAAAATACCACAATATTTGGTTTTAAGAAAGTTGGAACATGGACGAAATTAAAGAGAGTATGGGCATGGAAGAATCTGCGCTGAAACTACGCATTCAGTGGTGGTGCAACAAGGGTTCTTGGTCAAGTCTGGTCTAGATGAAGTGACTTTGGAAGAAATCTACACGTTGTCAGCATCTTCTTCGGCTATTGAAAGATTGGCTAAGGTAAAGCAGAAATTATTAGGCTCTCTGTCAACTGTTTTAAGAACACAAAGTAATGCCTCGAATTACTTCCAAAATTCTGTGATCAATTACACGAGAATCCCGAAATGTGAGACCGGCAGGTTCTGATGCAGAATTTCATGGAAAATCTTTCTATATCGGTTGATTTTTTCAGAAAGACAACTTCTCTGCCGAAACCCTCATTTTTGAAAAATAACAATGCAACAGAAAGTTACGGCCAATAGAAGATCACCTTTCAAAAAATTACAAAAAGTCACTTTTAAATACTTCAACTTGAATTAAGATTTTTTGAAATATTGGTCAGTTCGGAAACAGCGCCGAAGCCGTAGCTGTTCGAAAAACAGCGCCGGTTTTTGTGTCTTTTTATTTCTCGTGTCATTTTTCAAATTCTTTTCACCGAAATCAGCTTCTTGGTTTACGAGGTTGTTCAGAAACTAAAGCTAATATTCAGTGTAAACCTTTTTTATTTTTTTAAAATACCCTCCGAAGGCTTAAAAGTTTTATAATATTTGGAGTTAAGATGTGCACACCTGTGGCATAGTCATTTAAAAGTGACTCAGAATGTATAATAATTCATAATAAAAATATATTAGGAATTTTTTCTGCGGTAGGCCTCAGTTGTCAAAACTTTGTCAAATTTCTTTTTAAATTTACTTTCAAGGATATCTACGTAGTTTTTCGGGTTAGATCAGGTTGCTCTAAGGCAAAAACCATTTTTTGAAAATCGGTTGCACCTTAAAAACCGTATCTCAAAAGACCATTAAAAACTCGAAATATGAAATAGGGTCAAATTACATTTGGGCTACTTTACACCCTAGTGTAATCATAAAAGTATAGCCTAGGATAGCCTAAACTGAAAAAAAAGCTATTTAGGTTACTGTTATTTATCACTAACATCATTCAGGAAAACCAAACGCTAACGAAGAAGATGTTTTAATGAGTGACGAAGAAGAAGACATACCCTTGGAGACTCAGGTGGAGGAATTGGAACAATACTGGATGTATACCAAGAATCTGGTGAGTATCTACCGAATTCTCGACTTCATAAATTCTAGCTTAAACTTTTAGCTGCAATTCTCGGGCAATCTGACAGCTGCTCGCCTGCTATCCATCTATAAACACTTTGATGCAGACAAACGGCTCCTTCCTTAGATGCTATCAACCTGTTTATGCAGAATAAAGTCCGACAAAACTTAATTGTTTTTGAAAATGGAGCTTATAAAGCTATTAAAAAATGAATTAAGTTTTGAAGCTTTCATGTAAAAAATATTTTTGTTTGAGAAAACTTTGTGAATACAATACATGCTGATTTAAAAAAGCAATGTTTAAAAAAATACTTGCTAGAATAGACAAATTTTATCCGCATTTAAAACAAAGTAAACATCTAAAAACATCTAGCTAACAGTTACCAAGAGAATTCATTTTTCTTTTCGGTTGATGACCCATAAAAATAATTGAGTGCCAGAAGGTTTTACTAGAAATTTTTTCCGTCAGCAAAATGCTACAAGTTCTACTAACCGTTGACCATTTTTTCAGCCACTAGTGAGTTCTTTACAAAAAGAAAAAGTCTCCAAAAGCAATTTACATAAAAAAGCCGAGCCTATTTCACGTTGGTTTTTTTCTGTCTTCGTACCCCTGCTGTTTTTTTTGTGATTTTTATGTTTCGGCTTAGACAAGGGTTGGAGAGCATATGTAAGACGAACTCAAACCAAAGATATATTTGAGTTTATTCTAAAAACGCTGGCTAACCATTCCTTAAGCCTAAACCTAGGAAAATGACTATAAAAACAACATAGGATGGGAGGGGGAGGGGCAAGGCAAAAACCCCCATTTGAAAGTGAACAGAAGAAATTGGGCGTTTTTTAAAATTATTTAAAGATGTTTGGGCTATTACAGTCAACCATCGATATAGTGGCCACCGTATAGTGGCCCCCTCGATATAGTGGCCCCTTTGCCCTATTTGGTGGATTTGACCAAAACATAAGGAGTTTAGACCCTCGATATAGGGGCCCCTATGGCCGTCCCGACTAAGAAACATACCCTCGATATAACGGCCCCAAGGAAAACATGTGATTTTAATCGCAAAGTAGTTAGTCAAAAACTTATTTTTATTAGTATTTTCAATTTTTATCTTTTCAACACCTACACCATCTACAATGTTTATTCATATTGTTAAATGTTACTTTCTGTCTCTTTGGAAACAGTAGAAGTAGTTCGTAACAAAGAGCTGTAATAAAAGGGGATGCTTATTGTCAAGGGGAATATTTTGAGTCTGAAAAATAGTTTTACCAGCTAAATTTTGATAAAAATTGACACGAAATAGTTAAAGTCGAAAAAAAATATTCTTCGACTGAAATCCACTACCGTGCCAACTTTTAGCGGATTCAGATGCTCCTACCAATGAGCTACCTAGGCTATTTCACTTTAACTAGACTATTACGTTTTTTTTATTTTTATTACGGGAGAATTGCCCAAACCAACCTCTTCACAATCGGTCTCAAATAGAGGGTATCGATTTATCACTGAAAAATGGTACTAACTGTGAAGTATAAGGTATTGAATAAGTTCATAGCTTCAGTAGTTTATAGTTAAAAAGGTCAACCCTCGATATAGTGGCCCCCTATGACAATGTTGTAAAGAAAACTCGATATTAGTGCCCTGATATATGCCCCTCGATATAGTGGCCCCTGAATGTGGCCCCGATATAGTGGCCCTGATATAAGTGGCCCCTCGATATGAGTGGCCCCCATGGCGTTCCCGAGGGGGCCACTATCGAGGGTTGACTGTACCAGCATCCTCAAAAGTCAGAGCATAATGTCAAAGTCATCATCAGAAGCATAATTTTTAAAGCATTTCGGACGACTCCAAAGAGTACATATGACATTATGCATATGACTTTTTGAGAAATACTGGCGATTACCCAAAATGTGGAATTAGAAGATCGCGCAGAAGTTATAAAAGTTCGAAAAAACAGATCGATACATTTTTTTTGCTGCGAGATGCAAAACCTCAAAGTCAAGGATTAGGCTCTTTTAGAAGAGCGGCAATAGGAGAAAATACGGAATGTACAATAGTGTATGTCTTGTGTTTCGAGCCTAATATAAAGATTTATATAGTATTTCAGAAAAGCACTTTTTTCTAGCATATTAACAATCATAGCATTTCCTGATACAAGTCACAAAAAAGTACATGAACACAAACAAATAAAAAAATCAAATAAAAGTCTTTTATGGCTGGATACACCAAAAAGAACGTTGGTGAACAGGTAGAGCACAGCTCCAGAAGCAGCTATTACAACGAACAGCATGTTAAGGGTGACCACATAATCGCAATAGTGCTAAAGCTAACTGGTTTATTATTACCGTTTTTATGAAAAGTTTGTTGAAGAAAATGTGGAACTTCAAAATTTTAAATGCAGTTGAAAATGAGGAATAAAGTGAGCATAGTTTTAAGTAGCAAGGTTAAAGGACCATTGTTTTTGAGCGCAGTCGGGCAAAATTTTGATTGGCGGGGACAGTTCTTTCGCTATAATCTAATGAGTCATTTCGGACGACTCCAAAGAGTACAGGGAAAGACCAAAGAGAACTTTCCCTCGCCAATTCGAATTTTTCACATGCCGCTGCGATCAAAAACCATGGTCCTTTAAGGTTGAAAATTCAGTTGCAAAACTAGAGAAAAGGCATTATCAACACATTTAAATGCATTGCTTGTAAAACTGCTCTTGGAATTCCAAAAACACCGCAAAATTTTAAATTCAAGCTATATGCCTTTTTGTAAAACCCTGTTTGAGTATTTAGGGTCACTTTCTAAATGTGGACTTTTCACCTGCGCTATCGTTTTCAGCATGAAATTCTGAGTCTAACTGCACAGGTTAGAAAATCCGTATCCGACGTGTTAATGATAGTTAGGTAAGTTAACTTTTAAAAAAAAACTAAAAATATTTGTCATTTTCTTCAAGATTTTTGAACAACCATAATTTGCAAATATTAATAGCTGACCATGCAAGTGACCAGACAAGTTTCACAGAAGGTTGGACTGTCCAGGTGAGCTTCCGGGTCATCCTCGTAGGCACCGTAGTCATCATGTGTGAGGCTCTAAACTTGATTTTTATTTTTACATTTTAAGAAGAAACATTCACAAACAGGGTGAGTCAACAAAGGTTGCGTCTCGTTTAATTCATCATGGTCGTCTATTGGAGGCGCGGTTGATATACAGGAATAGGGGAGTCATCCATTTTAGTGTTTTGATTTAACTATCATCTTCGCATTTCAATTGATATCTATAAAAATATTTTCTTTGCATTTCTGAGATTCTTCGATTTTAGGAGATAGGCTTTTATACACAACACATGATTAGAATTTTCAAACGTATATTTTTAGTGAATTTTAAAAAAAATTCGACGCTACTCGTAATACCACCCCCCCCCCCCAAAAAGCTACTCGGGAATACGCCAAAATTGTAAAATTTTTCAAATATTTATCCTGAAAATAGAGTCGGTTTTAAAAATTGGCGCCATAACTATTTTTACCGCATTCAGCCGGTTGGCCAAAATTAGCTGATTAAGAATTCAACTTTTCTGGATTTTTTCTGCCATTGTTACTTTCTTCCCTGGTTGTCTTATAAAAATGCAAAAATCTATTAAAAAAGAGGCATCTATGAGGCGCCGGCAAACGAGGGTTAAAGCTAACTATTCTTAAAGTTTCATTCTGTATTTTAAAAAAACACTTACGAATGCACATGAAATAGGTTGTTATAATAGAAAGATATAGCTACAAACACCCATTTTTATTACAACGTTTTATATTCTCGATTTCGAAATTTCTTTTTGAACACGCGAATATTTCGCCAATAACTATTTTGATAGTTTAAAAACGAATTTACTGCTATTTATATATCAATAGCGATATTGTGACATATTGGATTGAATTCCATGAAAAATTATCTTCTTTTGACATTGTCTTTGATTTTGCCCAAATTGAAAATATTAAAGCAAATGAGTGCCACCTTTTATTAAAATGTTGCACTATTGCGTCTTCGATGCAAGGAATTCAGTTTAGCTTTCTTCATCCCCTGCTGGCGGTAAATTCTCTTTCAAAGCCCGGCAGTAGAAGATTAAATATTCTGCGCTACTCGGTTTTAAAGGCAAACAATTGGGGAAAAAGGACTGTAGGTAGAAAGCTGTCTATAAATTTGTTGTAAATAGAAAAGAGAAGTAAAAAAAATGAAGCTTTTCGACAACTTCTACTCGCTATTGATTTATTTAAAGTGAATTTGCTAGGCCAAAAGGCCTCTATTAAAGCTCTCCAATTTCGACTACCTCAAAACTTCTTATTAAAACAACCGCGTGCTCGATCTATAAATTCATGCAGTTGAGGCTTTAGACCAGCTCAAAGCTGCCGCCACAAGAAGCGATCCTAGCAGGGATTTCGAACCTGCAATCTTTGATTGGTCTATTAGCCCCTTCTTTTAAAGGGGGGGGGGAACTTTATATACGCATCGCCTTTTGTCGAAAGTTCCAGTCTCTCTGGGGGTGTTTTAATTTAATTTTTTAGTAAGTTTTTTGACTTTTAGGTCCAAAAATCATCGAGCAATCGATTGCAACCATTTTCAGCACTGCTTTGCTGTCATCAACTGCCTCAATTTTGCGATTTTTGGCAAATGACCACCAAAATTAGAGGAAACCAGTCAAAATGATGCGTACTTAGGCTTATATAGCCTGAGCCTCCACCATTTTATTTATTTGTCTGCGCGTTTAGGCACTTTCTAGAGTCAGAATTTCATAGGGAACAAGATAGAAATTTTTCACAACAAAATTCCTTCAGAAAAAAAGGTAGCTAGCGAAGGTTTGACAAAGGAACAATAGAGTACTATTGAGGGGAAGATTTCGGTATTATTTAGGAATTGACTTTTATTGCGATTTTAATTTACATTATTTTATACAACCGTATGCTGAAAATGACGACAAGAAGCAGGGCTACATTTTGGAGTGTAAGGTTGCAAATGAGTATGTAAATTAAAATTGGGAAAACACGTCAGTTCCAGGATACTACCGAAAAGTACTGGTATAGTCCTATTGAGGATTTCACCACAATTGGAATTTTTGAATTCTAGCTAAAACTTATACCAACTTTTCATCTGTATGATAGCTCAAATGAAAGCCCAGAAGCTTGGCTACATTTTGACACTAAACTTGTAAATAAAAGGAGAGAAAAAATAAGGTATGCAGCCAGTGGTAGTCGAACCTGTGACCTAAGGCGATGCGTATATAAAGTTCCCCCCGTCCCTTTAAAAAATGGACGATACGTAAAATGCCACGTTTTGGAGAAAAAGCGCCACGTTTGAAAAGATTAGTGGCTCTACGTTCAGAGGACAAAAACTTTGCCTAGACGCAAAAAGATGTTTTGAATAGCGCGGTGAAGATTTTCGTAGGCAAGAAGTCTGTGCTTTTATTAGATATGAAGAACATGGAAAAGTAGTAAGATAATTAAGTCATTTAAAGGCCATAACGATAAAATAAATATCATGTGTAACAATTAATATGCTTAGTCAGTGGCATTTTTTAGCAAAAATGTGGTCATAGGGGTGGATTCAGTAGTAGATTTGGGATCCATTAAGTCTTCGTTCTCGTCTTCAAGCACTGAAAAAAACAATGTATCAGCTATTTCATTTTCCAGTATCAAACTATATAATTTTACAAGATATTTAAAAAGAGGGACTTATTTAATCAACATCTCATAATCACAATTCTGAAAAAAAATACCTTGCGCATTAGCATAGTGTTTGTGAGAAGGCGCATACATGGAGAGCAATAGAACCACATAAATGTTCCACATTCCAAAAGTACCAGTAAAGAAGGCTGAAGCTGAGTGAGTGAACAATTTGCTGGAGATATAGCTGTGCTCTTGATCTATCTCTTCGTCAGGCAATTGACCTTCGTCGTACTAGAAAATTATTTTCTTGACAAATACAGAAAAATTTGGATGGGTGAAGCCCACCTGTTGCATAAAATAGGACAAAATAGTAAGAGCAGCGCAAAACATAGTCAGGATCATGAGAAATTTAAAGCGATATATTATAGCTTCCACTTTTAGCCTTCTGTTCTCGTTCATGTTATAGAGCTGAGCGGCTCGCTTTCTGTAAAAAAATGTGGGTGGTTTTTGGTACTTATAAGATAGTAAGCTAAAACTTTTGATTACCTCTTAATAGTAGTCCACACTGCCAGATTTTGAAACTTAGGAAGACAAAGTAAATTAAAATAGCTGCAGCTGCTAGGTAGATAGCCAGTTGAGCCCAGAACGTGCCTCGAGGACTTGACCAAACACTAAAACAAATCGGTCTCAGGTTTAGCTTGTAAATTTGCTTTTAATATATTCGGCGAGAAAGTTACAACGTTAGGTAAAAGTCGAAGAAAAAATAACTTAGAGTTTAAATCAGTAAACTTATTATTTTTTGTACCACCATCAGAGTCTAAGAGCAAGTCGGTGTTCATGCGAGCCGGTGGAACACCAGTGCGCTCTTTCCATTGGGTATTTTTGAGCCCAACGTTTCAAAAAATCGGAAAAGCGGAATCGGTAGAGCTCCTGGGAGTTAAGAAAATGTAATAAACAGCTCTGCAAAATATTTACTCTATCCTGAAATACAGACCCTCAAAGTTGAGGGGGCGCTGATTAGGGATTATACGGTATGTATTATTTGTGGTCTCAAATTGTTGAATTGTATCATGTGAATAATAAAAAACTAAAATTGCATATTTTGAACAAAAAGAGGTGTGATCTAAACGACACAAGTACCACGAGGGGACATCTTGATACTGACTGGTCTAAAAGGGGGATGCCCGTGCGTATGTAAAGGCGCAAAAATAGGATCAGTAGTTGTTTCTTTATGATAAAAGTTTTACATGCGTTCTCATCTAGATTTTTTAAGTTTTCTGCTAACTTTTAAAAACTAGTAAAGGTAATTAATAATATATTTGACGCAAAGACACATGAACAGCTACGGTCGGCTACTCCAATCATGCCTGGATGTCTAGGGAGAAAGGGTTGAGCGGGAGTTTGGCAATTTTAAAAGAAATTTGTTGTTTTTCATTGCTAAAATTTATTGACGTTTCTGTTGATATTTTTTCATTAATGCTATTATGCATGTTTGGTGTTATTCGATTGCCCGCAAAGTTCTTCTTTAAATAAAAAAAGATCTCGTTGATACACAATCAATTTAAAAAGATACGACGAAACCAATACCCGAGAAAATTTGCGCCACCCTGTATTAGAATCATTACGGTAATTCAAAAAATCATATTAAAAGCAAATGATTTGGTGCTTCGTATTAAAAAAGTGCCAATTCGAATTTCGGGAATGCCAAAGCGTCCAAACACCATGGTTCGGTACTTGTGCACCTGGGGGGGGGGGCTTTTTTTGGTTAACTGTAAATATGGTTTAAACGTCTCCTAAGTAATTTTCATACGCTAGAAACGATAAAAAAAGTTGTTTCCTAACAATTTACGCACTAAAAAGTGAAGTTCTCAAAAAAAAATTGGCTACCAAAGATTGACCAACTGCCTTGGTCCCCCAAGGTAAAATATCATATATTAAGGTATCCTACCACGTTTCTGTCACTGGAGCTCGGCAAAACGAGTCTTTAATGCATGTATGATCAAGAGTCTTTCTCGGAATAATGTCTAAGGTAAATGAGTGCGCGCATCTCTAACCAACCAAGCCCCTGCGCCCCCGAAGGGGCGCAGGGGGCTTGGTGCTTGGGGTTGAGATGCGCACACCCACGTACCTTAGACACCAATCACTCGGAGTAACTCTGGATGCATAAAAACAATACACATACCAGAGTTTCTTCATGCGGTATGCCCCAGCTAACAAAACTATGTTCAAATTCCATCTTTTTTGGTTTTTTAAGATGTATAGGTACCCTTTTTGGTGTAATTACCTTGGGGACCACCAAGGCAGTTGGTCAATCTTTGGTAACTAACTTTTTGTTGAGAACTTTACTTTTTAGTGCGTAAATTGTTAGGAAATAACTTTTTTTTATCGTTTCTAGCGTATGAAAATTACTTAGGAGACGTTTAAACCATATTTACAGTTAATCCAAAAAGGGCCCCCTAAGTGCACAAGTGCCCATGGTTCTTTAAGCTTAAAAAAGTTTATTTAAAAAAATTTGCGCAGGCAGCAAGTTTCAGAATTTTGTGCCTCGGCACCGGTCGGCGCTGTTACATCCCCGGTTAAAAATTGAAAACATTTCAACTTTCTACCACTGCTAGATTTTTAAGCTACTCAGACTGTCGTACCTATCTGTTACTTTATTATGGTAAGACGCTAATCAAAGCTCAGTAGGGCTTTTTTGGACTCCTGCACTTCGAAATTTAAAAAAACTCACCTGAAGAAGGGGTCTATAAGATGCCTGCCTCGCTCCGACAAATCATATAAAAGTAGAGCCAGTGAAGCTGTGCACACGAGTGACAAATTTCGCCAGTAATTTTTCTGTAAAAAATTTTTTGATTTTAAAAAATTTATTTGAGCTGGATTACCAAGTTGTTCCTTGTTGTATCATCAATCAAATGTTCGCCAGCGAATATCAGCCAGAAAGAGAATAAGATCGTGTAGAACAGCCCCTGACGTAAGTCACTGACCAAAAGCATCGCAGGTACTCGGAACCACAAAGAAATCCATTCCAGTGGAACTAAAATATGGTTTCAGAGTCAAGATCGCTTTATTTTGTCTAACATATAGTTAGGAATGGAAAACTGACAGTCAAGAACAATCAAGGCACAG
This sequence comes from Ditylenchus dipsaci, assembly GCA_004194705.1. Classification (NCBI taxonomy): domain Eukaryota; kingdom Metazoa; phylum Nematoda; class Chromadorea; order Rhabditida; family Anguinidae; genus Ditylenchus; species Ditylenchus dipsaci. The sequence goes on along the minus strand of SADC01001112.1, from coordinate 1,187,425 downwards.
CCTAAAGCCAGGATGGACTTCTCAATCAGTCTGGAATTTACAAAATAGAGGTATAATGCTAGACAACATAAAATATACCTTTTATTTTACATCTTTATTTACATTTTTGACTTTAAGTGCTAATACAGGAAATACTTAAGGAACGGTATTGCTAGTGGTATTGATTTACTTTCAGGGGTCCTAATCTAACAGCAGTCGTTCTATTTAGGTGGTGGCAATGGCCTAGCCAGGGGAAGGGGGGGGCTTGCGGATTACCCCACGCTTTTGTAGTACGCCCTCCATCAGATTTTTTTAACGCTGTAGATAAAATGTCCTTAAATTTTTTTGATGCCCTCCCTCCCGTCAGAAACTTCTGTTCACGCCACTGGTGGTAAGACGGAGGTAAGGGTACGAAGGTATCCAAGTGATATCACACAGTAAAATAACCCAGGCCCTGTTGAATGTCTGTATATCGCCAAATACCTGTATATCAGGTGTCATTGTGGAAAAAGCTTACTCAAATAATAGTTAGATATGTAGGATCAAAATCAAATCCAAATCGATAAAATTTGTTAAAATATTTATTACTTACAGCTTGGGACGGTTTAGTGCCTGCACTCTTTTGTAGTACCACCAAGTGGTAAGCATGATCAATGGGGATACCAAGGTTTTTAGCCATAGCCAAATTGTAGTAAACCGCCGTTTTGATGGACTGCCTAAGCTGCTTTGGTTGAAGGGTATTGCCACGCTATTACAGGTGGTGCCCGCCAATCCAATTTCTTTCCGTAATCATTGAACTTCTGTACGGATTTTTCAACTTGGTCAACCTAGAATGAAATTATAGGCCTTGCTTTATTAGAAACTAAGTTAAAAAAACCGCACAGAAGTTCAATGATTAGGGAAAAAATTTGAATTGGTGGGCAGCACCTGTAATAGCGCGTGCATGCCTATTTAAAAAACGGACATTTAAACATTCTTGAATTCTTACTATCAGTCTTAAATCAGTAATAGGTCCCATGGCGCAGTTTGGAGCTTGGTTATTTATGTTGCAGAGTGTTCTGTTGACTGGAAATCGTATGTTGAGCAGGTAGAAAGGGTAGCTATTGGAGCCTAACTCGAACAGATCCAGGTGGAGCAGTTATACAGGAAACCATTTATTTTCTAAACATTTTCGATATCAACATCGGCTTTTGGACGCTACTAGGATATACCCCACCCCCAAACAGGGACGTTGATATACACGCCCCCTATCCGAAAATCAGAGCTGCTGTGATACAGAGTGGCCTTTTTTGTCCCTAATACAGCCAATTGTCCCTCTTTTCATTGCTTTTCCAGTCTTTTAAGGCAAAATACTGATTAAAAGTGGTTTTTGACCACTTCTAAAAAGTTTTTTTGGGGCAGGGGTTCTAGGTACGAGGATTGGGGGGGGGGGGTGGTGGTTATATGGAAGTAACCGGCCCGCAACTTCAAATCAGCGACTTATTTGAATTGATTTTTTCTACACTTTGAGCAATTTTTACGCTGGGGTCATAAAAGCAAACTTGTAGAGCACGTTCCGGCGCATCTTTTAGTAATATTTTTTTTTTGATTTTCAGTGGATTTTTTTCCAAAAGCCCATTTTCGGTTTTTTTTTCACAAAATCGATTTTTAGCGATTTGACTCTGACAAATCACACCTGAAACCACGCTCATTCGATTTTTCACGATTTCAGGGGGGGGGTAATCGGGTACGAACTCGATAGGAGCTGTGTTTTGCGGGTAAAAAGGCCTCCGAAGTTTAGAGGTTGTCAAAAATTTGCAAATTTTTGACCACCTCCAAACTTCGGAGGCCTTTTGGTCACCCGTTTTTTCAGTTACCTTCGCAGCATCTATATGACACTCTAAAGTGCGCTGCACTGTGGTAGATATGTACTCAGTCCATTTAGTGGGCTCCTCTTGCTTTGTGCGACTGGCCATTCTTATATCCATTTCTACCAACACTTTTTCTTCTACAAATTTTTCAAGTTAACTTTTTTTATTATCAGGTAATTAATAAATTCAAACGTAGGTTATGTCCCTGCCTCCATTCCATGTCCACTTCCAGGTAGCCAATCAGGAATTGAAACCAGGCAGAGTACTCAAGAGCGATTCCAGACCTAAAGGATATTGTATTGTAGATAGACTAATCGGCATTTAGTTGAATGTGAATACCTAGCATGAGGCATTTGAGCCACAAAAACAATGTCTTTTGCATCATCACTGCTTGATTCGTAGCCTTCCAGCGTGTCTATTTTGTCGCAGTGGTTCTGCGAATTGGATTCAAGCATTTATTTTCAATGATATATAACTTTGTATATTACCGATGGTCGAATGAAAAACCATTCTGGAGTAGTGCCATGGTTTTTGTCTTTGCACTTGGTCATTAGAAATTCCATAGAAGAGGAAGGGTCAGGGGCTGAAATACTTGAGCTTATGATAATTGCACTAACGACCAATTTAGCCTTTAAAAAAATTATGGGGACTGTATGCCCGGATCCAAAAACAAGGGTGACTATTAACTTAACTTGAATTCGGACTATTATCATTTTTCTGTACAAAGATGCTTTTATTAATTTTTTGGGAATACGCTATGCTACAGTAGCATTTCTCAAGTTTGTCCACATCTAGGATCTGACTATACTTTTTTGGCTTAACCTTTTCAATCTTCTGCTTCCTCTAATGAAAGTGCCGTATTTTCTCTAATAACCGCTGGGGGTGTTTATTAAAACCATACAATTTATTCAAACTTTAAGTGGTGTGAAACTCGTGTTTTCATTAATTGTTTTAGCTATTTAATAAGTGCCTATTAAATTTTCGAAAACTCTATCATTCACTTTTCACACATCTCATAGATACCATGGAATACCATAGAGGTACCGTTATATAGAGGCTATCATACTAAATAGCCGTTGTATAGAAGTTTTTTTTTCAATAACTGTCAACTGTAATAAAGTAACTCTAATAACTGAACCGATAACCAACTGATAACCAAGTTCAAAATATGTCTTTATTTGGAAGAAAGAACTCCACAGCCATTTTTTGCATAATTACTTTGGCGGTTGCGAAAGCATTATCTCGACAAATTTTTCTCAAATGGTTCTATATGTAGTAACTGGTGTCCAAAAAGTTCGGAGCGGACTTTTAAGCTTAATTTTTGAAATGAAAATTATGCAATAAAAAAATTCCAAATATACAGTTTTGTTGCCCTGAATCTCCTCTTTCAAATGGCATATTGCTTTTAGCTTGATTATTCTGGATAACTCACCATTTGGGTCCAAACACTTGTCTGGTCATTTTGAGAAGGTTACCGCGTTTTCATCACTTTAACTGGTCAAATGTTTTATTGAATTTTGAGCGTCCCTTTAAAATTTCATGACCATGTTGTAGCGCAGCTCAAGAGCTACAAAACCCATGTTACAGAATAATTTTTGAAAATTCGAGTGTTGAGATATGGCCTTTTGGAAAAAATCAATTTCTTGAAAAAATGACCAAAATTCGAAAAATTGGCAAAATGGTCATTTTTGGTCATTTTGTCAAGAAATTGATTTTTTCCAAAAAGCCATATCTCAATACTCAGATTTTCAAAAATCATTCTGTAATATGGGTTTTGTAGCTCTTGAGCTGCGCTACAACATGGTGATAAAATTTTGTCGTGACGCTCAAAATTCAATAAAACATTTGACCAGTTAAAGTGATGAAAACGCGGGTAACCTTCTCAAAATGACCAGACAAGTGTTTGGACCCAAATGGTGAGTTATCCAGAATAATCAAGCTAAAAGCAATATGCCATTTGAAAGAGGAGATTCAGGGCAACAAAACTGTATATTTGGAATTTTTTATTGCATAATTTTCATTTCAAAATTAAGCTTAAAAGTCCGCTCCGAACTTTTTGGACACCAGTTAAAACGACCATTTTTACACTATATACTAGGGTTGTACAATGGGAATATTCCCGGAACATTTCTGGGAATATTCCCGGAACATTGGGAATATTCCCGGGTTTCCGGTATTTTCCCCTATATTGGGAATATTCCCGGGTTTTCTATATTTCCGGGAATTTCTACAACTCTACTATATACTCATTCAGTTGTGAATGCCTGTCAATATATAGAGGTACAGTTCATATGAAGCGTAAATTTCAGAGTGCCGTTATATAGAGTTGTCGTTGTATAGGGGCGCCTTTATATAGAGGGTACAGTTTTCTTTAATCCAGAAAAAGCCAACCAAACCGTTCTCAGAGTGCCGTTATATAGAAATTAATAAAATTAATTAATAAATTAATAAATAGAGGGTGTCGCTATATAGAAGTGCCATTATATAGAGGTTTGACTGTTCACATTTGGTAGAGAACATTCCTGCCTACAAAATGAGTATAAGTATGTACAATGAAAAGTTTTTTCTAAAAGCAGATAAAATCCAAAACAGTGGTCAAATGTGAAAAGACTTCCAAAAACACCCACCCGATTCAAAGCTTTCAAGCACTGGAATGTTGTGAGGGTTTTTTCACCCGTGGCACTTTTTTGGATTTGATCTGCCGTTGAAACAAACTTTTTATTATACATATTTATACTGATTCTGTAGGCCAGACTGTCCTCTACAAATGTGTGTTTCAAAAATGCATTCACTTGTAAGTTTTTTAATATGATGCCCAAAAACACTTAAAAAAGTCGGAACTAAGGCGCCTGACTTGACAACTTTGCATGCCATGTACGAATTTTTTTCTCATACTCAGCCATTTTTTTTTACCCGTTCGCACTAGTCATAAGGTCCTCTACAACTTGTAAAAAGCCGTTTTTCGATCAATGGTCAAAATCATGCCTGTTTGAAAAAAAACAGATTGAGAGGTACCTTTGTTAGGAAAAATAAGCTCTTTTCTCAAAAACTTCTTTAAAACATTTTTTCGCTAATTTATTGTTTAATTTTTTTTGATATTGGTATTTGCTTACTTCAGAAGTGGCCCCTGCTACAAAAACCTCATGTTATCACACTAACTCACTATTTGTATAACTACCAAGGACCAAACCGACACACATTTTTTGACGCACACGTTTGAGTCCATCCTAACATAACCCTATGTTCCGCCTAAGGTTTCGCCTAAGCGAAGAAGTTACTGCACCCAAGGAGCTCCTTAAAGTAAACAAATACCGATGTTTCCGCTCTATATAATGACCCGCTGATAAATATTTCATAACGACTTTATTTATAACGACCCGGTTTTGCCCGGTCCCTTTAGAGTCGTCGTAGAGAGATTCGACTGTAATACAAAAGATATATGAATACACAAGATTACTTACAAAACACAGCTCCTAAAGCAAAGAATAGTATTTGAACCAGCAGGAGAGTTGACAGGATTCCAAACAGCTTTCTATTACTCAAGTTTTCAATGACAGCTCCAGTTGCCATTTTGATCTAAATATGAGGGTGTAGAAAGAATCAATTTACATCTGAAATTTCCAAAAAAATTTAGCTTAATCCGCAACCTAATTTGTCGTTTAGTTTCTTTGACTCCCTATGTTCAAAAAATTAATGTTAAAGAAACCTTTGTGAAAATTCGTAAAATGACTGTGATAGCAGGAAAACGCATAAAAAAACTTCGGATTTTTTTTGGAATTTTTTCAAAACCACAGAAGACTAAAATCGATATAGAGCAATCAAATCAATCTAGTCAAATTTTCAGAACTGTATATTTTTTCCATTCATTAAATAAAAAAAAATCAAATTGCACACATAACAATATGTTACCAAAAGCAGGAAGTATTTGCATGAAAGGTAAGAGCAAAAGAAAGAACATTTGCCTCTGTCAAATTGATTCATTTATTTGCCTCTTAGCCCAGATGTTGTTCTAGTGCTTGGCTGTCTCTTTTGAAGAGGCAATCCAAACCTAGTAGAACAGCAATTCAACCGCTGCTTTGCTTCGGTCTAGCCTCACCCCTAAACCTGACCCTTTGGTTAGAGAGCCGAAACAATGCCCATAAAATATTTATTGCCAAATATCTTTTCTTTTAGTCTTTTCTAAAATTACAGAGAAATTTGACCTTGCTTGTGTTATATAGCTCAGTAACTTCAAATTTTAAACTTTCTCCGAAACGTCGAAAAGCTAAAACATAGCATAGCACATTTAAGCGACTTTTTTGCCTGTTCGACAAAAATATTAAATTTAATACAGCAAACTTAGACTGATGACCAGTGCTATAAAAGCTCCGGTGCCGATGCGAACTTGTTTATATCATAGTACAATCAAACCTCGACTTAACGACCCTCCGATTTAACGACCCCTTTGATTTGACGACCCCCTTTGGCTGGTCCCGATAAAGAAAAGATGCCGCGATTTAACGACCTCTTCTATTTATAGTTACAGTCAAACCTCGATTTAGCGGACCCTAGGCGGGAACGAACTTTTTGGGGTGGCGGATTATCGAGGTTTGACTGTAGTATATATATTCTTATATATATTATAGTTATATATAGTTATACATCCATGACATCCACTATGTGGTTTATAATCATATCCGTAACGGATATCCGTTAAGCTTGAAAACTAAAGAAATATTTGGTAAACAGCACATTAAAAAAAACTTTTGGTAAAATTTTTTTTGGTAAAGACACATTTGGTAAAATTTTTTTTGGTTAAATTCACATTTGGTAAAAAGAATTGGTAACGGCTATTTCAGGTTCTTTTCGTGTCACAGATTGTGTCACACAGACAAAAAAGTTTATCAAATGTGCCTTTACTTAAGAAAATTTACCAAATATGCCTTTACCAAAAGAAATTTTACCAAATGTGCCTTTTACCAAATATTCTTTTACCTTTTTCGGTACAGCCTAGAAAGCCTCGATTTAAAGACCCCCTAGATCAGGTCTCTAGGGTGGTCGTTAAATCGAGGTTTGACTGTAGCGTCAAAAACAATTTTCGGAAAATATCATTTCCCCGATTTTTTCACCTTTTTTAACGTTCTCAATGCCTAAAGCATTTTATGACCATCAAAAAAGAGATTATGTTAATAAAAAACCTTAGAGTCAGAAAAAGTTTTATTGGTTGAAATTGATATTCTTAGAAGTGGAAAAAAAACAAGGTGCATTAAATTTCTAATTGATTCTCTACACATTTTTCCCTGATCTACACAAAAACATTACAAAAGGATCAACTTTTCTGTAAAAATATGCGTAAATCCTAGAAAGTGTAAATAAGGAGCTAAAAATATAAAACGAAATTTTTGTTGACAAACAGCAAATAGACTTGAAAAAAGCATACATTTTCGGAGGCGATTTACAATACGCTCGATTTTACTGGCACACCTTCAAGTTCGAATCTACTGGGGACCAACCAACTTTTTGAATATTTGCTTTTGACATCTTTTGACTATTTGAACAATGATTCAACTAAAAATCCTGTTTTTGCTTAAAATTTTGCTAAAACACTTATTTACTTGATTTAAAAGCAATCACTAAATTGATTTTTCACTTATTAATACAAGTAAATTGAATTAATATTTTTAAAAAGTGGACGGGCCATAGGTAGAATCGAACTTGAGAGTGTTTTTATTTAATCGAGCACATATCAAATTTCCAAAATTTTGGGTCCTCTTCTCATCATTAGTGTCCGCCTTTTTTTATTTTTTTTAGTAACAGTTTTAGTAGCAGCTGGTTTTGTTACATTTGGCTCAGGCTTAGCAGTTTCTGGTTTATTATTTGCCGGGGTCGGATCAGCTTCTTCGACTTCATCGCCAGGAGCGCTGTCGCTAGAAGAATCGTCGTTTTCTTGGTCTTGAGGCAGATCATCTTGATTGTCATCATCTTCTCCATCCTCTTGACCATTGTTAATGTTGATGTCTTCGGCATCACTAACACTCTCAGTTTTGGGACCACCGCTTAGTTTTGTTTCATCTACACTGATTACTGGTTTATCTGCTACTTTTTTAGGGTTTCCTGATATAGCAAGGGTAATAAAGGAGACAATAATTGCACAAATTATCAAAAATTTCATTGTTATATTAGGAGTAAAAAAGCTTTTGAAAAATGAAATAAATACTACTCAAAATTTTTGTGGGTGTCTTGACTAGTGTTTTTAGAGGTTGTCAGAGATGCACAGAAATATTGATTCCTGCTCATTTTTGTTGGCGTCAATAGCTTGTGATAGGTAGCCCTGTGATAGCCTTTTTTAGAACACCTGTTCGTGCTGACTAAAGTGGGAACGAGTTTCGTCTTTTGGCTGAGGAGAACTCATTAAAAAATATTTGAAAAGGACTAAAAAAAACCCCGAAAAACTGTTTTTGTTGAGGTTTTTTAGGCTGTAACTGAAACGCAGCACATAACTGAAATAAAGCACCTTTTTAAAAAAAAATCTACTACCTTTTTTTAACATAAACCTTATAAAATTTCGAACCCAATTTGTAGCCCTGGAATTCAGCTTTCTAATAAGCCATTGAACTTCACTGAACAATCTTTAAGGTTAACACATTTAAGGGTTTGAACAAAGTCAGTTTTTGGTTTGGGTTTCTCTATTTAGACTAGAGATGATCCCTTTAGCTTTTCGGGACGGGACAGGATTCAAATTCGAAAATTTCGGGACGGGGCGCGGGACGGGACAAGTCCAAAATTTATATTGGGACGGGACCCCGGGACAGGGAAGTTTTTCGGGACTGTCATAAAAATTTGATGATCACGAACGAGTCGATCTTCTAAGTGGGGATCCCCTCCTCGAACTTCTTGAACAAGCTGGCCTCTTGCGGGTGGATCTCGATGTGCTTGCGTAAGAGCTTTGTGCTTCCGTCCATCATCTTGATCAAGACCGGTGGCTCGCATTTCTCGCACAACGCCTCAGTCGTTAACAGTTTCTTGAAGAGCATTCGAGGGTTGACTGTAATTAGAAGTCGAAAGTAGTTTTTGACAAATTGAATTTTTTCGGGATGGGACAAGACGGAATTTAAATAATTTTTTTCGGGACGGGACACCGGGACGGGACAGGTGTCAAAAAATTTCCGGGCTGGATTCCGGGACGGGACGATTCTCGAAAATTGACGGGACGGAATTGTCCCGTCCCGTCATCATCTCTAATTTAAACATATAAATCTCAACGCTTACTAGAAGACTGAAATTCCTGACTACATGATAGTATGTTCCGGTCACTTTAGGTGGTTAATTTTCACTCGTCTTGAATGTGAAAAAAATGGTGTTTCAATGGTTATGGGAAAAAGGAGTCACCAAAAGGAAGTCGGCAACAAGGGAGTGGACAAAAAGGGAGTGAGCAAAATATATGGGCAATTTTGCGGTACAAGTCAATTCTTCCCGGCGCCGATTCTTCCCGGCTAGTATAAAAAGGACAATTAATCTCGGCTTATATAAAATAACCGATACTTCCCGGCGGCCGATCATTTCCGGAGACTAGGTACTTCCTCTGAATAATTATCCACCTTCAGAATCCGAAATTTTAGATTAAGCTAGAAAGAATTTAAAATTATTGCACCCTATGCAGACTGGTTAGAACCACATGAGAACCATCTACATTATTGTGGTGGTCTCAACGGAGAAATGACCACCTGGCCAGGAGAATAGGGAGGAGAGGAAGAGAGTAGCCAGGAGGGCTATCACTACCTAAGTACCCCTACCGAGAATTCTTACATCCAAGAACCATCATGTGGGTACCTCCATCTTGCCAACAATACCTGCCGGTACCACCAACACCTCGGTAATGACGAAATGACCGTGTCCCACTCTATTACTTTTTGACTTGTTGAATCAGTGCACTCAAAACGTACCTATGTGTAAAGACAGAGAAATATAAGTTTTGCAAAAGATTCCACAATTTAACCACTGAATTTGAGGTCAATTATCGGATCCACCATCTTGCCAGTAAAATACTGGTAGAAATACCAGTAGATTTCTAAACTTAGTGAATTTCCAATGCAAACACATTTGAAAAACCATAATAGTAACAAAAATCAGTTGGTCACCCAGCCAAAATTTTCTAAAATTAAGCCGGGAAGTAATGTCCTTTTAATATGAGCCGGGAAAAATCGGTCGCCGGAAAGAATCGGTCATTTTACATATGCCGGGAAAAATTGTCGCTTTTATACTAGCCGGGAAGAATCGGCCGCCGGGAATAATTGACACGTACCGCAAAATGGCCCATATATTTTGCTTACTCCCTTTTTGCCCACTCCCTTTTTGCTCACTCCCTTTTAGCCCACTCCCTTTTGGCGACTCCCTTTTTTCCCATACCCGTTTTAGTGATGCAAAATGTATAAGTTACAGTTGCCGCTCGATTTAACGACATCCCAAAAGTTCGTTCCCACCTAGGTTCCGACACTTTTTTTAGCTCGATTTTCGAAAACTTTTGACCATTTTCTTTTGAAAGTCTGGTCGCAAATATCGCAAGGATTCAGATTTTGTCGATCTTTTTTCAGAATCATGAAATCTTTCTCTTCAAAAAGTCCAAATCTCTATTTAACGACACTATTTTGATAAAAGGGTGTCGTTAAATCGATATTTGGATTTTTTGTCCTGTCAAAAGAAAACGGTCAAAATTTTTCGAAAATCGAGCTAATAAAAGTGTCGGACCCTAGGTAGGAACGAACTTTTTGGGGTGTCGTTAAATTGAGCGGCGACTGTACTCGAAAAATATTAAACTCTATACAAACTCCAGCGTCACTCATGTGATTTTTCCATGCACCATTCTAAAATAATTTGCATGACATGCAAGACTCTGCACACCCACGTCTTTATATTGATCGATCTCATTTTTTCCTTGACCTTGGCTAACAATTAGTCTATCTTAGAAATCTTTCCGAAATGAAATTCTGAAACTTTGCTCCTATATCTAGTAATGAGAAATTACTTTTTCATTCTGAAGCTATTCTTGGTTTTCATCATTCTTCACTTAGATTGGACCAACGCAGAAGACTCAGGACCTGTGAGTTATGAAGAGATTGTGCCTGAACTGACTAAGCGCCTAAAAAGAAGCAACAATAAGCATAGTACAGAAAAAGCTCATTCAGTCAACAATGACAAGTGGTCAAATCTGTTTAAGAAGCATTTTGCTAACAAGCACAAAAGCAAGCATGGTGATTTGCCATTGGAAACGGCGTCTCACAGGAGCCATAACCACCCAAGAGAGCATCATCACAAGAAGCGAACAGGCTTTTACCAGCAAAAGAATCCTTTGGAGCACACTTTAGTTCACGTATTCGGTGTTGGAAATACCGATTGGATTAGTGGAATCAAGGGGTTGAATAAGATTAGACGTAAACTAGGAGATTTTACTGCTCTGGTAAGTGCTTTTTGAGCTTGTGACGGCTTTTTAAGACCTTTTTATTTCTTTTTTGCAGACATGGGATAAGAAACTGCAGAAAAAAGCAAGCAAGGCGCTACATAAGGGTACCCATATTTATAGTGCTACTCTTAGAAAGCCAGGTATACAAATTTTGAAGACGATAATAAAAATACTTCACCATTTTTCGCACAAGGGGTATCTTTAACCCAGCTTTAAAATTCGAAAATGTTACACTAAAAACGCCATAATTCCAAAAAAAGGTCTAACCTGGAAGTGTTAATCACCTATTCTGTTTTTATGAGAAACTTTATTTCCGGCGTTACAGAAAATTCCGGAAAACAAACATTGCTAGGATCGATTTTCAGTTTTACTTTTTACGATTTCTTGTTTTATAACTATTACACCTGATTGTAGAAAAAAGCAATAAGGCTAATTTGGTCAAAGGAATACAGCAAATGATCTATCGAATGCTTCTGCACCACCTCAAATGCAAACAGAATGGAAGTTGCAGAGGACGTCAAAGCTCTAGAACATTACCATTAGCAGTAAGTTTTTAGTACATAAGAAAAATTAGATGGTGGTGATTTGAAAAAGACAATGACTCAAATCATACAAATATATCAGCAGCTGAACTGATGATTTATTTCAGCTGTTAGATTCCAAAGCAAGCAGTGTTGGATGTGTGGCTAGATTAATCAAAGTTTGTATTTTAAAAATACATTTACTTTCAATATTTAATGCTTGTGAATCCAGAAACAAGGTCACACTACACTCAAATTCACCATTTATTGCTTAACGTTGGTTTTTTTTCATTTATAAATTATACGCTTATGAGACACTCTTGTAAGCCCTCTCCCTCAGCTACAATTTGGTAGGTCAAACTTTTTTTTGGATTATTATACGAAAAGTTATGACCATAGAAATAAAAGTGTCGATTTCTAGTCAAAATCAAATAAAATGTAAGGAAAATGGTTGTTTGATCACATAATTAAAAGCTTTTCTCAAAATTTCAAAAATCAAAATTTACGCCCTTATGCATTTTTTGAAAGCTCTATGATTTCTCTACAAAATGACATTTTGATCGTTGTCGTAGGACCACTCTGCACTGAGATACAGATAGGTTGAAGTTGAAAACCCTGAGAAATGGCTTAAAATAAGGCAAACGGCACTTTTTCAGGGTTTTCAACTTCAACCTATCTTTATCTCAGTGCAGAGTGGTCCTACGACAACGATCAAAATGTCATTTTGTAGAGAAATCATAGAGCTTTCAAAAAATGCATAAGGGCGTAAATTTTGATTTTTAAAATTTTGAGAAAAGCTCTTAATTATGTGGTCAAACAACCATTTTCCTTACATTTTATCTGATTTTGACTAAAAATCGACACTTTTATTTCTATGGTCATAACTTTTCGTATAATAATCCAAAAAAAAGTTTGACCTACCAAATTGTAGCTGAGGGAGAGGGCTTACAAATAGTCATTAAAAATTGACAATATATAAAAATTAAAATCAATCAGCTTGAAAAAATAAATCGTCCGCTATCATTTGTCGGGCAAAAAAACTAAGTAATTTTGAAATGGAAGGGACCGATTTCGTATTACTAATTTTTTACAAAAAGTAAGTAGTCATAATTGTAGCCCTTGAAGTGTTCTACAAAATGGTATACAGTCGAGTCTCGCTAACCCGGCACCCCAAAAAGTTCGTTCCCGCCTTGGGTCCGACACTTTTTTTAACCCAATTTTCGAAGTATTTTTTCAATTGTGTTTTACAGTCTGATAGCAAATATCGTGAGGGTTCCGATTTTGCCGATCGTTTTTCGAAAACCTAATATTTTGGCTCTAAAAGACCAAAACCCGCTAACCCGGCACCATATTTTTAAAAAAGGGTGCCGGGTAGCGGGTTTTGGTCTTTTAGAGCCAAAAATATTAGGTTTTTGAAAACGATCGGCAAAATCGGAATCCTCACGATATTTGCTATCAGACTGTAAAAACACAATTGAAAAAATAGTTCGAAAATTGGGTTAAAAAAAGTGTCGGACCCAAGGCGGGAACGAACTTTTGGGGTGCCGGGTTAGCGGGACTCGACTGTATAATGATTTTAGTAAAATTTTTCGCGAAACAAAGAATTTACTGCCGCTTCAATTTCCGCAACTCATTACCTATAGGACTTTCAAAATAAGATACCATTTCCCCATCACTTTCAATTCAATAACTTCAACCCTTCATGCCTGATACACTCTCAAAGGATGCAAAGTGTGCCATCATACCAGCACTTTCAAAGATGGTGTACTGAAACATCATTATGGTCACAGGACACTTAAAAAATGCCGCAGTAATTAGTATAACAGGATGCACTATCAAGGACTGTAATTTACAACGCATATGGATTTCTTTTTTCAACTTATACCTTCTTAACCAGGACAACGGCATTGTTTGATGCCCATAGAAATATTAGGTGTTTGAAAAAGTGAAATAACGCAGCGACCTTTCAACTGACTTTCAAGATTTTTGCTCCGATACATGATGTAATATTTCAAGAATTTGCTTTTCGAAAGAGGTTTTTCTCAAAAACAACAGACAAACAACCACTTTTCTGAATGTAAATTCCACAACTCTTGAGCACTTCACATCTATGCCCCTACCTTGGGCACTATTTGAAAAATAAAATATTAGTGTTCGAATTTTCACTCACTCTAAACGCAGCGAGCTTCAATAAGATTTTCAAGATTTTTGCTTCCGAAAAAGGGTTGTAATATAGAAGAGAAAACAGGAGAGACCTGTTTTCAATTTTTTCTCAATGGTACTTTCTTTATAGGATCATGAACAACTTCAAATCTACACATAGCACGTCCTTTAAAGCCATTTTGATTTACTTAAGCTTTCAAATTCTTTTTTTGCGGGAAATTAAAAACTTTTCAAATTCGTATACAAGCAATCTTTCCAACCGGAATCTTTCCATGTTTATGAATTGTATTTTCTGAAAGAGAAATTCTCAGCTTTCTTTTCACGTATAACTCATTATCTGTAATGCAGATCTTCGCATTCTCATGCAAACAGAAGCTGGTCAAATCAAGAATTTGGTTTGACTAGTAATTATCACCGATTTAAAAAAATTCATGATTATGTAAGACATAGTAGTTAAATGACCTGGGTTTTTTGAACTATTCAAACTAATTTGCCAATGAAAATTAGAGACGCAAAAGAGACGCAATAATCAACATTTCAACTAGTTCATTCACAAACTATTCTTGGTTTTTTTTCTGTGTAAAGATAATAACAGAGAAGAGACTGGAAAATTAATTGATCACAAGTCTTTTAAGGTTTTATGGCTTCAGGGCTCAAAATTTTTTTCTAATATGCAGTCAATATGGATTATTGAAACATAGATATACATTTTGCAGGCACAGTCAATAAATCGGTTATGTGTTTAATGCACATGTGTCAAATATCTTCATTTAACTTAGGGATTGAAAATATTATTCTGACACGAACATATTTTGTCTGTCCAAACACAACTAACTTTATATGAACAAGATTGAAATTCTATCACCATATTTAGGTCCTTTTACCAACAAAAACTCAGAAAAATGGTGTTTTTTTTACTTTTTTCGATTTCAAAACTTTCCCACCAATTTTTGAAAAATTTTTGTAGCACAAAACAAATAGAAGAAAAGACTTCTTCCAATGTTTTCTAAGAAAATTAAAAAACTGCATATAGTATCATATACTGATACTATTCTCTATCATTTTTAACTTGCTTCTCACACATATCTTTTGTTCTCAACATTTCTAAGGCATAAAATTCATCCGAAATGACTGATAAGACATGAAATTCCAAGTTCAAATCTAGATTTCAATGGTTTTTCCACTTTTTGATTTTTAAATGTCCCCTTAATTTAGATAGATGAAAATGAAATTGAATTTTTTATACTGTAAATATTCTTTTTTGTTTGTGTCAATAATTTTGATAGACTTTATACACATTTGTTCCTTCACAAATTTCACACTCAGACTTGAACTTAACAAATTTAAATCTTGTCGTCGCTCCACTCTTTTCAAAAAAAAGCTGTTAGTTCAGTATAACCATCTAACTTCTTATATCACAGATCTCTGTTTTACAATCTCCTAATGACTGTCTGAGCACCCTCTGCTAGGCAGTAGCTGCCAAAAGGAAAAAAAGTGGCCAAAAGTAGCAATGTGGCCTGAGGAATAGTAGCGCGCCTTCTGCTGAAGAATATACTCCTGTTCCGAGCTTCTTTTTGCCAAATCATTCATTCTTTTGCTCCTATTGTGAAAAAAATATTATTACTTCTATTTTCTTCTATTTTTATTACTTCTATTTTCTCACCCCAAATGTCTTCTATCTCAATATCCACTGAAAGTGCGCACACTCCTATTAACTCAAGACCCAGACCTACTGGAACACCCCGCACACCTATAGCAAGACTTCGTGCTCCAATGGGTAGATTTTTTAAAAAAGTTAAAAAACTTCTACCAAACAATGTCAAGCTTGAAAATTATATGAAAATGATTTTTAACCGGGTTTTTTTATCTCAGATTGCTATCTGAATATTTTATCACATTTAATGGTAGAGCTTTTTTTTTCGTGGCCATTTTTGCGTACAAAAAATTTTTTAATATTACCATATTTTAACTTTAACTCAAACGCGATTTTGAACAAGGGGAGGGCTTCCGTTTAATATAGAAAACATGCAAATTAGACCTTAATCCTGAGTTGTTTTTCAAAAAAATTGTATTTTCGTATAAAATTTTTTATTTATTTTGTTTGAAAATTTTCCGAAATAAAAAAGTTCATTTTTTTTAATCCAGAGAATTTACACGAGGTGTGGACCATAAGAGTGGTACATGTTGTTTGAATCTCAAAAACTTGCTATGTAAACTTTATCTTTTACCCGTGTGCACTTATGAACATGTGTAGCATTTTCTAACGACTTAACTTTGCTCTGAACAGTGTCCAAGTAAATCTTTTGTCTGAATATCTGCGAGTAGTCGATTTAAAAAGGAAAAATAGTGTAAAAAGCAATGTTCCTTTCACAATCCCACCATCAGGTTTGTGCTCAGCATTTCCAGGGATCCTATTTTCAACAGAACTTTCCACCTCAGTTTTTTGTGTTAAGATCTAAAGCTTTTAGTTGTAAAGGATATATCACAGAAAAAATATCCAATACAGAGATTTTCACAATTGCAGAATAATTCTCATCTCTTAAATTAAATCGCTTAAAATCGGCACTTTTTCGCATTTTTTTGCTTGTTATGCAAGATCATCACTCTTTTTTTGTTACTTTTTGGTGCAGAAACGATGGCTTTATCCTCTATCTTCAGCATTCTCTTCCTGATTGATTTTATGGCGTTCGATCCTCACATTTCCAACCAACGCTCATAATTCTCTCCGGCACACAACCCACGAGAAAATTGCATCAAAATATCACGTTGCTTTGCTGAGCTGTGTGCTTAGATAAAGCGTTGACTCTGCTTCAATTTCCAAAAATTATTATAGCGGAAATTTAGGAAAAATGGATACTTTTTGACATTTGACATACTTTTTTGTTGACTAGTTTGGGAGTGAATGGCAACCAGGGATTCTTAAAGCCTGGAATATATGGAGTTTTTCGTAAATTATCTCTATTATATGTTATGTTTTAAAAATGATTAGAAAAATTATAAAATATTTACTTAAGGAGTTTTTGTACAAAAAAAGGTTTGCCAGTAAACTATAAATTCTTCAAGAAAACTTTTTTTCCAATCTTTTGGCTATAGCTATAAGCAAATAATCAAATATATGATTAAAAACCTGTATGAAAATTCACCTATATGATATATAATTCCTGTCATCTCCCTGAATTCTGATTCTTACTTCATATAATTTTCTGTTCTGTAGCTTATAGGAGATATTTCTAAAAAATTTTTCTTTTTGTTCTAATGTATTAATATGTAAAGTTATGCTATGCTGGTGGTCTACTCGATTATACTAATATATAAATAGTTTTATTAGGATGTGTTCTGCTCATTATGAAAGATTTTAACATTTAGCAATAAGAAGTAACTAAAAAAGTGTGATCTGACGAATTTAGTACCCAGGCCGGATTTGATCTGCTTTTTATGGTGCTACTCTATAAAACTTTTTCGTTTTCTAGCTGCATATTTAGCTCAAAAATCAAAATCCAAGAATATGTGTTGAATGCTACTCGATAATATTAAAATTCAATCATAGCCACTCGAAGCCTGGCATGCTGCGCAGCTGTGGCTAAATCGCCCACATAGAATTAGTGCCTGAATGATAGAAAATAGAAATCAAATGCTTTAAACTACCTTCTTTTTACTACGAAGTAAGACTATGAGCCCTAACCACACCCTTAGTCGTTTTGTCTAGAAAAATAAAAAACATGGCAAAATTTTTTTCATTAAAATTTCAAATTTTTTTCTTAAGCTGTACAACTCTGAAAATTCATGATACGCCGAGGCGCATATTTTTCCTCACAGTCCGATTTCACACTACCTGAAGTACAGACAGAAATTTGTTCGTTTTTGGAAACTAAATATTAGATGGACCCAGATGAATTTTTTGTTTTAGTTATCGAATCACCCCCTAAATTGATTTTGATGTACAATGAAGAAGAAACAAACTGGTGGCTCTAGACTAGAAGAAACACGAGAACGGGTGGTTGTAAACTTGCTGATTCTGATGCAAAATTAAATGCTGACACGATGTGCGAGTCTTTTCGTTTCAATGATGGGTCAGAAAGGGTCGAGAAGGTACAAATTGTGCATGGTCAAATCAACTCACTACCAGGTTTTGAAGTGGTGCGCAAGGTCATCATACTATGCCAGTCTCATAATATACTAAAAATGACCGCCAGCAGATCAGCTTTCTGATACTACTAAGCATAGACTTCTTTGATTTGTAAAGTCGAGATAAATCACCAACTGTTTGTCGGGGCAGGGATTTTTAAATGTCCTACTCTGCCTTTCTACATACTCAAAATCCATTCCGAAGTTATTTGACACCCGTTATTAATCTTGGTTTTTCGCCAAGATCTTGACCGGGATCTTGCTTGTCCGTTTTCGAAAGTCTTGATCTTGGTCAACATTTCGACTAAAAATCTGAAAATCTAAAATTTAAAACGCATCATTTTGGCTGGTTTCCTTTCATTTTGATTGTCATTTGGTTGAATTCGCAATTGAGGCAGTTGCTGACAGCAAAGCAGTGCTGGAAATGGTTGCAATCGATTGCTCGATGATTTTTGCCATATGAATTCATTAAACTTATTCGAAAAATAAACAAGATGTGCACCTCGGGGATAAGAAAAGTCGACTTTGGCGATGCGTATATGGATATCCCCCATTTAACGGGGTACTTCCTTTAAAGAATCGCCGTAGATGAAATGGCGATTTCGAGTTTTTGAATTTGGCGGGAGACAGCCCTTTTACTTCTAAATGTTTGTCGAATTATTTTTCTCCGTAGTTAAATTTTTTTCAAAATGTAGAACCATCCACTAGTCAAGCCCAACGTTGCTTGGCAATGCCAGATCGGACGACTTCGCCGTCTTTAATGAGGGAATTCTGGCTGTCTCGCGAACTGGCCTATCCGACAAATTCTGCCTCTGCTTTTTAAATTATGCTTCGGTATATGAATTTGACATTATGCCTATGAATTTTGAGAATATTGGTTGGAAGTCATCTTCTTGTCTCTAAAAATTACCATATAATAAAACGATTTGCAAATTCCGTTTCTTCGCTAGGGAAGGAGAAAGATCCAGCAGACTGGGACACTTCTGTTGAAACTAGTGACTGTACCGGTGCATCTGCAAACAAATAATTTACTAACTGCCCCTAAATTACATGGACACTTCTAACTTTTTGATTTTGACGTTTATTTTTAAAAATTACGCCTTCTTAAAAAAATATAGGGTCCATTAGTATCCTGAAATATGAAATTTTTTATAAAACACCAGGCTAATTAACTTAATACACCATCGGAAAGCTAAAGAAATCCTACAGTTGGACAACCAGAATTTTTTTGAAAGTTTCACGTCAAAATATTCCTTTCCAAACATCAAGCGCACAATGAAGCTCATAAGTAGCAACTTTTTTAAATATCAACTGTAGCTAACAAAATAACATACCTGTGTTGATGTGTACAGTTCGACTGTGTTTGCAAGCAAAGTAGGTGTTTTGAAAGGCTAACTCAGACCCACAAAATATGTCCATGGAGGTTTGTAACGCCATAACGCAGTAACTGAATTTTCTTTGATTTGATTTTTGAACGAGAATCAGCGACAGTGAGCAACAAACAAATGCTGGATCAGGGCAGGAGAATTCAGTGAAAAATATTTGAAATTTAAAAAACTTTAATTTCAAACGCAAACACACATAAATGCGTCAGTCCAATATTTCAAAACTGTTTTCGTCCTTTTTCTAATTAAATTTCGCCAAACCTTGGTTAGCTACCTGCTTTTATGAAGTGATTTTGACATGGAAAAATTTCTATCTTGTTCCCTATGAAATTCTGGCTATAGAAAGTCACTGAACGCGTTGACAAACAAATAAAATTGGTGGAGCCTCAGGCTATGTAAACCTAACCAAGTACGCATCATTTTTGCTAGTTTCCTTTAGTTTTGGTGGTCATTTGCCAAAATTTGCAAATCGAGGGAGTTTCTGACTGCAAAGCAGTGCTATAAATGGTTGCAATCAATTGCTAGGTAGTTTTTGGCTTTAGTAGTTGTCGTGAGTTGCTATGGTATTGTTCACGGATTTGATTTATTGACCCACAGGGACAAATACCGTATTCTCTCTAATAGACGGGCCGGCCCGCCTATTTTTTTGAATGACTTTTTTGGCGACGGTCTGACTGCAAAGCAGTGCCAGAAATAGTTGCAATCGATTGCTCGATGATTTTTGGCCCTGGAAGTCACGAAACTCACTGAAAAAGTGAATTAAAAACCCAAAGAGACTTGAACTTCGAAAATAGGCGATGCGTAACATGCTTATATGGAATTTGATAATGGCCCAATTGTTTTGTTCGGCGGTCTTTCACAGGGCCTGGCATTTATTTGCTCGTTTAACCCGACAGGGGGGGGTTGTGTTTATTAAATGGGTACTTACCGTATTCTCTCTAATGAGCGCCCCGGTGTGCTTATTTTTCAACACTCCGAAAATCGGGAAAATTTTGGGTCGATCTCGAGATTTTCGGGTGCTCAACAAAAATCAAAAGACGGAATCGTTAGATCTCGTAGGAGTTAAAAGAATGCGAAAACAGCTTTGAAAATATTTACTCTATCTTGAGATACATATCCTCAACGTAGAGAGGGTGGCTTTATTAGAGAGAATACGGTATTCCTTATTGGGTGCGGTATTTGAAAATGTTTTTTGGGGGAACCTTCAGGCTTTAGGCTTAGGCAAGGTAGGCCAGCATATGTTAGGACAGACTCAAACATGTGTCTGATATGTTTCAGTCTGTCCTAACATACGCTGGCCTACCCTTGCCTAAGCCTAGAAGGTCTAGAAAAAACAACATTTTCAAAAACCGGACCCGATAAGGGATAAAACCATTAGATGAGGGATTCTATTAAATAACACAGTGGATGGGTATGTTGTATTCGAGAAAAAAATATTCCAAACTTGTTTTTACATTAGAAAAACGATAATACTTTTTGAATAATCTTTTACTTGGAAATAGGCGGAATAAATAATTGTGCCTTCACTAATATCTTCCTATCTTGTGCT
The DNA here is from genome assembly GCA_004194705.1 of Ditylenchus dipsaci. Lineage (NCBI taxonomy): Eukaryota > Metazoa > Nematoda > Chromadorea > Rhabditida > Anguinidae > Ditylenchus > Ditylenchus dipsaci. The sequence continues at coordinate 1,166,417 of SADC01001112.1, read as the reverse complement.
TAGCCGTGTAATTGAGGGTTACCCTATTTAGCCTATCTTGCCTACCCAACTTTACTACTAGAAGTTGAAGACAAAAAGTGAGCAAAGAGCAAAAAGTCTGAGTAACCAAGTTAGTGAAATGAACAAATGACAACAAGGAGCAACAATGAGACTGCTGCAAGTCGCTTTATTTTCACCGAATAATAAAGAGAATATTCAATTGGCAGGGCACAACCAAAATAACATGGAAAATTCCTAAAATAGGTGGTTGTTAGGTACATTCTCTAGACCAACGTAATAACATTTGTTAGTAGGATTGGCTGAACAGGTGGAATTATTGGAAACTGCATTTTGTTTGGACACAAGTAGTTTATCCAAAACTCTATGTAGAAAGCCGACTCGGGCGAGTAGAAATCAACTCGTTTCAGACACACGAGTAGAGTTTGGATAAAAAGTTACTCGAGATCCTACTCGAGTAGGGAGTAACTTTTGATCCGAGTAAAGTCGAGTTCTTTTTGCTATACTGCAGTTCTACACGCCTAACTCGAGTTCTTCTCTCGAGTTTTAAAAGAAAACTCGATTATTTTTAAATACTTGATTTGTACTCGCCCAACTCGGCTTCCTACTCGCGAGTTTCACGAGTAAACTCGATTTTTTGGGTGAGGTTGAGTTCCACTCGCCCAATTCGAGTTGTACTCCCCCACTCGAGTTTTACGAGGGTGGGAGAAATTACAGAAATACAGTCCAGTCCCGTACCCGGCACCCCAAAAGTTCGTTCCGCTTGGGTCCGACACTTTTTTAACCCAATTTTCGAAGTTTTTTTCAATTGTGTTTTTACAGTCTGATAGCAAATATCGTGAGGATTCCGATTTTGCCGATCGTTTTTCAAAAACATATATTTTTGGCTCTAAAAGACCAAAACCCGCTAACCGGCACCCTTTTTAAAAATATGGTGCCGGTTAGCGGGGTTTTGGTCTTTTAGAGCAAAAATATTAGGTTTTTGAAAAACGATCCGCAAATCGGAATCCTCACGATATTTGCTATCGACTGTAAAAACACAATTGAAAAAATACTTCGAAATTGGGTTAAAAAAAGTGTCGGACCAAGGCGGGAACGAACTTTTTGGGGGCCGGGTTAGCGGGACTCGACTGTACGTTCAAGAGGTATGTTCAAGACTGTTGCTTCAGAAATTGAAAAAGCAATCCGCTATCGGTAGACAACACATGAGATTTTTGACGAAATCTAACAACGATTATAGAAGAAATAAAGTACAAAACAGTGGACTCACTTTGTAACGCGACCCTTCAAGTTCACTCCCGTCTAGGGTCCGACCATTTTTAAACTGAATTTTTGTAAAGTTTTGGCGGAAATGGTTTTTCAGTCCAGTCTGAATATCGTAAAGAATCCGATTTCACCAGTCGTTTCTGAAAATAAAAATCGTTTTGCAGATTAGATCCGCGGTTATCGCTACAACGACGCCCTATTGTGAAAAAGAGGTCGCGTTATAGCGGCAACAGCGGATCTTGTTGGCAAAACAATTTTTATTTTCAGAAACTACTGTAAAATCAGAATGCTTACGATATTTAATACTAGAAGTGCGGATTAATTTCGACAAAATTTCTCAAAGTTGGTCTTAAAACGGTCTGACCTAAGCGAAAAAAAGCTTGAAGGGGTAGCGCTAAAGAGAAGGTGGCGATGCGCTTGACTTTATGAATAGAAAGCCTTTATTGCTCTTGATACGAAGATACTAAACAACAAAAACCTTTTTATACTGAACACTGTTTCAAGAAGCTACATCTCGAAAAACTTCTTATAGGCAACCAGGGAAGCAGTGGACGCTATGCAGGCAACGCCAATGCCAATCATCACGACGCTCTTTGTGGTCCAAAGCTCAGCTCGAAGACGCTCCTAATTTATCAAAGCATAAGTTATGTAAAAAAATGAATTTTAAGAAATATGCATATAGAGTTTGTGGAGTAGCTATTCTTTAATTCTTTTACTGCAGTCAAGGGGTGAATCAAGTAAGCTACCGTATTATCCTTCATAATTAACCCGGCCTAATAAATTTTCAACCCCTCCAAAACGAAAAAAGTTGAGGTCAATCTCGAGATATTCGGGTAAAAATTCAAAACCTGAAAAGCTGAATCGGCAGACTCGTGGAGTTAAGAAAACGCGAGAGACATATTTGCAAATATTTTATCTGCGCTGGGATATGGTTTTAAAATTCGAGGGAGATTTTATTAGCAGAGGCGTAGCCAGAAATTTCTGACAGGGGGGGGTTTCATCAGGCCATTTTTAGGCCTTTTTACCTACACCGTTTTTCAAATTTTCGAGGCCATTTTACCTACACCATTTTATGAAAAATCTGACGGAGGGGTGCTCGTGATACACCCCCCCCCCCTAGCTACGCATATGATTATTAGAGACGGGCTTTTTTTTTCAAGGAAAATACGATTCATTTCTACGAACAATGACCGGAACAAAAATAATTTCTGAAGATAAAATATCATGGCTCTAAAAAAATTTTTAGTTCACTGGATTTTCAATGCTGTAAAAATAGTATTGACTGCACCTCGAAAATCACAATTACAACTCACCTCAATCAAAAGGTCTTCTAGATCAGCATTCATTTTCAGTAGAATAAAATTGTGAAATTGGACGTCAAAATATTAGTCGAGGGTATTGACTGTGAGGCAAAAACTTTGCAGCTTCCATTAGTGTTTCCAGTGGCAGCATGGTGTTGGTCAGCTATAGGCTACAGGACAAAACCTGTAATTTTTTGAGATACTCTAATTACGGCCAACTTCGCAAGTTTTTTTCAGAAAGATCAAAAGAAATTAAAAACAGAGCCCACTAAGCCACGTAACAAAACAAATAATTCCATTTAGACAACGCCTTCGAATTCATGCCAAATAAAAATTAGAATAATGACGGTCAAGACTGTTTTGATACCTCAGTCTTTCAACCAAACCAAACGGCCGATTTCTGATTGTTCGGATAAAAAAATCAGCATGTTTGATTTTTACACATTTGCAGTTTTCGGTCCGTAAAAAGAAAAACGATCATCTTTTATTTTTTTTTACAAGAAGTGCTAATATTTTATTTTCCTATCCTGTTTTTTGTAAATTCATGCTAGAAAAATTAACTACTAGCATATACAGCTTATGACCTTTTTCATAAATAAAAAGTCATCTTGAAATCTGCAAACTGGTTATCGAAAATGTAACAAGTTAGAAGGAGATTGGGCAAAAAAGATAAGATCATCGGTTAAAATTGTTGTAAGCCATTTAAAGGGGCTTGCGGGATTTAAAGAATCGAAAATGTATAATTCAGTTAGATAAGTCGAAAACGAATGATGATTGTGTTCAGTGAGTCATCCGGAAGAATCAAAGTTTCAATAAAAATTCTAATCCCGCTGTACCGAGTAGCAACTCAATGAGCTCGATCCCGACTTGAAATTCAATTTGGCCATTCACTTCATCAGGCATGAGCGCATGAGCCATGTAGCTGGTTTGTGTGTAAGATGTCTTCAGATCGATGCACTAAAACAACAATCAATTTCACCTTTCAATTTAAAGAAAATGAAAAGTAGTCACCCGGATCTTGTAACTGCCACCGTCGCAGATGACTTCCGAAACCACATTCACCTTAGCGGACCAATTAGCGTTCTTTCGACAATTGGCTTGGAGCAACACGTCAAAGAAACCTTTGCTGCTTCCCGGGAATGAAGTTTTTCGCAAAGTCAAGGTCCTGAATACAACGTAAAGACATTTTTTAGATGATGAAAATGAAAAAATTATTAGGTTAGATAAAAGTACCATAACATTTCCTTGCCATTAATCGAAATAAGCTTGGCATCAGAGGCTTCTTCTTCTAGCTCAAAAACGTCCAAATTTGCTTTTATCGACAGAACGTCCATTGCGACTAACTAAACTAACAATATTAATTACATCAAGCTGAATAGTTTGGAGACAAATAATGTTGTATGAAAACAGATAAGGTTGGAAGAAGTTGGCAGGTGGTGCTTTTATCAGAAAAAATACGGTGGCCACAACAGCGAGGATTCAAAATTTTAACAAAGAAATGAAATAGCGATAAAATTTCAATTTTAAAGTTTGAAAAAGCTCGTGTTTTTGGCCGGTTGTTTAACAGTGATCAAAGTTTAACTGAAAAAGAAGGTGCAAAACCAGGGTTGCTTAACCAAGTTGGACCGGTTTAGGTTTAATTGACCGGAACAGAAAACAGTGTACGAAAAACGCCGCTAACCGAAAACCTGGTAGAGCTGAATTCCCGTTAATTAACGACAAAAGTTAACTGTGAACCGATCACAGGCCGTTTAACCGGCTGAAATGAAACTGAAAAAAAGGTCGAAAACAGGTATGCCAATACGCGGTTAACCGAAAACGGGATAGGACTAAATTAACCGTAACCTTCCAACCTAGTAAAAATTTGACAACTGATAAAAAAAATCCGTTCAAAAGACTTGTTGAAAATAAAATGTCCCTCAATGGGTTTCTCTGCAAGATAAACAATTTTTTAATTTTCTCAGTTTAGGGTCTTATTGAATTATGCCACATACCGTATTATCTCTAATCAGCGCCGCTCTCTAACCAGCGCCCCCCTCTACTTTGAAGTGCTGTATATAAGGGTGAGGAGAATTTTTCGAAGCAGGTTTTCGCATTCAGTTGTAGAAGCTCGTCGAGTGGAGGATCAAACCTGCTGAAGTTAGTTATACGAAAGTGGCATTCGAGATCAAGTGTGTGTGTGTAAATATGGATTGATTGTCATGAATTTGTGTTATCTAGTGGAACTCTGGAAGGTGAGGATCGAATAACAACTTTGCTGAGGCTGCGCGTAGAAATTCCAGGATGCTCTGGAGTGGAACATCCCACCGTCGGTCGACTTCTGGCAGATTGAAGAGGATTCAGAGGATTCTGTTATTGTTTCGCTTGTTGTCATAAAAAAAAATAGAGTTAGTTTATAGCAAAATATTGGCACTTTTGAAGTTAGAAAAATCGCGAACGGGACAAAATCAGTCTTTTTATACTGACCGGACACAATTGTCCCTATTATATGAACCGGACACAATCAGTCTCGGACACAATTGTCCCTCCCATACTTGCCGGACACAATTGTCCCTTTTATATAAGCCGGACACAATCGGTCATTTTATACTAGCCAGACATGATTGTCCATTTTGTATATGCCGGACACAATCGGGCCGGACACAACTGTCCGTGTCCGATCGTCGAACTAACCTGATTGGATACCTTCGCTGACTGGCTCACAATTTCGTGATGGATCAATATAATTTTTTTTCCTTAGTTATGTTATTGTTTCGATTTGCTGTTCTATAAGAAACACCAATAAAATTAGTTACAGCAAGATAAGTGCATCTTGAAAATCACAAAACTCACAAGTCGGACACAGTTGTCCTTAATATATGAGTTAGACACAAAAGGTCATAGACGCAATTGTTTCTATTATACTAGGCGTACACAATTGACCCTTCTATAAAAAACCGGACACAATCAGTCATTTTAGTCATGCAGGACACAATTGTCCGTGCCCGGTAAAAATTAGTTCATTTATAAAGGCCAGAAACAACTGTCGCTACGGTCCCGGGAACAAACGGCGCCGGAACAAATGACACGTACCGTGGATTAACACCATAGGGCATGGACCACCTGGGGAAGTACTTGTTGTAGTCATGCAGGACACAATTGTCCGTGCCCGGTAAAAATAAGTTCATTTATAAAGGCAGAAACAACTGTCGCTTTTGTAAGAGCCGGGAACAAACGGTCACCGGGAACAAATGGCCATTTTTCACATGCGGGAACAAGTGTCCTTTTATACGATCCGGGAACAAAACGGTCATTTTATATATGCCGGGAACAAACGTCCCTTTTATATAGGCCGGAACAAACGGTCCCCGGGAACAAACGGCGCCGGGAACAAATGACACGTAACGTTATTGGATGCCCTTCACCTTCAGTTCAAAAAATTTTTAGTGTGAAGCCTTCACCTTCGACTTCAGTTCGAAGTTTTCCCCCTCTGACTCCTTCACCTTCACCTTCAGTTCAAAAAAATTTTCGTGTGAAGCCTTCACCTTCGCCCTTCACATGAAATTTTTTTGGCCATCTTCTGAAGGACCTTCGCCTTCAATGAAGACCTTCATTGAAGGGTTAACAACCCTGCAATACAGCCCTAAATCTCTTAAATATGTTTTGGCGGGAATTCAAAAAATATTTTTTGAATTTTCCTTAATTTTTTACCTTGGGGGACCAAGGCAAATTGAAAAAAGAAAATTTTCTATTTTTCGGAAACCAAAGTGTTTCCGTGCCGTTTCAGAGCACGAGAAACAATATGAGACGGGTCGTTTCCCTTTCAGGAAAAGTAAATTTTTCGCTAGCTGGGGGGATTCTATAGTGTTACCAAATTTTTTTAAGTCATTTTATGATTTTACGGGAGCGTTTGAAAAATTGTTAAAAATTACGAACACTTGTTCTCAAAATAGCGCTAGTTTTTAAATTGGCGCATAACTATTTTTACCGCTTTGAGCCGGTTGGCCAAAATTTGGCCAATTCAGAATTTAACTATTTTGAGATTTTTTCTGCCATTCTTACTTATTCCTAGTTGTCATTAGGGTTCGACATATGTGGTTAAAAAACCACATGTGTGGTTTTCGCGCGTTTTGCGCAAATTTTAACATTCAAAAACCACATAAAAAACCACATGTGGCTTTTCATGTGGTTTTTTTTCACCTTGTATTTTTGTGGTTTTTTTGTGGTTTTTTGATGTGGTTAAAAAACCACATGCTTTTTTATGTGGTTTTTTTGTGGCTATTTGTGGCTTTTTGATGTGGCTAAAAAACCACATCTCTTATTTCATTTCTGATACTCTTTTAAACAGTTTTTTTAACTTTTCATCGACATTTTCTTTGATTTTCTTGCATTGTAACACACACTTCCTTGAAAAGAGCCAGAGTATTTATCAATTTTTGTTTTATTGTAGCACGGATTTTTTAAAACAAAATGCTCATTTGCCTATATTATCTGAGAATATTATGCCATGCGCAAAGACATTGACTCGGAAACTTGAAAGCGCTGTACTTAAAGCTAAATCATCGTCTTTGAAAGATGTTTATGAAATAATGAAGAAAAATGGATGCGCTTTCACCGTTGATTTCTGTCAAAAGGGTGCCGATTACATGGCGTTGACTGGACATTTTCTCGATAGCTGGTATGTTTCACAGAAACAAAAATCTTTTAATCAACAACATTTTTGAGGAAACTTAAATCTTTTGTTGTGTCTTTTCTACCTTTTCCTGCAGAGATTACTAAAAATAGAATCGAAGTCAAAAATTTTGAAGCAATATTAAAACCTTTGGATGACTTAATCAGAGAATTAGAGGTAATCAGTAGTTGTCTATAATTTGGTCTGCAACCGATGATTTAGGGGGAGAACTACATAACGTCCAGCCTTATTTTACCAAACGTTGCCTTGCTAGAGCATACCTTGACTAATTTAATCGAAAACAATTCTTTTTTAAGATCTCTAGCGAAAGCTGCCCTTGAAGCGCTTGAGAAGAAATTAAAAGGAATAAATAAAAACATGGTTTATTGTTCCGCTTTTGTCGACCCTCAAATACGATCGCAGTTAGGTACATTATGCGAGAAAGTCCCACGTTGGAGCATGAATGAGGTTTGAGTAGCTTTTGAAAATTTTCAAAATAAGTTCTTAAAGTATTAAGATAATGGATGCTGTCAAAAAAGAGGCTCAACTTTCACAGAGCCAGAGTATTTATCAATTTTTGTTTTATTGTAGCACGGATTTTTTAAAATAAAGCCAGGGTATTTAATGAGTTTTTTGCATTGCGAGAACTGAACGAAGCGTAATAATATTCGAAATGTGTTCATCTGTAAATCTGTTTCTTAGTTCATGCTTGATCCAACGCAATGCCGAAAAAACCCTTTCACTTGGAGCTGAAGAAGCAAGAATGCAAAAAAACTTCTTAGCTATGATAGCTAATATCAGAAGATCCTTAAAAAAAAGGATTAATAACGTGAAATAACTGCATTAATATAATTTTTCATATGTTTTCCAAAAATGAAGAGTTGATTCAGTTGGTGGAAGATGGCAATATTTTTCAATCTCAGCACTTAGTTGGGGAGAAGCTGACTCTGCACTACCAAAGTAAACACGTCGCGGAGGATTTTTGTCTTTGCTTAATGTCTTTGCGCATGGCATAATATTCTCAGATAATATAGGCAAATGAGCATTTTGTTTTAAAAAATCCGTGCTACAATAAAACAAAATTGATAAATACTCTGGCTCTTTTCAAGGAAGTGTGTGTTACAATGCAAGAAAATCAAAGAAAATGTCGATGAAAAGTTAAAAAAACTGTTTAAAAGAGTATCAGAAATGAAATAAGAGATGTGGTTTTTTAGCCACATCAAAAAGCCACAAATAGCCACAAAAAACCACATAAAAAAGCATGTGGTTTTTTAACCACATCAAAAAACCAAAAAAAACCACAAAAATACAAGGTGAAAAAAAACCACATGAAAAGCCACATGTGGTTTTTTATGTGGTTTTTGAATGTTAAAATTTGCGCAAAAACGCCGAAAACCACACATGTGGTTTTTTAACCACATATGTCGAACCCTAGTTGTCATACTAAAATGCAAAAATGTGCTTTAAAATATGGATTTACGAGACGCTGGCAAAAGAGGGTTAAGGGTTAAGTTTCGTTTCTAATTTGTTAGTTTTTGAGTTGGCAGTCCTGAATAATCACTGAGCACATTTACTTATTTTATTGTGCCCGAGAAAAATAAATTGTTATTTCATATAATTGTCGATTTTTATTTTATAAATATATCTTTTCTATTTCTCTGGTTATCATCAAGATGCAATTAGCCAGTCAAATGGTTGGCATTGGTGAGGAGATCCCTCCCCACCACCATCCTCATCACTTCATTGGTGCCTTCTATGATTTGGTGGACACGGCTGCAAATACAAATAAATTAATTTAACAACATTTGATAGAAAGTGTTGACCAGTCACGGAGGTATTGTTGCATTGGATAGTCCTTCAGGATTCCATAGCCACCAAACATCTGAATGGCCATATTGACCACCTAAAATAATATAAAAGACTATTCGTCAAATAAATAAATGTTAGCGAACATTAAAAGCTTCTTCAGTAGCATAATACTTGGACATGGCACTCATAGATGCTGTAGTGTGGTTTATTTATTAATAAACAAAAATATTAATGAGGTCACACCTGCATGAGGAGTGTTCTCAGTCAAATGCTTGGCTGCTTCACGAACAATAAGACGGGATGTGATCAATTTAGTCGCCATCTCTGCCAGTTTGAATTGATTCCACTGGAACTCGGCCAGAGGTTTGCCAAATGCTTTTCGAACCTAAAAATGATTATCAGTCTTCGGGTTAACTATGAGAACCTCTGCACGATTTTACCCGCACGCAAAAGTCCACCGACCTTCAAATGTTCAATAGCCAGATCGAGACTCATTTGGGCAGCACCCAGAGAGCAAGCTCCGATATTAACACGCCCTGAATTGTGGCATATAGAAGTGGAACGAAATTTGAATCCAATATTGCAAACCTCCATTCAATCCAGCCATAGCAATACTGAAGCCTTGGTTCTCTCCTCCAATCCGGTTGGAAATAGGCACTCGAACATCTTCAAATGTGATAATTCTGGTAGGTTGTGTGCACCATCCTAGCTTGCGCTCGTCTTTTCCTAAGTGAAATCCGGGCATGTCGGGTGTCATCAACAAGCAGAAGATGCCTTTTGGTCCTGGTTGTCCCTGCAAATATCACTCGTAAAACTAAAGTTTAATCCACAGAGTAAGCAAAACCTCATGACGCATCATGACCAAATAGCTGAAGACAAAATTGTAAATGTTTATATTTCTCTATCTGGTTTGTTTGACTTAGGTTCAATCCTGCCTAATTTTTCGCCTTTCACTCGTTGAAACGAAAAAAACCCTACACTTGAGAACTGCCACTACCACTGATAAAGGCTTTTGAGCCGTTGACTATGTAGTGGTCCCCATCTTTTTTGGCAGAAGTACGCAATGCAGCAGAATCAGAGCCGGAATCAGGCTCAGTCAGGCAGTAAGAGGCGAGTTTGTTGAAAGAAGCCAGGTCTGGAATGTACTTTTTCTTGAGTTCCTCACTTCCATACTCATCAATCATCCATGGAACCTGAAACAGAGGGTGGACGGACAGGTCTATGAATTTTTTTGAAGCTTGCCATGTTGTGAACACTGATGTATGCCGCTGTGCTGGTGCAACCAGCTGCAAGTTGCTCAAACACCAAAGCTGAGTCAAAACTGAAAAAATGAAAATTATAATGAATAGTCTTCACTGAGGTAATAATCGATTGGTTTTTTTTTGTATTACCTAAATATTGGAAGAAAACTAGCCAAACCATCCGAACATTGGTTTTGGGGGCTTGGAAAGGCTGAACTTGTTTGTAGTGGTGGGATTCTGAGTGATTGAGCGCGTCCGAGTGCTATTCTGGTACGCGAATTCGCTTTTTCGCAAACATTTAACCCCCGCCCCTCTGGTGAATCACTCAAAAAAGTTTTCATTGACTTTTGGTCACTTTGGCATGGGATTCTGATTCCGATTGAACTTATTTTCGGACTGTGAAAACCGTATTCCCGCTAAATTTTGACTTTGTGTGATTTTGAACTTACCGTTATTTTTACATTTTTGCCTATTTTTGATATTATGACGCGTCTAATATAAAACGCCTCCATTTAAGTTTTTTTATTTATTTTTGACTTTGGGGGGTGAAAAAGCCATACCAATTTTCCAATGAAATTTTACCGATTAAGACCAGCACCACCGAACTTGTCATCACAATAAATTGCGCCAAAGCCAACTTCTCCTATAATTAATTTCATCATATTTTTATGAGACATCCAATGTTTATGTTACCTGCTTTTTTCAAAGCGTCCATTGGAAGCTCACCCTACACAACATAATTCTTGTTAAAAAAATTGATTTTGTACTTAAAATTTACCTTGGCATCATATTTGTCCATATTTGGGTAAAGTTCTTTTTGAGCAAAATCTTTGGCCATTTTTTGAATTTCAATTTGTTCAGAAGTTAGTCCGAGGTGGCTAAAGAAAATTTCTAGGAGCAATTGAAAATTTATTCCAACATATGAACTTACGATCAGCTACATAGCTCCTTTGTCGCTTACTCGATACACTTGCATTGTATTGTTTGAGGATAAGACCAGCATTTGCTGAATTACGTAGGGAAAAGGTCTTGCAAAGTGAGAATGCCATAGCCCGTTTACTTTAAACCAGCAGATTAACAGTAAAATTTTAATTTATGACTTCAATGTGTTTGGTAAAAAGTAGAGGTATGAAATTTCCCTGAGAAATTAAAAGTTAAAGTTAAAAGTTTTCCTTTTACCGAAAAATGGCACTTTTTATGAGCTTGTTGAGACATTTTAAAATAGTTACATATTTCCGAATTTTAAGGTGATGAATTATTAGAGGTTACACGTTATTAAAATAAAAATAGGTACCGCATTTCCTCTATTAACTCCACACCTTCTACTTTGAGGACCTATATCTCAGCCCAGAGTCAATATTTTGGAAAGCTGTTCATCGCATTTTCTCAATTCCTACGAGCTATACCGATTCCACTTTTTAGATATTGGTTGAGCAACCGAAAATCTTGAAAGCAACCTTAAATTTTTCCGATTTTTGAGGGGTTGAAAAATAAATTGGCCGGCCCGTTTAATACAGATAACACGATATATAGCTATAAAAGACTGGTAAGATACCGATTCGTGTCCATTTTGACCTAGCTTCTTAACTCCTACGAGCTCCACCGATTCCACATTTCGAATTCTCACCAAAAATCTCGAGATCGACCTATAGTTTTTCTGATTTTAGGGGTTTGAAAAATAACTCCACATGTGGAGCTATTAGAGGAAATAAGGTAACATTTGAAAAAGTATATAGAGAGCATGTCCAAAGCAATGCTAATACATGTAGTATTTGGCCCACACCATGTCATTTATTGTTTCAATCAAAAAGCAAAATAATTTAAAAGGTATGTCGTCTGATAACTATTTTCAAACAAAATAGAACGTGACCAGCAACACAAAGAAGTTATACACATCAATAGGAACTAACTGCCGATCTGAAGTCCCCCATCAGCACGTGCTCTATTTCTCTATACGGAATGTGAAGGAGAGGGATGGGATGAGACTATTGCAGCACCTTTTAATCGATTAATGGTCGGAGAAACAAAGAACACACAACAGGACACAGCAAAAAATAATCTTTTATCATTTACTAAGAATGGAATCAATCAAAAACAATAAAAACTACCGGCCAGAGAACGCTCAATTTCGGGTACTACTAATACTTTCTAGTAGCACCTTTCAATGAAAATTTACTTGGTTGAAGGAGATAAACTTTTATTCCGCTTTTTCTCAACCAAAAAGCATTATTGATAAAGCAGGCAATATTTAGAACGAGTAAACACTAGGTTGGGACATGGTTAGTTATGACTCAGTCAACTGTGAGGTTTCATCAAATCAGGTCCGCAATTGGGGGAGGGGGGGGGTGGTCATAGAAGTTAAGTTGATAACCAATACATATAGAGCCGGAGTTTTTACCCTCTCCTGACCGCTAAAATTAGCAAAATTAACCCCAACCTATTTTTTTTGAAAAAGTTGTAGATATGGAACTGCAGCCAACAACCAAATAAATTTTTTCGCAAATAGACTTTTTCGAAAAAATTACAAAAATCAGAGAAAGCATAATATTTTTTCAGGAATATATTTTTGAGAGTGTTTACCGTATTCACTCTATTTATCGCCCACCCTCTAATAAACGCCCACCCTTAAGGATCTATATCTCAATTTAAAAAAATTATTTTGCAAATCTGTTTTTTGCGTTTTCTTAGTTACAATGAGTTTATCTGATTCCACTTTTTCAATTTTGGTTGAGCACCCAAAAATCTAAGAATCGAAATATTTTTTTCCGATTTTTTAAGGGTTGAAAAATAAACGCCCATGGGCGATTAAAAGAGTGAATACGGTATGCATGATAATTATCGATTTGTTTTGATTTGATTAATGAAAACCTGCCTCACCAGAACAGTTGCTATTTTAAAATTTTCCGGGTTTTTGGAAAATTTTAAATTTTATTCGTATAATTCAACAACCCTAGTTTTATTAAAGTGAAAAAAAGTGTAAAAAATGTCTGTATTTTTTCGCCAATTTGTACTGCGAAAATGCAGAGATGTTCATCAATATTATTGCTTTTGTGAGATTACTTTATTGGGTCAAACAACAAATAAAAAGAGAACAGTTTCAAAAATGTTCAAGATAAAGCTGAGGAAGCTAAAGCACCACACAACATTGGTTTAAGAGTCATCAAAAGATCATCGATTTTGTCTTTACAGTCAAGTTAACATCTTTTGAAGGTGGGTAGCCTCCAGTTCGGATGCTCTGGAATTTCTGGAACAAACTGATTGCACGGAACATGTCCAATATAGCATTCTTATCCAAATTGGGCAGCTAAAATTCAATTAGTACTAAAAAGTTAAAATTGTTTTAAAAGGGCTATTGCCGTCTCCGACAACAGTTGTCCCCGCTAATTCAAAAAAATTCCTAATCATTGAGCTTCTGTACGGATTTTTCAACTTTGTTTCTAACAAAACTTTGACTTAAATTAAATTCTAGGCATGGTTTTTGTTAGAAACCAAGTTGAAAAATCCGTACAGAAGTTCAATGATTAGGAGAAAATTTTTGAATTGGCGGGGGACAATCCAGAACGCTTGGCCGTAAGTAAGATATTGTCCACTTGGTTTATGGAATATCCGATTTTATTTTGCTGAATTGCTGTTTTTGAATCAAATTTAGCAGTGCTTTTGAAACTTTTTTAAATTTCTAAATTGGGCATCCCACTTACAACTGTGACCGGGATCCTGACTGATAGCCGGTCTCGGGATTATGTATTTTAAAAATCGCGTTCCCGATTCGGATTCATGCCCCAACGTTTCTTAAAAAGTCGGGATCGGGATCCCAGCTCCATCTCTAGTAAAAATATATAAAATAATTATTAAAAATGAACTTTTAACATTTTGGAAAAGAGTGTAATGGCTCTATCACAATTGTAAATGTAAATGGAAGTGTAAATGTTTTTGGTATCGTGAACACCCACAATACGAATGTAAATGTAAATGAAAATTGAAAACAAGCATTTTCAGAGAATACTAAAAGTGCTTTATTAATGACGACAAGTTGAACACTAGTTATAAAAACTTATAAAATTGGTATTTGGTATTAAATAAAAGTGAGGATAAGTGAAAAGTTTTCATTTAAATTCGTATTGTGAAGGTGTAAGTGTAAATGTAAATGTTATTGGTATTGTAAAGACCCCTCACATTTACACTTACAATTGTGATAGAGCCATAACCAAAAAATGCTTTTTTAAATCGACCAGTTCGCCTTAGCTAGGGCTATTCATAAAACTGGCAGAAAATAATTTGAAAAAAAAAGTAAGCTAAGCGCAGTCGAGAGCCGATGAAATTAATTGGCATGTTAATTATGAAATAAACCTGAATATCGCCTCCATATCCATTTCCAAGTGTAGCACTCAACATTTTTATCATTTCCTCAAATAAAATAGCGTGGAATTCTGCTGGCGAAGAATTGTCAATGAACAGCTGATGGAGATCAGCCACAGCTTCTTTCAATTCCCCTCTTACAGCATGTCGTTTGAAGGTGTAGAACTTGTAGAGCAGCACCAGTTCAGGGGTGGTTAGAAAGGTATCAGACATGGCATCGAAGATTCTCATTTGGGCAATGCACTCCGGATCCGCATTTATGAGCACCTTATGAGACACCTGATCAATCAGTTCATGAGAACCGTTGCGAAGTGCCCAGCCAAGAGAAGTGCTCCATTCCTTTTCACGGAGAAACCTCAAAAATATTTGCCAATTTCACCAAAAACATAAAGAGTAATTCAAGAACGGCTAAAAGTATTTGCTCTTTTAGTCATCGCTTCATCCACCCCCCCCCCATCCATTATTTTGGTATGTAATGGGAGTAACAAGATTTTGCTTGATACCCCTCTGATTTAGCCACATCCATCTGGGCTGCTACATAGACACACGGTCAAAACTATGAGGGGACCAAGCGAAAATGGCGCTGCTGAAGTTATAGTTATACCAGCGAATCGATTTTTTTCGTTAAAAGATCTTTGTGTTTCCTGGACCTTAAAAAACTTTCTTCAAACTTTTTTTCCGCTTTAAAACGGCAAGAAGCACTGGATAAGAGGAGATTTTTAATAAAAAAATTATAAAATGTTTTTTCCCAAATGTCTTTTTTTTTTAATTTTTTTAGACTTTTTCAGTACTGGTGAAATTCAGTTTTTGAATAAACATTTTAATTTACTGGTGAATTTTTTTTCACTTCATTTATTAGACTTTTGAGGTCGCAATTCGATTTGAGCCTTCTTGAATTTTTCCTGTAATTCAAGAAAAATTTCCATTTCTTTTTAAACATTTTAAAAACTCACTTCATAGTTACAGCTCTGGTCAGATCATTCTTAGCATTCACCAATCATACTTTCCACACATCAAAATGATTCTCTCAGCTAGCTGAGTGTTGCCCTGCCAATCAAGCTCAGACACTCTCTCCTCTAGCATTTGAACCACCTCCTCTGCTCCACTAGCCATTAGGTAATCAGCAGCTATCTCCCACAACTCTTTAGTGGAGAAGAGGGAGGAAGCGTACTCAACCAAAATCCTGGTTCGCAAGCCCATTTGAGAGCTGCTCGAGAATATGTCGTTTCCGAGTACAGATGGGTCATGATAGTAGAGCAGGTCTATTAGATGGGTTGCAAACCACCAGGAAGAGGACCCACACGAGCAAATCTTTCTGAGAGCCTCCAAACAGTCCAGGGAGAGGATGGAGAACAGAGTCTTGTCCAGTACTGGCAGATCATCCTTTGACTTCTCACTAAAAGCGAAAAGATCCTGAAATTTTTCGTTTGGTATTATCAAATTTAGTGAAAAGTGGAACTTTACCATAAGTTGACCTATTGCCTTGGTCCCCCAAGGTAAAATATCGGGTATTAAGGTATCCTACCGCGTTTTGATCACTGGAGCTTGGCAAAAAGGTCTCTATATGTATTTTTGGTCAAGAGTCTTGCTCGGAATTATGTCTAAGGTAAGTGAGTGCGCGCATCTCTAACCAACCAAGCCCCCTGCGCCCCGAAGGGGGCGCAGGGTGCTTGGTTGCTTAGGGTTGAGATGCGCACACCCACATACCTTAGTCACAAATCACTCGAAAGTGACTCTGGCTGCATGAAAACAATATGCATACCAGAGTATCTTTATGCGGTAGGCCCCAGCTAACAAAACTATGTTCAAATCCCATCTTTTTTGGTATTGTTAAAGATATCCAGGTACCTTTTGGTTTATCTAGCTCGGGGGACCAAGGCAATTGGTCAAATTATGATTACCAAAATTTTTTGAAAACCCATTTTTTAGCGCGGAAATTGTTTGGAAACTACCTTTTTAACGGTTTTAGCGTATAAAAATTACTTAGAAAACGTCTAAACAATATTTATAGTTGACCAAAAAAGGCCCCCCCAAGTAAACAAGTGCCTGGGGTACTTATGCTGTTTGGGACCGACCGTCATTTTTTTGATTTTTCTTTCATTTTGAGACTAGAAATAATATAAATAATTTTTATTTACACTATTTAATATACACTATTTAACACTATTTAACACAACAAAACGGCCAAACAATTTGTGCAATAAAATCAAAAAAATGACGGTCGGTCCCAAACAGCATAAGTACCGTGCCTGGAAAGTAACCTCAGCAATTTTGCCGATTTGATGTGGTT
Organism: Ditylenchus dipsaci; assembly: GCA_004194705.1. Classification (NCBI taxonomy): domain Eukaryota; kingdom Metazoa; phylum Nematoda; class Chromadorea; order Rhabditida; family Anguinidae; genus Ditylenchus; species Ditylenchus dipsaci. The sequence continues at coordinate 1,149,506 of SADC01001112.1, read as the reverse complement.
TAGCAGCGGGATGACAGAAGAGCACATAAGCAGGCAGTAGTTCGTACCAGTTGATGGCTAGGGTCTGGGAACACTTCATGAAAGCTACTTTTTGACCACGCAGAATGGCGTAGATGAAGTTGAGGTTGTCGTGCTGACGTAACATTCCTGTTTGTACAAGTTCACGGATTTCCTGCAAAGCATTTTTTATAGAATAAAAATAAACTGGAAATGAAGTGCTTTCTCGAAAGTCTGAATTTTACCAGAAAGTTTATATTGGCATTTCTGGGTTTTTGTTTAATTTATTAAATTTTTTGCACTAAAATTTAGCCCTGAATCTTAGCTAAAAACCCTACCAAATAATTTGAGCAAATATTCAGAGGTTTGAAAAAACGCCAATTTTTTTTAAATGTCTAAATCTCTAAATATCTCTAAATATCTTAAAATTATTCAGCGGAGTTTAATAGCTCATTAGAAATCCAAGATTCAGGGATAAATTCAATAAAGCACAATAAAAATTTTAAGGAAAAATGGCAATATAAAAGTTGAAGGCGGAATTTGGCAATTTACTAGTGAAATTCAAATTTTTGAGGAGCGACTTAACTTATGTCATTAGAAATTAGGCTATGTTGAATCCTTCTAAAATGCCATCCCCTCAAGTTCATTCCCGCAAACGGTCCGAAAAATTTTTACCTCAATTTTTTGGAGTCCTTAGCTAGAATTGATCCCATACAGTCGAACCTCCAAATAACGATCACCCTCATTAACGATCACCGCAAATTTTTTTTTGGTCTACCTTAACTAATTTCACGATTAACGAACACTCCCATTAAAGGACCATGGTTTTTGCGCGCAGCGGCACACGCAAAATTTGGATTGGTGGGGGACACTTCTCTTTCGTCTATCAGTGTGCTCTTTCGAGTCATTAAAAACGACTCCAAAGAGTACACTGAGAGACGAAAGAGAAGTGTCCCCGCCAATTCAAATTTTGCGTGTGCCGATGCGCGCAAAAACCATGGTCCTTTAACGATCACCTGAGGCCTGTCCCTAGGGTGATCGTTATCGGGAGGTTTGACTGTAGTATATTCTAAAAAATCACAGGGATTCCAGTTTTCTTTCTAAAATTCACAACAGTTTTGTTAATAGGACCTGCTGTTCCCGATATAGCCCCAAACTAGAGTTGTGAAACGTTCAATTGACCGCAAAATGTTTTGACCAGTCAATTTAACAATTCTAACGAATCCCTATATTCAAACAAACAATATTAAATGTTTGAGTCCGTCCTAACGGACACTGGTCTGCCCTGAGCCTAACCACATTCCTAGGCAAAAAAGTAAGAAAAATATGTTTAGTCTGCCCTAAGGCTACCTATTTGGGATAGGGCCAACTTTTTAATTTGTATCTTAAACCAGACTTACTCGCTGTCCCTCGACAAATTCATCGCAGTTGGTGCGATCCCTCTGCAGGCCGGTGTCTATTTTTTGAAAAATCATGGCCATCTTCTGGAAAGCGCCATCAGTCTCATATTTTGAATGGAATTTGAGAAGATTGGAAGCTGATTTAAAGTCGCCGGAGAGTACTTGTTGGATCAGCTAAAAGTAAAGCGATCTCCAAAATAATTGAAATAGCTGATGAAATTTACAGCATTCCAGTAGAGCTCATGTCGCTCTGGTTTCTCGTTACTTTGCATGCAGGAGATCTCCTCCATGACCGTTGCCAATACGTCTGCAGCGGAGGAGAAACACTCTCGACCCCACTCAATAAGGTCCACAACTATTGAGTGGTCTTAACAATTTATTTGATTAGTTTTTCTAAAGAAAGAAACCGAAAGGATTCCTAACTTTATTCCCATAACATTTCAAGGGTGAAATACAGTAGCGGAAAAAAGTATTGCATCAAGCATTGTTTCGTTACGTTTTCAAGATTTTAGGATTTTTTTGCTAGTTATTTTTGATGAGTTTTATAGAACTATTTCATAGCTACAATTTGATAGGTCAAGCTCTTCTTTTTGATTATTCTGAGAAAAGTTATGACCATCAACAAAAAAGTGACAATTTCTACTAGAAATGTTCTAGTCAAAATCAAACTAAATCTAAGAAAAATGGTTGTTTGGTTGCATAAATACTGAATTTTCTTAAAAGTTTGAATATCAAAAGTGACCAGCTAATGCACTTTTTGAAAGTTTAACAATTTCTATACAAAATGACATGTAAGCCTTTTTTTAAGGATTGCACAGGGCTGAGAAACGGACGGTTGAAGTTGAAAGAAGTAAAAATGTCTCAAAATAAGGCAAAAATAGAGGTTTTTTACTTGTTTTAAGAAAAGTCAGTATTTATGCGACCAAACAACCATTTTGTTAGATTTACTTTGATTTTGACTAGAACATTTCTAGTAGAAATTGACACTTTTTTGTTGATGGTCATAACTTTTCTCAAAATAATCAAAAAGAAACCTTGACCTATCAAATTGTAGCTAAGAAGCTAAGAAAATAACTAGCAAAAAACTGCTAAAATCTTGAAAACGTTAACGAAACAATGCTTGCTGCAATACTTTTTTCCACTCCCAGAAATGAGTGGCTTTGCAAATAGCATTGGTGTGCTAACAAAAAATCATTCTTTTTGGCATATTTGTGCTCAAAATGTAGCTGAGATTGCGGGCAATCTTCTTGGTTAAAAATTGTCGTAGAATATTTCAAATTTGGAAAGCTACATAAGGATTTTCAAAAAATATGTGCTCGATGCAATACTTTTTTCCGCTACTGTATGGGGAAAATTTTTGGCCGAACTTCGTCAAAATACAATAAAAATAGCAATGCAACATTTTTCCTTAAAGGACCATGGTTTTTGAACGCGGCGACATTTTCGAAATTTGAATTGGCGGAGGACACCTTTTAACTCCGAAAATATTCAAGTATAAATTTTCAAATGGACGAGACTTTTTTCTGCCCGCTTCTGGCTTTTTTCTGCCCGCTTTTAGCTTTTTTCTGCCCGCTTTTTTGAGTTTATGTTAGAAAAGATTTTTTCTGCCCGCTTTTGGCTTTTTTCTGCCCGCTTTTGCTCGAAAGTGCCCGTTTTTGCTCGAATGTGCCCGCTTTTGGCTTTTTCTGCCCGCTTTTTCTCGAAAGTGCCCGCTTTTGTTTAAATATGCCCGCTTTTTTATTTTTTCTGCCCGCTTTTATTTGAAAGTGCCCTTTTTTGCTACAAAGTGCCCGCTTTTGGATTTTTTCTGCCCGCTTTTGTTAAAAAGTGCCCGCTTTCGCTAAGAAGTGACCGTTTTTGTTTAAATGTGAATGTTTCTCAGTTTTGAAACAGGAAAAACTTATTATTGTTGCCGAAAGACTGATTATTGTAACCGAAAAACTTATTTTTGTCGTCGAAAAAAGTTGTTGCCGAAAGACTGATTTTTGTTGCCGAAAGACTGATTCTTGTTGCCAAAAAAAACTGATTCTTGTTGCCAAAAGTTGTTCTCGACACGAAATTACCAATTTTTGAATTTTTTTGGTCACTTTCGTGTGAAATTCAGAGATGGGGAGAGACCAGATGGCTTGGTACCCATTCCGGAACGGCCAAAAAGGCTAAAATTATTGGTTTTTTGGGGGTTTACTAAAGGGGGAGTAAACGTTTCGAGAAAAATCGATTGAGCGGATCAGATTTCGGGTCCGATTGGCTAAATCGCTCAAAATCGGTACTCTTTTTCCAACCCCCCCCCCCCAATACTCGAATTTTTTAAAGTCCCCAAAGGAAGCGCAGGGTCTTGGTTGGTTAGAGATGCGCTCATTCACTTACCTTAGACATAATTAAGAGCAAGACTCTTGATTAAAAATGCATTTAGAGAGTATTTTTGCCCAGCTCGAGCAAGAAAAATGTGATGAATCACCAAAAATGACCCTAAAATACCCGAAAAAGACCATCTACCCCGAGGGGTGGATGACAAATTTTTAAAATAAAATTCAACTTTTTTTTATTTAGAAGTCTTTAGAAATACTTCTTGTATTGGGGGGGTGGAAAAATGAGTTCGGGATTTGTGGTTTTAGCCAATCGGAGAAATGGGGGGGGGGGAACTAAAGAAGTTTAAAGTTTACTACCCCTTTAGTAAACCCCCAAAAAACCAATAATTTTAGCCTTTTTGGCCGTTCCGGAATGGGTACCAAGCCATCTGGTCTCTCCCCATCTCTGAATTTCACACGAAAGTGACCAAAAAAATTCAAAATTGGTAATTTCGTGTCGAGAACAACTTTGGCAACAAGAATCAGTTTTTTTTGGCAACAAGAATCAGTCTTTCGGCAACAAAAATCAGTCTTTCGGCAACAACTTTTTTCGACGACAAAAATAAGTTTTTCGGTTACAATAATCAGTCTTTCGGCAACAATAATAAGTTTTTCCTGTTTCAAAACTGAGAAACATTCACATTTAAACAAAAACGGTCACTTCTTAGCGAAAGCGGGCACTTTTTAACAAAAGCGGGCAGAAAAAATCCAAAAGCGGGCACTTTGTAGCAAAAAAGGGCACTTTCAAATGGCACTTTTTATACTCCGCCAAACCGTTTGCTTCAAACCGTTTGCAGCAAACGGTTTAACGAATTTGCTGCAAACCATGGTTTGTAGCAAACGGTTTGTTCAAACTGTTTAAACCGTTTGTCCAGACCGTTAAAACCGTTTGTTCCAAACGGTTTTTATCAAACCGTTTGGAACAAACGGTTTGATCAAAGCTTCGGTTAGTCTTGCAGTTCTTTTTTTTCACAAATATTTCAATTTTGTCCGTACTGTTAAAATAGCAATCAAAGACAGCCCAATCCTGTTTGATGGGACCAAAACTGCGATTTCACCCACCAAAAGCCCAAACCCAGGGTAGGTACCTCCTGGGCAGGTGTATATCCACCTCGGTGACCTGAAAATTTTAAAAAATTTCATATAAAAAATAAAATATGCTATCGAATGTAAAATCGTGTGGTGAATTAGGTTTGATAAGACCAAAAACCCCGATTTCACCTACCCAGACCCCAAAGCCGGAAATGGGTACCTTCTGGTCAGGTGGATCAGCCGGATCGTCTATAAAATTTCAAATTTCAAAAACAAACCATGCTATCATATGTGGAATCGTGTAGGGAATTGGGTTAAATGAGACGAAAACTCCGATTTCACGCACCAAATCCCAATATTTCGGGCAGGTCCCAACTGGCCAGCTGGACCACCAAAACCAAGTGGTCGTCCACTTGGAGCAAATTTTTTTTTTACGTTTTCGGATTCCAAAACATATTTTCTGCATTAATTTGGTCATTCTCAAGATGGTTTGATAATTGTAAAATTACGTTTTATCGACAAATTTTTGAGTTATCGCTAACGATTGATTTTGAGAAATCAATCGTTAGCAATAACTCAAAAATTTCTTGATAAAACGTGATTTTACCACTGTCAAACATCTTCAGCATGCTCGAATTAGTCCAGAAAACAGGTTTTGAAACCCGAAAAAATGAAAATTTTTTTGCTCCAAGTGGTCGACCACTCGGGTTGGGTGGTTCAGACTAAAAATTTGAATTCCCGCAAAATTTTTATTTGGAGTAGCTTTGGATGGTTTCGGGTGGTTCTGGATGTTTGCGGGTGGCTTGAGGTGGTTTTGAGTGGTTTGCGGTGGTCCGGACACAATCTAAAAATTTTCGAAAAAAACGTAAAAAAAAACTGCCTTGGTCCCCCCTGTTGTTAAAAGGTTTGTTTTATGAAAGTGGCAAACCTTTTACACGAGAAAAATGGTTTGTAGCAAACCGTTTGGATAGTTTGCTGCAAACTCTTGGTTTGGTCAAACGGTTTAAAAGGTTCGCTACAAACTGTTTGCAGCAAACGGTTTGAAGGGTTTGCTGCAAACCGTTTGAAGGCTCCGGCAAACGGTTTGCCCAAACGGTTTGCCGGAGTATAAAAAGTGCCAATAAAAGCGGGCAGAAAAAATAAAAAAGCGGGCATATTTAAACAAAAGCGGGCACTTTCGAGAAAAAGCGGGCAGAAAAAAGCCAAAAGCGGGCACATTCGAGCAAAACGGGCACTTTCGAGCAAAAGCGGGCAGAAAAAAGCCAAAAGCGGGCAGAAAAAATCTTTTCTAACATAAACTCAAAAAAGCGGGCAGAAAAAAGCTAAAAGCGGGCAGAAAAAAGCCAGAAGCGGGCAGAAAAAAGATTTATCCATTTTCAAATTATTTCTTGTTTGCATTTAAAATTTTATCAAAGCTTTGAACGATCTACTAGTCGAGTCCAGCGTTGCTTCACATTGCCAGATTGGACTTCCAGTGCAACTCAAAAACTTATATCAGTTGATAGATATTACTGGACTAAGATATAAAATGTTAATTTTAAGTGCAAATTAAAAATAATTCAAAAAACATTTTTGGAATGAAAAAAAAAATCAAATTTCGGAAATGCCGCTGCGTTTAAAAATCATGGTCCTTTAAAGGGCATGCTCGCGCCCGATGAAATAATACCTGCATTTCGAATTGACGATTACCAGGCAGTGATGTTATTTTGCGATTTTTTTCTCTGGCTCTGAAATCTTAGTAAAAAAAATCGCTCCTACTCTTGCTCCGGGCTCTAAACTTTGAAAATTTTTTGCTCCGGCTCTGGTTCCGAGCGAAAGCCAGAGCCAGAAAATTATACGTATATAGTCGTTATACGCATATAAAATATGAATATATATGATTTGAATTTTATCTGAATATGGCTCCGAGCTTTTTATTTGAAAAAATTTGCTCCGGATTTGGCTCTGAAATCTTAGTTAAAAAATCGCTCCTGCTCTTACTCCGGGCTCTCAATTTTGAAAAATTTGCTCCAGCTCTGGCTGCTGCTCGGAGCCAGACACAGAGCCAGAGATTTATACATCACTGGTACCAGGTACGCCAAAAATTCAAATTTCAAAATCATATTTGAATTCATTTTCAATTCTTTGATTCAGTCTCTCGATATTTTCGCTTGCTTTTTTCTCGACTTTATCAACCGTGATGTGTCCGCCCTCTGGATCACCCGGTGCCCCACCGAGTCCACATATTCGACTTTTTTGTTCATTTCTAATATATCGTCTCTATCAACAATGCAAAGCTTCTTTTTAATAAAATTCGAAGCTCCCGGAGAAAGAGAAAAAAAAGCCAGATTTGTCCACAGCCATTGAAACTGAGGAGGCCACTAAACAAGATTCCAAGACGCCGTTATATTTCTCCGCAAAATAAAAATAGAACAACACACCCCAATAGCTTTTGACTACAATGTCCCTAGCCATTACAGTCAATTTGGTAGACTCGGTTGCGAAAATCGAGAAGATAGCAAGCGAAAATATCTAGAAACTGAATCAAAGCATCCAGAATGACGTCGAATTCGATTTTGAAATTCAAATATCTGGCGTGCCTGGTACCCGCCAATTTGAAATGCAGTAATTGTTCCATCGGGCGCGAGCATGTCCGTTTAAGGCCTAAGTCTAAGACTTAATTTGAAAAATGTAAAAAATAGATAAAACTCAAAAATTCCAAACTTAAAAGTTTCAAATGCGCGGAAAGGCCCCTACACCGAAAAAAACTGAGGTTTGAGATTCTGCACCACGAAAAAGACCCACTGGTTGGTCTGATAGAAACAGCCTCAAAGAGAGACCAAATAATTTCAGTAGAAAGCAGTTCATCAGCTATTTGTTGTTTTTGGGCTTGAGGTAGATCCATTTGGTCAGCCATCCTGACAGCATTTCTTATGGATAGACGATAGCGCTGGCTCAGAATCATGGCACTGTAATCGAAAATACAAGTGATTTCAATAATGATGCAAATAACGGCTAAATCGCCCTATACCTACAAAACTCGATTCAGCTTTGTGGGTCCAGGCAAACTTTTTTTTCAATATTTTTGTATCAAATTTTTTTGCATAAAAGTGATTAAAAAGCGTAGACAAACAGGTTTTGAAGATTTTCGGGGAAAAAATAACCGAATTCTGGGGTATAGGAAAAGTGCTACTAACTAACTTACTCGTCAACTCTCAATTCTCCTTTGCTGGCTAGAGCTACACTTTGTGTTTTGCAGAAAATGGCTGCAATCCAATAAATACATTGAGTTTTTGTGACCAAACGAAAAAATAATTTACAGTGGCACTCAAACAATAGTCTTTGTCGTACTGGATTCATGGCTTCAGTCTCTTTTCCGAAAGTTATTTCCAAGGGACGGGGTTTCGCTGAAAAAAAACGAAATTTCTCTAGGCTTTTTTTTTAAATGAAACTTGCTTTAGCTAGATACAGTCGAGCGTCTCCTCAACACACACCCTTGGGACCGGGCCTAGCCGTATGTTAATGAGAGGTGTATGTTAAAGGACCATGAAACTTGATAAGCACAGCAGTTTGCGGAATTCGAATTCGCGCGGGACCACCCTAATTTGTCCATCATGTTTTTGAATGAATTTTTTTGCGTGCATTGAAAATTTGAATTCCGTTTATGAGTAAATTTTCAATACGTGCTTAAATAAGTCGTTATGTTGCAGCATAAGTAGGATAAGTCATCCGACCTGACAATGTCGAGCGACGTTGGGCTCGACGAGTAAACGGTTCTATATTTTGAAAAATTTTACATGCAGACAAGAAACAGTTCGAAAAAAATATTGACAAAATTAGGGTGGTCCTGACAGCAACCCATAAGCACCCCCCCCCCTCCTCTTGCAAAGAGTATTTTTTTCTAAGCTAACTTTTTTCATCTAAGCCTAAGGCCTAAGCTTGAACCAAAGCCTAAGTTAGCGCGCTACACATTGCAAAAAAGAAAACTTAAAAAAAATCAAGGGAGCCCAAAATAAGACGCTTAGAGAAAAATACTCTTTGGAAGGGGGGGGGTGCACTTGTGCTTTTACGGCCAGATTCCATAATTAAGCTTAGCGTATGTTAATAGGAGAGTCCGTTTAGTTTTAAGGCCAAAGTTAGGACACACCCCTCAGTCGATTTCGGAACACACCCTTTAGTCAATTTCGGAACACACCCCTTAGTTAAATCAGCTTGGGGACCAAGGCACTTTTTTATAAAAATTAAAAAACTTGGTCCCCAAGCTTTTTCAAATTTTTTAGCGAGAATTTTACGAATTATATCCTTTTTTCAAAAAATATAAACACGATAACAAATTAAAACTGAAAATTCTGCCCTTAATTTCAAATCTTATCGATATCTTTAACCATATTTTTAAAATAATTTATTATTTGAATTTTTTATTTTTCTTACATGGTCCTGCAGAAGGGCGAGTTTGCTGTCCCATTCTGCTGTTAGGTGCATTATAATAGACCATTTTATCATTGTGAAATGCACTGGCTGGTACCTGCTCCTCAGCCACATTCGAAAAAGATGGAAGTGTTCGTTTCATTTTCAATTCTTAGTAATTATTTTAAAAAATACCTTCTCGATTATTAAGAAAATATAAATAAAAAATAATTTTAAATTTTTCAAAAAAAAACAATTTCAGCTAAGGCATCATTTATTTCACACTTTTTTGGGTATTATCACAGCAAAAAATTACAAAATAGACAAGAGTAGTAGTTAGCCGAATTGATGAGAAAATTGATTAAAGTTGTCACTAAAAGCGGAAAGCTGAAAGAAAACTGATTTTTTAAGTAATTAATAGGGAAAAAAGCGAGAGATTACAAAATGCAAAAGAAGTAATTTATCAATATCGATTAGCAGCCGCTGAACTTCAACTAAGATCGTTTTTTTAAAGACTACTACAGTCTAGTCCCGACTAAAGGCACCTCTATAACACTTAATTTTTAGAGAAAGAGAGAAAGGCACTTTTTAGCCAAAATGAGGCACTTTTAATTCTCTTCCAATTTTAACACATATCTGGGTCCGACACTGTTTTTCACGCCAAATTTTTTGAGGCTTTTATGTTTTTGATTGCTGGAATTGCATCCTTCTAAACAATTTTAACATTTCCCATTCTTAAAAATTTCAGATGGTGTTTGTACATGTATAAATTATGAAAAATATGTGCTGACGGAACTTATATGTGGCACGACTCAGGTGGGGTATAAATTAGCTAAAAAGATGATTATTTTGGAAGACCAAGGCTGGGTCTTGCCTCTTTTCTCTCCCAATCTTACAAAAATTAAGACATATATATGCCTTGCTCTAGACCGAAACGCAGTTTTAGCTTTCACATCATGGTGTACTTAATGTAAAATTATTGACGGTATCCAGGTTTGGGTGAAGCTTGAAGCAGTTCAGGATGAGTCAGAATGATTTTAGACAACAGTTTATCTGTATATTGCTCCATGTCTCGGATTCTATTCTCTTTCATGGCCAGCTCTTTGCGCAGATGTTTAATGACATTCAGAAGGTGTTCAGGTGAAGTTGACTCATTCTATAACCAAATGGTTAAAAAAGATTTTAAAACCGCAACGTTGCATACTAATGCTCCCAGATTGCCAGATCCTAGAGAAGCAAAGCCAGAGGAAGATGCAATCGAACTAGGTCGACTGGGTTGATCTGGTTTATTGTTCACAGTGGGCAGCTTTTCTAAGCCTTGGCTCAGAGCATTAGCTAGTGCAGAGCTAGTAGTTGAGTGGAAGATTGAAGAAAACACGGAGGTTGGCTCTTCCCCTTGGCTATCCATTTGCTTTCTGCTGCGTAGATGCAACAACTGTTCAGCTTTGTGACGCATCTTAAAAAATTAGATTCGCATATTGTAAAAAATTGACACTTCTTAGAAAATTGTTTATGAGTTATAAATTACATAAATTCAGATATAGGATACCGGATACAAATCAGATATCCGAAAATACCGGATATCGAATACCAGATATCCAGAAATTGATGTACTTCCAGGAATAGAAAAAATTTTGAAAAATTATTCAACAACAATCACAAATTCTCAAAGAACAGCTGAATTTTTTTTTCTCATTTTTTCAGCCGCTTCCTCTGAGATCTCATCCGTGAATTCCGCCTTGATAAAAAGTAGGTTAATCGCCGTTTGCTTTCTCATTCGAAACATACTTGTGCAACTTACTACCAAATAACGACCAAAGAAATCACATCGTTAACTAGATGAATTGTAAGAAACATTATTTACCTTTGTAGTCAGGTTCTTTGTAGTCTCCTGGCTCTCACTATGAATGGAATGCTTGTCACTTTCTGCGACATTACTATCCTCTCTCGTGAACTCTAAAAAGTTTTTTAAAAGACCGGATAATGACTAAAAGCAAAACTTTACCTGAATCCGGCTTAGAATTAGCTGATGCAAATTCATTAACCGATATTTGAGAAACTCCATCTCCGTCAGCCATGTCACTTCTCGGCTGGTTTGTGTTCGACAGAATATGGTCGTAGTTGCGGTTGTCAGCATAAGAAATAGATCCTCTGCCCCTAGATGACGGTACAGTTATCTGGTTTTCGGGAGCTGACAACATCATTGGGTTCATTTGGTTGGGTGATGGAGAGGAAAATGCTAGACCAGAGTTGACCGAAGATACAGAGCTTTTGCGGCTTAAGGATACAGAAGCCTAGACCAAATTACTAACATAAAATTCCATAAAACAGGGTTACCAGACGTTCTTACTAATTAGATTTGTCCTTATTTTGGGATTCCAGATCTTTTTTTTTGTTTGAAATTTTTAGTCAAAATATTATTTTTCGGCAGCAAATTGGCAGCACTGGGTAAAATAGCAAATTTGGCGAAAATACCCAAAAATGTCCTTATTTTGAGCAAATGTCCTTATTTTTGAAAAAAAAAATCTGGCAGCCCTGCATAAAAAACTTCGGCACTAGTAGCGAATGCGAGCCACCACCCCCCCCCCCCCAAGAATTCGACCTTGTAAAAATTGCTGTAACTACTCTTTCAAACAACAATTTCAGGCTTAGCCCTTAGGCTTGGGGTAGGCCAGCGTACGGAAGTTGTGACTAGTAACTTTGTTACGCACTTTTTCTGGGTCTGGGACATAAATTTGGGTACTTTTTACTTAAAGGCCTGACCTCTTCCTACTCGGTGGTCCCCCGCCAATTCAAAAATTTTCCCTTGATCATTGGACTTCTGTACGGATTTTTCCGCTAGGTTTCTAACAAAACTAAGCCTAAAATTTGATTTCAGGCCTAGTTTTGTTAGAAACGTGGCGGAAAAATCCGTACAGAAGTCCAATGATCAAGGGAAAATTTTTGAATTGGCGGGGGACCACCGAGCAGGAAGAGGTCAGGCCCTTTAAGTAAAACTAGCTATAAAGACATGGGGTTAGGCAAACACTTCGTGTTTAAAGTAGTGCTAGCGGCTTCTTCGAAGCCTGGAATTTCAGTAGGTAACTGACCAGCAGGTACCCACCCCGGTCTTGAGGTTTGAGTGCGTGAAATCGTGATTTTGGTCTTAGCAAACTTGATTCACCACACGATTTAGAATATAATAGGGTGGTTTGTTTTTAAATTTGACCAAAACCTTTTTTTCAGGTGAAATAGGTGGATATCCATCTGACCAGGAGGTAGCCTCCTTGGTTTTGGCGGTTGGGTGCGTTAAATCATAATTTCGGTCTTGTCAAACATGATTTGTCACACGATTTCGCATATGATACGATGGTTTGTTTTCAAATTTGACCAAACTTTTTTTCAGGTGAAACAGGTGGATATCCACCTGACCAGGAGATACCCGCCCCGGTTTCGGGGTTCGGGTGGATTAAATCGGATTCGCCACACGATTTGCATGTGATAGCATGGTTTTTTTTCAATCTAACAAAAAATTATTTTTCGGGCCATCCAGCTGGTCTCCAACTGGTCAGGTGGACATCCACCTGGTCAGGTGGTACCCACCACGGGTTTTAAGATTTCGGTGGCTGAAATCGCAATTTTGGTCTTGTCAAACACGATTCCTGGCACGATTTTACATAGGACAGAATTATTATTTTAACCTTACAACAATATTTTTTGAATTCCGTGCAGGACCAACCACGATTATTTCAAACTCAATTCATAGGCCAATTTCGACTAAAAAATACGATATGATACGATGGTTTGTTGGCAAAAAAACCACGGCTTCATATATTAAAAATTGAAAGCAAGTTTTTAAAAAGTTGCCAAAATTCGAGGTCAAAAAAGGCCGATTTTTTGCCTGAGTACTATTCTTGTCTCCACGGAAAACTTTTTTTACACAATTTTTTAATTTCAACATGTTATACCTGAATGGCCGCTATATTATCTAAATATAGTATTTTGATAGGATTCTCTGTCATCAATTTTATGTATGTCACGTTTTTTTGAGTGTCACACTTTTATGTATGTCACACTTTTTTTGGTTTACCTGTTGAAAATTTTGTACCCGCTAATTTAAAAGTTTCCGGAAGTGTGACACCCAAAAAAATGTGACTCACAAAAAAGTGTGACACACATAAAAAAATTGACACACAAAAAATGTGAGGCACGAAAAAGTGTGACACACAAGAAAGTGTGGTACTCAGGTAGTAGTACCTAGGTAGTGGTACCAACAATTCAGATAGTGGTACCCGAATGGTGGTACCCAGATGGTGGTATTAGGATTGTGGTACCCAGATGGTGGTACCCAGATAGTGGTATTTAAATGGTGGTACCCGGATGGTGGTACCCAGTTGGCGGTACCCAGATAGTGATACCCAGATGGTGGTAGCCAGATAGTGATGGTGGTGCCCGGATGGTGGTACCCCGATGATGGTACCCAGTTGGTGGTACCCAGATAGTGGTATTCAGATGGTTGTACCCGGGTAGTGATGGTGCTGCCCGGATTGTGGTACCCAGTTGGTGGTACCAGATAGTGATACCCAGGTGGTGGTAGCCAGATAGTGGTATTCAGATGGTTGTACCCGGGTAGTGATGGTGGTGCCCGGATTGTGGTACCCAGTTGGTGGTACCCAGATAGTGATACCCAGATGGTGGTAGCCAGATAGTGATGGTGGTGCCCGGATGGTGGTACCCGGATGATGGTACCCAGTTGGTGGTATCCAGATGGTGGTGCCCGGATGGTGGTACCCAGTTGGTGGTACCCAGATAGTGATACCCAGATGGTGGTAGCCAGATATTGATGGTGGTGCCCGGATGGTGGTACCCCGATGATGGTACCCAGTTGGTGGTACCAGATAGTGGTATTCAGATGGTTGTACCCGGGTAGTGATGGTGGTGCCCGGATGGTGGTACCCAGTTGGTGGTACCCAGATAGTGATACCCAGATGGTGGTAGCCAGATAGTGGTATTTAGATGGTGGTACCCGGATTGTGGTACCCATTTGGTGGTACCCAGATAGTGATACCCAGATGGTGGTAGCCAGATAGTGATGGTGGTGCCCGGATGGTGGTACCCGGATGATGGTACCCGGATGATGGTACCCAGATAGTGGTATTCAGATGGTTGTACCGGGTAGTGATGGTGGTGCCCGGATTGTGGTACCCAGTTGGTGGTACCCAGATAGTGATACCCAGATGGTGGTAGCCAGATAGTGATGGTGGTGCCCGGATGGTGGTACCCGGATGATGGTACCCGGATGATGGTACCCAGTTGGTGGTATCCAGATGGTGGTGCCCGGATGGTGGTCATACTTGCGCGTTTTCCGAAAAATAAAAAGCGCCGCCGCTTCCGCCGGGGTTTTAAAAATGAGCGCCTCCGCCGCCGGTGCTCCAAATTTGCCAATTTTACCCAGTGGGCCGCCGGCGGCCGCGCAAGTATGATGGTAGTACCCAGTTTGTGGAACATAGTTGGTGGTAACCAGGTGGTGGTACCTTGGTGAAGGTAATTAGTAAATAATACACAGATAGGGGACCCAGATAATGGTACCTATATAAGGGTACCCAGTTGGTAGAACCCTGATAGAGCTGCCTAGGTGGAGCTACCCAAGTGGAAGATCCCAGGTGATGTTACTCAGTTAATCTTTTTCTATTATCTTACATTGGCCTGAATCAAATAAACGTGGGTATGGATATATACCCATACGTGTGGGTATATACCTTCACAGCGGTTTTGAATAAACATACCGATGAATACTTTCTTACCTACCCTATATTCTCTTTCAAAGGCGCTCTGTCTCTAATAAAGTCTCCCCATAGGGACTATATCTATCTTTTTTCTGATCGAAAAAAACATTGTGTTAGGCGCCGGATGGCACCTGTTCGTCTAGTGTAGATTTAACCTTTACAATTAAAATTTTTCACATTCCACAAAAAATTTCGACTTCCTAAATTGAGAAAGTCGAAAAAATTGGCCAAAACTCAAATCAATTTTCCAAAATTTTTTAAAAAGACCCGGAATTTTTTTCTGGCATTTTTTCTATGATCTGCACGATATTCTGAGTGTCAGATGTGCAAAAAATCGAAAAAACGCGATCGTGCCAAAACCCCTGGAATTCGGTTTACCAGCCAACCGGGCTAGATGCTTAGTTTTTTCTTATGTAGTGGAAAAGGTGAAAATTGTTAGGGGGTGGAGGATATTCACTACTAGGGTCGAAACTTCTAAACTACCATAGATTGAGCGTCTATAGTTGCTTTCTTGCTTTTGCCAATCAGATGCATTTTTCGTTTGAGCTTTTCGAATTTCTTTTCTAGAATTATGGTTTGACGAAATTTTGTAAATGCAAAAAGGGCCACCTTTCTCAATTTTGTTGATTGAGAAATTAGAGATGGAAGAAGCAAACTTGTTTGCAAATTGATATTCTAATTGGATCTGCCCTCGATCTTTGTTTTCGTCGTGTTTCTTTGTAAGTTTAAACCAGGCTGGTGGCTGATATCTGGACATATTCTCGATTGGAAAAACAATTTGACCCAGCGTTTCGGTTGTGCCAATCAGAGTTTTTGTGTTTACATGAATGTGCATTTCAGTGTCTGTGTCCGTCAGCTGGCTACAATAACAGTTTTTGAATTATTTTACTAAAAAACAACTCATAAATTACAATTCGCAGTGCTCATTCCACTCACAATCACCAGTTGACGTCTCTACAGGATTGGTGGTCACTTTAGATTTCCAACTGCTCTTGCCAGCAGTACTTAGGGAAACATACCTTCAAAGTCAAACTATATTTTTATACTTGGCAGAAAACTTACAATTCAGTTGATTTATTGTTCTTTACATGCAAACCCTTCGCTCCAATTACTTAAAGAATTAAAATTTAAACCAGTAATATAGGGTGGCCCAAATTTTTCGCTTCCATTAACTTTGGCCATTTTTTTTAAGCTCACATTCTTTCTATTTTTTAAATGATTATCAGAGCCATACTTGCACGGCCAAAAAAGCAGCGGCGAGCGGCGCGGCCGGCGGCGGCATTTTTAAAAATCAGCGCCAGAAAAAGGGGGTCAAAAAAGAGCGGCGAGCGGCGGCTTTGAAAAAAAAAGCGGCTCGGCAAGCGGCGGCATTTGTAAAAAAACGGCGAAAAAGGCGGCGGCAGAAGACAATAGAGGGGTGGCGAAGGCTGAAAAAATTTCAGTCAGATTTTAAAAGTTCTTTGAGACTTTAAATTGTCATTAATTTCATGATCATAATGGCAGGTTGAGAAAAAAACAGCGTGGGATTTTTTTCTTTTTCGAACTTTTTTTACCAAAAAATTTCTATGCTCTGATAAACATTTGAAACAAAAGATCGAGAAAATATGACTTTTAAAAAAGTTAAGGCCAAAGTTAAGGAGACAAAAAATCGGGCCACCCTGTACACGGTATGTGACAATTCATCGTTAGGGACGATTCATCGTTCCCTATGAAAAGGGATGATTCATCGTCTCTTTTTTTAACCTGGGTTAGGTATGTGATCCCTCTCACTGAAAGCGAGGGAGTATTAGATGTGAGCGGGATCTTAAAACAATAAAAAAGTTATTTTCTGACACTTTTCCACATAAAAAATCGGCTCTCTCCTGTTATATCCAAAACTGTTACATCTAAAAATGGTTCTAGTTTTATCTGGTTCTCGCCAAAAGTTCTAGCACGGTTCTAGCTTTTCATTTTAAATTTTGTTATTTTCCATATAGTATTAGAGGGAAAGCCTGAAGTATTGTATCATAAATAAATTGAACTTAAAAGGCTAAAACCTTGCTGGAACTTTTGGCGAGAACCTGATAAAACTAGAACCATTTTTAGATGTAACAGTTTTGGATATAACAGGAGAGAGCCAAAAAATCAATTTTTTGAATTTTTTAAACCAAAATTTGACTTTTTGCCTTGGTCCCCAATGCAATTCAACCTATATATATATAATCTATAAACTCTGGTATGAATACATTTTTCATGCATCCAGAGTCACTTTCGAGTGATTGGTGTCTAAGGTATGTGGGTGTGCGCATCTCAACTCCAGTGATGTAAAAGCACCGGTGCCGATTTTTTCGCTGGCACCGCTACCCATTTTGAACTATAATTTGATTTTTTTTTCAATTTCAGTAAAAATATGAAGTTCAGGACCCGTACTAAAAACAGGAAAAAATTAGACTAATGCTAATTCGACCATATCTCGCCGATTAGTCAACTTCACGAAAAAAAATTTTTAGGGGTCGAAAGGAAAACTCAGTGGCTTTCAGATGAGATATAAATTTCTTTCATAATATATTAGCATGGCTAAGATATATGGATTTTCATAATTAGACTCCGAATTAGACTTTTAGAAATCCACTTTTTTAGTTGGGATGCTAATTGGCTGATTGCTTGGCAAATATTTTTCTACTTATTCTCGTGGTTACTTTTATCACGTAAAGGATATGTTTCAGCGCATTTTGGTATATGACAGTCAAAGCACTGGCAAACGGATAAAAATTTTACGGACAAAAGTTTGCTGAAAAAAGTTTAAAAAAAAAAGTTTGCTGAACTTTTGTCCGTAAAATTTTTATCCGTTTTCCAGTGCTTTGACTGTCATATACCAAAATGCGCTGAAACATATCCTTTACGTGATAAAAGTAACCACGAGAATAAGTAGAAAAATATTTGCCAAGCAATCAGCCAATTAGCATCCCAACTAAAAAAGTGGATTTCTAAAAGTCTAATTCGGAGTCTAATTATGAAAATCCATATATCTTAGCCATGCTAATATATTATGAAAGAAATTTATATCTCATCTGAAAGCCACTGAGTTTTTCTTTCGACCCCTAAAAATTTTTTTTCGTGAAGTTGACTAATCGGCGAGATATGGTCGAATTAGCATTAGTCTAATTTTTCCTGTTTTTAGTACGGGTCCAGATGCCACTTATTGCTCGATTAATATTTAGTTTGACATCTCATGTAGTAGCTCCATGGTATGCTTAAATTTGATGTAGATTCAGTCTTTGTTTTGCTGAACCTTTAGACTCTAAATTTTTAAGCCAAAAACTGTTCTCATCAAAGCCCGTCGCTGGTAAACAAACAAGTGGAGGCCGAAGTCACAATCCTCCCGAAGTCACTTTTTGGATCTGGAAAATTTCAGGCCGAAAAACTCGTTTCAGACACATCGGATGAAGACATGAACCAATACATTCTTGCCATCCCCTGCCAGATCAGCTAGCGTGGAAAGACTCTTCTCACAAGGAAACATATGGTAGTGTCCATGCGATATGGAAAAAACCCTATATACCATTTGATAGAGAATCCAAAATGCTTTTCAGACATGAGGATTATTTTCTCCGGAAAGTCGATTTAAGGGGTGAAAAATGCGTTCGAAGTTAGCATAATTTTCAGAATCAATATTACATGATCACTCACAAGAGAACCTTCAGGAGTGTCCTTTTTCAAAGTGTTCATTGACATATTTTTTTTGCAGAATCTTGTAGAGCACCCGAGAGTACTACAATGAAGTGCTGCCCCTTTTTCGAGATTACCTAAAGAATCAGGGAGACAGAGCGTCCCGAAGTTCCCCGAAAACCATGATACATGGTTGGTCATATCATGGTTTTTTAGCTTACTTTTGAATTGCCTTTGTTTCGTATATTTTTTGAGTCATCAACTTGCATGGGGCATTTTTGAGCTTCCTGTACTCATTTTTATTAGTACTTTGAAAAGTTCGTCACAGTTTTCCAAAATGGGCAGGAGTACACTAATTGGGGTAGCCCAAAAGTGCGTTTTTTCAAGGTTTAAGTATTTTTTAGGCCGTTTAAACGATAGAAATAGCCAAAAAATTGGAAAAAAACACTTTTCGAGAAAAAAATTTCGACTGACTTGGTCCTCCCTGTGGTTTTTGGTTCATTTTTGCCTTGGTCCCGCCTATGGCTTTTGGTCATTTTTTGTATTTTACTCCGTTTTGGTTACTGGAACCTTACAAAAAAGAGCTCCTTTATGCATCTTTGATCATGAGTCTTGCTCGGAATCATGTCTAAGGTAAGTGAGTGCGCGCATCTCTAGCTCTCTGCGCCCCCTGCGCAGAGAGTTTAAAGGGGAGGAAACTTTATATACGCATCGCCTACGTCACAGGTTCGATTATCACTGGGTGCTCACCTTATTTTTTTTATTCTTTCATTTACAAGTTTGGTGTCAAAATGATTCTCACACTCTTAGCTATTTAACAAGATCATCAGCGCAGGGTTTTACATCTACTGGAGCTTATTTACAGGCTGAAATATGCTAAATTTCCGAAAATCGATCGTTTTGGGGGTTTTCTTTGACTCTTTTGATTGATATTTCGGACTATTTTCTACAAGTCACACGCTTCATGTACTAAAATGTAGCCGAGGCTCTAGGCTTTCGTTTGAGCTATCCAACAGAAAAAAAATAATATTTAATTACAGCTAGATTTAAAAAAACATCCAAAGAGGTCTAATTCAATGCCATCTTACACAAGGCTGTCATTTAAATGAAATCCCAAATTAGGGCATTTGCTGACAGTAAAGCAGTGCTAAAAATACTTCCAATTGATTCCCCGATACTTTTTGGCCCTAGATGTCCGTGAATTTTATAAAAAAATAAATAAAGTGTGCACCTAGAGGGATTTGAACCTTAGACCCTAGGCGATGCGTATATAAAGTTTCCTCCCCTTTAAAGGGGCATGCCCGTGCGTTTCAAAAGTTAAGGCGGGGACCAGCAATTTTTTTTGAATCGTTCTATTTTTCACTCGTTTTGCGTCAAATCTAATATTGATGACCCTATACTACTTTTAAAACTAGGCAGAAAACTTAAAAAATCTGAATGCGGATGCGTGTGAAACTTGATCGATAAAGAAAAAAAGTGCTGGTCCCCGCCTTTTCTCCGTGTCGGGCACGGGCATGCCCCTTTAAGCATGCATACCAGAGTTTCTCTCTGCGGTAGGCCCCAGTTAAAAAACTATGTTCAAACTCCATCTTTTCAGGCTCAACAGAGGTGTGTAAGTCAAAAAGTGACCAAAACCATAGAGGGGACCAACACAAACGATGAAATATTTTTTTTGAAAAATGTCCTTCCCACATTTTATGGTTGTTTCTATCGTTTAAACGGCCTAAAAAATACTTACACTTTGAAAAAACGCATTTTCGGGCTACCCCAAATAGTGTACTTTAGCCCACATAGCACACATCTTCACATTCAAGACAACAAAATAGATATAAAATTTCAAAAAATATTCATGAATACGTCCAACTATCGCCCTCAAAGATACCTTTAGAAATCTCAAAACTTTTGTAACAACACCCACTCACTCTCAGGGTTTCTGGAACACTTACTCACTCTCCTGGTAGCCCAACACATTCTCCAGGTACCCCCACCCACTCTCCTGGTACCTTTGCCCACTACCCTTGTACCCTTACTCACTCTCCTTACTCGCTTATCAACTCTCCAGGCACCTCCACTTACTCTCCAGGTATTCCTACCAACTCTCGAGCTACCCCTACTAACTCTCCAGCTACCCTTACCACTCTCCAGGCACCCTAACTTACTCTCCAGGTACCATATTCTAAAAATAAAAATAAAACACAAACAAAAAAAATGAAACAAAAACAAAAAAGATAAAACGGAAAAATTCCTCCTTTTGGCGAAAAAGTGCCTCCTTTCTGTGAAAAAGTGCCTTCTTCAACCCTTCGACCACCGCCATACTCGAGTACAGATCCCCCTATTTAAAGTTATCATTTCTCAGCGATCTTTTTTTTTAAAGAAAGCTGGGAATTCGAAAATTTTAACTCTCGAGCGAAAAAAACCACAATTTATTCACTTAAAGGACCATAGCCGTCACCGACAACGAGAATTTCAAATGTTTGAATTCGCGCGGGACAGTTCTCTTTCGTCTCGCACTGTACTTTCGACTTGCTTCGAATGACTCAAAAGAGTACAATGAAAGACGAAAGAGAACTGTCCCGCGCGAATTCGAACATTTAAAATTCTCGTTGTCGGCGACGGCTATGGTCCTTTAAAGTGGCATGCCCGTCGCCGATGGAATATTTTGAAAGGCGTGTACCAGGTCAATTCGAATAAGAATTATTTTGAAATAATTTTTTTTGAGTACACTGCGTAAAGTAAGTAATCAAAAACAATTCCATTACTGAATAGCACCGGTGGACTATTGGTAAAGCGGCGGCGTACTGTGAAAGTTGGCCGTCGGTTCGATTCTGAAGGGAGGCATATTTTTTCTAGGAATTTTACCAAATTGCGTCAAATTAAGTCTAGTTTGAATTTGACTGGTACCCGCCTTTCAAAATATTCACATCGGCGGCGGGCATGCCCGTTTAAACCCAGAAATTAAAACCAAAAGTAGCGCCAAAAATTCCTTTTCTTCCAAAAAATTCTTTTTCTTTCAAAAAGTTGAAAGGTGGCATGTTGGCACTCCAACTTCAGGTCATATCTCAGCACACAAGCCTTTTTTGAAATTTCGCTTTTTGATTCGGATTCCTGAACAAATTTTAGATACTGGGGAACCTCAGAATAACTTTTTACTGAAACAAGAACTTTGATTTAAAAAAGTATGAAAAAAAATTCGAAAAAAAAAAACCATAGCGAACTGTCCTCATAGCGAAGTGTCCTAGCCCCGAGGAATCGTCCATTTCATATAGGGACGACAACTGTCCGAATCCTCCCTGTATATCACAATAAAGCAGAAGACTACATATATAAAGCAGAAGACTACATATATAAAGCAGAAGACTACATACCGTGGATTACAAGGTTGTTAAAGTTAATGCCCGGTATGCCTAACATCTAAAACCAATACATTATCAAAATGCTAGATTACAGAAGTTCAATTATTTAGTCGACTGAACTGAGAGGACAACATACACAAATCCCATCTATGTTTATTCAACAATCAACAACAACAATATACTCTATAACAGCGTCAATAACAAATTCAATCAACAAGCTTCATGATGCCAACGGGATCACAACTATTGAATTTCTGGCCTCTTGAATTTTCCACCAGCGACCATTTCGATGCTCTTGTCCCACTGCACACGCTAATTTTTTGGCATCCTCTGTAAAACGAATGCTGTTGACGAAGCCAGTCTGAAAAAGATATGTTTATTCCTGAGTAGTTAAATTTAATGAAAATTAGTGAAAGTTGTAACATAGAACCAACCAGAGTAAACTCATCCACAACCTTCATCGACTTGTAATCTTCACCAACTTTCCAGAGCCTAACCACTCCATCGCTTGAACCTTGAAAATAAGTCATTCAAGAAAATTGGAAAAAAAACACAATAGACTGAATTACCTGAAGCGACTAAGTCAGTGTACGGACAAGATGCAACAGAGCATATCCAATTCGGCTCAACGCTTTTTTCAGACCTTTTAGTCACTCCATGTGCTCTCTTAACCACGCAAACTGGCTTTTTCTTAAAGACCGACCACAAGTAGATACTTCTAAAAAAAGAACAATTTAAGCTCGAAAAATGCATCCAGAAAGAAAAGAAATTTTCATCTCATTTTCAGGGACTATGGGTTATTGTAGAAAGATAAGTGAAGACTAATGCTCACCCATCAGCTGAACCAGAAACGAAGTGATCTTCATTAATCAGAGCAACTAAATTTTGAAAGTTACTCCTGTGGTAATATTTAACGAATAACCTGCGTCAATGCTAATGGCATCGGCAAAGCCGTTGAAAACTAGTTGACTTCCTCAGCAACTTTGAACAATCGCAGCGTGCGGTCTTGACCACCGCAGGTTAGAACTCGGGCACGTGAAAGCATGTCCATTTGCTGAATCACATCTTGATGACCATACCTGGAATGAAAATAAAATAATAAGATCTGTCCAAAAGACAATCCGGCTTAAAGAAACATGGTTATTGGGCGCAGTGGCATGTGCAAAATTTGAATTGGCAGGGGGAAACTTCTCTTTCGTATATTAGCGTACTCTTTCGATTTGTTTCGTATGACTCAAAAGAGTACGCTAATAGACGTAAGAGAAGTGTCCCCCGCCAATTCGAATTTTGCACATGCCACTGCGCGCAAAAACCATGATCCCTTAAAACCATGAATTGGATCATAATTTACATCGTATCCACGAAACCCATCTGGTCGAGATTCCAAGCCTCAATAATGGAGATATATTTTTCAATGAAAAAACCGGTTAATTTACTTTAATCATACCTTAACTGATCGATCGGCACTGCCGGAAAAGAGTTCAATAGGCGCCAGAGTCTTCCTGAACACAAGGGAAGTAATTTCTGAGCGATGAGCTTTGAATTCTTGGATAAAGTCGAGTGTCTGGAAGCCCCAGATTTTGATAAGCTTGTCGTCCCCCGCGGTGGCCAAAAATCTATCGTCCGGAGAGATAGCGCAGCAGAGAACATGACCTGTGTGACAATTGGAATCCTTATCACCTTTGATAGCTTTAAGACCTTGCATATTCTTCGGTTTTCAAGATCATCTAAAATCACCAGATAAAGATTTCCAAAAATCTCACACAAGCATAAAAAATCACATTTGGAAATTGAACCATCCTTAGAGCAACTGACCACATACTTTCCATCAGAAGAAAAGGACACGCAAACAGGCGAAAGACGATGCGGACGATAGCTTAACAGTCTCTCGGTTCCATCCTGAAACAAAATTATGTGAAATGCTAGAAAATATTTTTCATAAGCACAAATGAATGTATTGTGAATGTACTTTATGTTGATCAGAAACAAATTTCGTATTCTGCGCAATCTTTCGATGTACAGTTACTGGAGCTGGCTTTTCAATTAGACCCATGGAATCGTCATCAGATGTGTCGCTCTCTCCATCCCGTGCCACAGTCTGAAATGGATTAGTTACAAAAGGTAGTACCGTATTTTCTCTATTAATGAACCCGGGTTCATTATTTTTCAACCCTCCAAAAATGTTGAAATTGTAAATCAAAAATGGCCCTAACTCTGAAATCCTAGTCAAAAAATCGAGGGGGGTTCATTATTAGAGAGGGGTTCATTAATAGAGAAAATACGGTATATCATTAATCAACCTTAATCGTTTTTAGGAGTTGCTTGTCGCCAGCAGTGGATTCAGCAATGCTTTCATCTTCGTATTCGCCCTCACTTTTTCTTGAGCCATTATCATTGTTGTCAGATTCGTCGACATCGTCCTCAGAAGATATTTCCTCATCCACTATTTCCTTTCTTCTTATTTTTGTGGAAGCAGAGAATTTTGTAGAAGAATTGGACGCTCGCTTTCTTCCTGGTTGACTTGCCGGAGCACCATTTTTTCTGCTGACATTTGAAAACTTTTTTGCGTTTGGATATTCTGCCTCTTGTTGCCAGCAGCACTTGCACCACTTGAAGAAACCTTCTTGAAAAACCCCATGCAAATAACTAAAATGAGAAAGAATTACGAAAATAAAGAGAGGCAGACAGAAGATGTGCTCTACAAATCGTGGTGAGGAGGTGCAAAGAAGAGAATAAAAATATGTTTTGGTGAAAAGAAGAGGCGAAAAAAAATTCAAATTGGCTCCAATAAATTCCCAGCTGCCAAACAAAATGTCTTCTTATTCAAAGGTGTTTTGCAACTTGCATTTGTCACTTTCATCATAATATGAGAATGAATTTTTATCATTGATATGGCTGCCTTTATGACTCAAAAACGATCTACATGAGAATTGTTAATTCCAAGTCATGCATTCATTGTTCTTGTTTACATTTCAATAAAGTCGTTTTATCATAAACATTTTATGTGTAAATTTTTAGGCAGTCAACCATGAGCCATTTATTTTTTGATCCGAATAAGCAAGTTGATTTTGTTCGTGCATCGACAAATGACATATCAGATCAAGTTCCTTCAACTAGTTATCAGTCTATTAGCAATTATACTGGTGAAGAGGCGAAAGAATTTTACGAAAGTTTGGTAATGAATGAAC
Source organism: Ditylenchus dipsaci (assembly GCA_004194705.1). Taxonomy (NCBI): domain Eukaryota; kingdom Metazoa; phylum Nematoda; class Chromadorea; order Rhabditida; family Anguinidae; genus Ditylenchus; species Ditylenchus dipsaci. Next base: position 1,124,389 of record SADC01001112.1, on the reverse strand, counting down.
AGTCTTCGTCACGAAGGAATAGTCGTAAGTCTTTCATAGTATATATATTTTTAAGAAATTGAAATGAAATAATTAGGTGCCACTGAAGATGCTATGCTGTCAGGGTCCTTCCTGAGTTCCCCTTCTGCAAAATCGAGATCGGAGAAGCCACCACCATTAACTGAGAGGGATTCTCGACTTTTCTTAAAAGCTGCTGCAGAAGGAGATTTAGCATCGGTGAAGCTATTCTGCAAGCGTGGTATTGACATCGAAGTAGAGGACATGTTTCGCTGGACAGCTCTGATGTGTGCGGCTTCAGCTGGTCAGGAAATTGTCTCAGAATTTCTGCTTAAATGTGGCGCCAATATAGACCAAGTGGATTGCTCAGGAAGAACTGCCGCTTCTCTAGCTGAAAAGAACGGTCATTTCTGGATCGCAGGTGTTATTGAAAAGTGCAGGTATAAGATATTCTAAAAGTATAATGCCTTAAATTCATGTAATAAGTTGTTCCTAGGAGCGAGAAAAATGATGACAAACTCAGTGATTCAATGAACAAGAAGTGCCAACTAAACAAGGGTTTCTGCACTATTTGCCAAAGGTTTTTTTATTTATAGGTCACAGCGAAATTTTTTTTAAGGGACTACACTGGGGACAATCATGAGTCATCTATGGTCCACATGATTCACTCAGGACAATTGCCATCCGAGGGCTATGCCTATGGGATCTCGCAATCAAACAAGGGCTATCAGATGCTCAAGAGCCGTGGTTGGTCAGAAAAGCTTGGATTGGGCAAGAATAACGAAGGAAGAAAGTATCCGATCAAAACAATTCTGAAGCGGGATACGAAGGGATTAGGAATGCATGGCACTGAAAAGTCAAGGAAGAAAGTAACCCATTTCGAGCCGTTTGATGTTAGAGCCGTGGAGTCTGTGCAGACCCAATTATCGAAGGGGCAGTATTTCAAAAGGCTAGATAAAAAGAAAAGGAAGAACGTAATTTCGAGATCTCTTTCGTCGAATGTTGAATGAATAGCCAATTGAAGATTTTAAATAAAGGATTTTTATAATTATAGCACATAAGTGAAATAAAAACCTCGGTTATCGTACATCGTTCAAATTGAGATTAGCGAGACTTAACAAGAGAGTTCCATCTTGAAATTGTAAATCAAAAATGGTCCTAACTCTGAAATCCTACTCAAAAATCGAGGGGGAGCCTTTATTAGAGGCCTTTAATACAGAATCTACGGTAATATATTTGAAGATGTTGTAGTCTTAGAGTAAGATAGTCTTATAGAGTTCACAGTGAGCGTGTGTGGGTGCGGGTGTAGGTCGATGTCCGGGGGTCGGTTGAGGTCGATGTGTTCTCACAATGTGGGGAGTGGGGTCAGGTAGAGGTGGCGGTCGAGGTGTTTTCACAATGAAATTTTACCTGTTTTCGTTTTGTTTTATAAACTAAAAGTATATTTTTATTAGTTTTAGTGGCTAAGTCTTCATTTTTGTAAATTAATTTATAAATTTAAGGAATAGAATGACAGAGGGGCGTTTGGTGCTTTCCGTGCCTTTTAGTTTGAATTCGCGTCTTTCGAATTTTGGTTCGCTTTGGTGCATGTTTTTTTCAATTTAGGCGAATTCTTAGGCGCAGGATATGGCAGCTTAGCTTAGATTGGCCTAAAGGGGCATGCCCACGCTAATAAGAGGTGGTGCTCGGGAATTCAAAAATTTCTCCATATCATTACTTTTCTCTACGGGTTTTCCAACTTGGTTTCTAACAAAACGAGGACTTGAATTTAATTTTAGGTATGGTTTTGTTAGAAACCAAGTTTAAAATTCGTAAAAAAGTTCAATGATTAGGAAAAAATTGAATTTCCGGGAACACATCTTATTAAAGTGGGCTTCTTATTAGCGATGCTCCAAAAGTAAATACTAGAATTTATAGATATAAAGTTTTAAAAAGGCGCCAATTCAAACAATTCACAAAAAGTGCTCGCGCAACAAGTAGAATTGGTGGGATACAGGGGTTGACACGGGCCCAAAATTCACAGCCCGGCCCACCGGGGGGTACGGCCCGGGCCGGGCTGAAAAAAGTCCGGGCCGGGCTTAGGCCCGAAGTCCGATAATATGAAAGTTGACTGTATTTTTCAGTGAGAGTTGACCGTATTATGTATTATATTATAACTTTTTCTCCTCACATTATTTCGACAAACGATTTTTTGCGTTCGAATTTCTTTCGAACGTAAATTTCATGTGGCATATTATGTCAAAAAGACCATTTCTGCTTGGTCTCCCCTTTGGTTTGGACTTTGCCCTTTATCTACTGGCTATTCACAGACCAAAGTTTAAACGGTAACACTTTACTTGGAAAAAAAAATATTTTTTAAATTGGCGCCAATTTTTTTTGAAGGAATAGGGGCTGTATTGGGAGGGAAGGGAATAAAATTTAGGTGGATATCCACTTGACCAGGTGGTGCCCTACTTTGGGTTTTGGTTTTTGAGTGGGTTAAAGTATAATTTCGGTCTCATCAAACTGAATTTTCCACAGGGTTTTACGTGTGATGGCATTGTTTATTTTAAATTTTGACTAAATTTTTATTTTTCAAAGCATTTAGGCGGAGATCCACCTACCCGAGGGGTATATATCCCAGGTTTTTGGATTCAGGTGATTCAGATTTTGTCATACGTGGTTTGAAACGTGGTTTCTTTAGAATTTCAGCTAATTACCGTATTCTCTCTATTAGTTCCACATGTGGGATTATTTTTCAATCGTCCGAAAATCGGAAAAATTTGGGGTCGATCTCGAGATTTTTGGGTGCTCAACCAAAATCTAAAAAGTTGAATCAGTAGAGCTCGTGGGAGTTAAGAAAATGCAATAAACAGCTTTGTTAAATTTTTTCTCTGAGCTGTGATACAGGTCCTCAAAGTTGGGGGTGTGGGTCTAATAGAGGGTATGGAACTAATAATAATAATAGAGAGAATACGGTACATACAGTAGCGTCCAAAAATGGATCACTCAGTTTTGTACCAATTTTTTTAAATCTCGCCAATTTTTCTACATCTAACCGTCGCACGGATTTTTTTAGAAACGCAGTTTTACAGCATTTTCCCTGCTCTTTAAGATTACATAATTCGTTTTTCGTGATGTTTACCAAAACGTCAAAATTTTGAGTTTTATCGAGATGGGTCATTATACCATGCGTCCAAAAAATTGGATCACTGCGGGATATTAACAGTTACTATTTTTTCATAGTTTTTCTGATCTATGATTAAACGAATTTTGAAGCACTGTTTCTAAGCTAAAATTTGGCAGGTGAAAATTTTATTTTTAGGTGTTCCTGGAAAAAGTTTTGATCAAAAATGCAAAAGTGTCGATTTCTAGTCAAATCTAAGTAAAATAGCCGTTGTATCGCATAAACAGTGGCTTCTCACAAAATTCATATTTTCAAAGACTGTCATTCAATGCGTCATTTTAAAGCTATTTTATTTCTCTACACGATGACATGTCAAGCGTTATGTTAGAATCACACAGGGCTAAGGTACAGACGGTTGAAGTTTAAAAAAGTAAAAATCTTTTCTTTTTACCTAATCTTAAGTCATTTATTAATTTTTAAACTTCAACCGTCTGTACCTTAGCCCGTGTGATTCTAACCCGGTGCTCACATAGGCAAGTCGAGGTCGAGCTCGTGTTTTCTCAATCTTTTTGGTGATCAGAGAGAAAATTTCTCTATACTTTTCGTAGATCTTTATATACCAAACAAAAGATCAGATTCCAAGCTATCTTCTACATCAAAAGCATCTTCTACATCAAAAAAGTAAATGTGATGGATAGGGTGGTCGAAGTCCTGGTCGAGGTACCTCGACCTGGACCTCGACCAGCCTCTAACTTTTGTGATATTACATTTTTTGTTATATCAATGAAATAATTTCCGATGTAAAAGAAAGCTCAGAATTTAAGCTTTCGTTTGGTATATGAAGAGTGACAAAAAATATAGAAAAAACTCTCTCTGATCACCAAAAATGTTGAAAAAACAAGAGCCCGACCTCGACACCGACTCACCTATGTGATTGAGGGGTAATATAACGCTTGACATGTCATCGTGTAGAGAAATGAAAAGCTTTAAAATGACGCATTGAATGACAGTCTTTGAAAATATGAATTTTGTGAGAAGCCACTGTTTATGCGATACAACGGCTATTTTACTTAGATTTGACTAAAAATCGACACTTTTGCATTTTTGATCAAAACTTTTTCCAGGAAAATCTAAAAATAAAATTTTGACCTACCAAATTCTAGCTTAGAAACAGTATTCAAAATTCGTTAATAATAGATAAGAAAAAACTATGAAAAAAATAGTAACTGTTAATATCCCGCAGTGATCCATTTTTTTGGACGCATGGTAAAATGACCCATCTCGATAAAACTCAAGTTCTGACGTTTTTGGTAGACATCACTAAAAACCAATTGTGCAATCTTAAAGGGGGATTTAGCTTTTTAGCTTTAGCCATTTCGCTTTGTAAAAGTGGCTCCATGGCGCAGTGTACTGTACTCACGCACTGTATCTTTGCAGTCACATCAAACGACTCGAAAGAGTGAACTGCGAGACGAAAGAGAAGTGTCCCCCGCCAATTCAAATTTTGCACATGTCACTGCGCGCAAAAACCATGGTCCTTTAAAGGGGAGCAGACTTTAGTGGGAGGTGGGTTGGTTTGGTCGGGTTTTTTAGTAAAAAATGGAATTTTGCGATCTTAAGTTAATTTTATTTTTATTTTTAACCCCTAATTCTTTTACACCGACCGATATTAACATGAATCCTACTGTCATAAAATAGTAGTGCTTTTGACTGCTAGCTTACAAGGGAGGTAGGCGGAAATCCGGAATTTCCGGATTTTAACCGCGGCGAAAATCCGTGGAAAAAATTCGGAATTTACGGATTCTAACCGCGGCGAAAATCCGGAATCTCGGGATTTTTGCAGCAAAATCATTTATTCGAAAAATAAGAATGTTTGATGTTTTATGTGTCTCTAGCTTTTTTATTTGCACTCCTGTTTTAGCGTAAATGATAGTTGTCTCATTTGATTACCTTGTTAGACAGCCTTGTTGTTTTATCCTGTCTTTATTTCAAAATGTATATGAAAACTTTCGATTATTGAATTCCCGAAAGTCTGGATTTTCGCCGCGGCGAAAATCCTAAAACTCCGGATTTTCGCCGCGGTTAAAATCCGGAAATTCCTGATTCCTCCCTACCTCCAGCTTACAAGAGGATAAAGTAAGACTTTATTTAAGCAATAGCAATACTTAAAAAGAAAATCAGGTTTTAACAAATTCAGTAATAGTGAAAATTCAAGCTCATTTATGGGGCCAAAAGCTAAATAGTATTATAGTGTGCGCCCTACACAAAAGTTCATAGCTATAGAAGAAGCAGCTATTGTATTTATGTTAGCTGCAGGCTTTTAGAGTTCACATATCAAGTTGGGTAATGAAACCAAAAATTGAGCATTTAAACCAAAATATAGTGATAACTTGTGAGCATTATCATTAGCTTCATTTACTTGGAGTTTTTGCGACACCTACTGACAAAAAAAGACCAGATCAAAATTTTGAAAAAAAAACATGAACAGGCCAATGTTGAATCGCGGAGGACCCAATTGACCTGAAAAAAAGGATTAGTTAAAGTATACCCTTGCAGTAAGGTAAAGCCATGGCTGACAGATCGCCGAAAAAACAAAATGGCATGACAGACCACACAAAGAAGTAATCTGGCTTTACCCTATTACTGCTAGGAGTATTCTTTAATTCAGTTGAAAATAACAAGGATTTTCACTTTGAAAAGTTAAAGGGGGGGGGGGTGGGAACTTTATATACGCATCGCCTTTTGTAGAAAGTTCTAGTCCCTCTAGGAGTGTTTTAATTTAATTTTTTAGTAAGTTTTTCGACTATTAGGTCCAAAAATCACCGAGCAATCGATTGCGACGATTTCCAGCACTGCTTTGCTGTCAGTAACTGCCTCAATTTGCGATTTTTGGCAATGACTACCAAAATCAAAGGAAACTAGCCAAGGTGATACGTATCAGGAACTGAGATTTTTTGCGATTTCAATTTACATTATTTTATACAATCGTATGCTGAAAATGACGGCAAGAAGCAGGGCTACATTTTGAGTGCAAGGTCGCAAATGAGTATGTAAATTAAAATTGGGGAAAAACGTCAGTTCCAGTATACTACCGAAAAGTACTGGTGTAGTCCTATTGAGGATTTCATCAAATTAGATTTTTATATGGCTCAAATTGATTTCACACCCCAAAATACTGATTTCCGTAGTAAATTTATTTTTTCCCGCAGTAAATTTAAATGTTAAACAAAATACTGATTTCTCGCAGTGAATAACTGATTTCCCGCAGTAAATTTCATATTTCACGCAGTAAATTTGAAAATTTGTGCAATTCCAGTCAAAAGTTTGCAACAACACGGTTTTACAGTCAGAATCGACGTTGAATCGCTTAGAATTCCAGGCTAAAGTGGCCAGAAGCCAATAAAAACTGAGGTTTAAAAAAACTTATCTATTTGCGAAAAAAACATTTGCGTGCATCGAAATCCCGTTCTAATTCACTCAATTTCTCAGAACTCAACTCTGAACTATTACAAACATTTTTTAAATGCCCTTAACTTTTGAAAATCACTCAAAGTAGTGTTTGGAGTAGTGTGGAGTGGTGTGTACTGATCCGGAATGAAATTTTTAGCAAATCCGGGCGTCAAATGGCGATTCTCACTCTAAAAACTCACGTTAAACAGCACTGAAAAAGTATCATCTTTATCTACGGAACAACAATAACAGCATAATAACAATCAACAATTTTCATTTCTAAAGGCGCTCTAATGCCCGGCCAAGATGGAATGACCAAACCCTCCATCTCGACATCTTCCTTAAGATTTTTATTTTTCTAATGAATCGTCAAAAAGCTGCTGAGAATTATGTCCAACTTGAATGGTTCTTTGAATGTGCTTGGCAGTTTTTCCACTATGAGGCTCGTCTAAAGCTTCAATATTCCTCTTGACTGGAGAGCTAAGCCCATTATCGAGAAGCCGTCGATGATCATGAGCACCGCTAGTCTGGATGTAGGCCTAGAAAAACAAATCCTGCAACGCAAAGAAAGAAAGCATACCTCAGAGATGTCATTCTTGTAGCGAATTCGCATCCGCGCTTTGCAGTCAAACTTCTTCTCCCGATTTGGCTTAGAGTATTTGCAAAAATATACATCAGTACTTGTTTGGAAGCCTCCTTCTTCTTCATGATAAGTCTAGCTTGTGTTTCGGATAGCCAAAAATCGACATCTTCTTTCGATTTCAAATTTTTTCGTTTGTCCATATAGCTCCAGGTCCTCGGGGCATTTTAAAACAATTGCTGTAAAAAGCAAATAAAATATTTTCATATGTTCATGAAATAACTGTGTGATATTAGTATGGACAAAAAAGCGAAAAAAAACCCGAATTGCACAAAATCACCAAATTTACTGCGGGAAATCCAAAATTTAATGCGGGAAATCATTATTTTGTTTGAAATTCAAATTTACTGCGGGAAAAAATAAATTTACTGCGGGAAATCAGTATTTTGGTGTGTGTTTTCACCTACAGCCTTTTTATATTTTAGCCCTAACTTTATACCATCTTTTCATGGGCAATACTTTTTTCTCCGACTAAAACACTTTTTTCCGACTAGAATATTTTTTTCCGACTTATTTCATTTCCGACTAAAACACTTTTTCTCCGACTAAAATACTTTTTTTTCCGACTAATTTTCTTTTTTCTCCGACTAATTTTATTTGTTTTCCGACTTATTCGCTTATTAATGTATGAACAAGTTTTTTTATTTCTGTACTTCTAGCTATCATCAACTATGTCGGCAAGGCTGCAAGAAAGCGATTTGTTGGTAGAGCCAAACAAGCGTGGTCGTGCAACTGTCTACAGCCAGCTTCAGGAATTCCCAGATGAAGAGGACTTTAATCGCTGGTTATCGGGGGAGAAAAGCAAATGGAAAATGTAAGTTTTGGTAACTTTTAAGTTATTGCTGAAATTTATTCTTGCAATTTAGACAGAGATCAAGGAACTATGAGAAACTGGTTCCAGCAACAGTCTAAAATGATTCAAGTGGATGCTACGTACAAGCTCAATTGGCATGGTTTTCCAGTTCTCGTAAGTAAATTAAGTTTTGTTATGGCAAGCATAGGTATGTGGATTTTCGGACTCATCGCAGCACTTTTGTGGGACATTCCTGGCACTGTCCTCAAATGAAAACACGTGGTGCTACGAGCGCTTTTTGCGGCAGTTCCATCATGTTCATCAAGCATGCTGTGATGGTGATGTGCACCAATCAAAAGCTAGCTTATCCTCCTGACGCGAGAATCCTATTCAGAGAAAGAGGAAGGTTGGTCGTCCAAAAACTTGCTTCTAGAGCACTATCATTTAGTTAAATCCTGGTTTTGTTATTGTTTCTTGTCGTGAAATTGTGGTATGTTGGTAAATAAACTTCGTGACGTGTAGAGGTGGTAGTTTTGCTATTTCACTTAAGCAAGCAGTTTCATGGAGTTTGACTAAAGTTAGCGTACTTGGAAACAATGAGAAAAAATAAGAGTGTGATGTAGAGGTTGGAGTACTTTTCATAATTTTATCTATAGGGTGAAAACTTAGCTTTTCAATGTCCTTGCTTTTCTTACTCTCTTTAAGTAACCTATTTCACAGTACTGTACTGAAAAGTGAGAATATAATGTGTATATCGCTAAAAATCAAGGCATAACAGGACAAATAAAAAGGTAGCTGAGTCTACTGATAACAGTCAAGAACACCAATATAAGCATTTAGATCGGTGAAGTAAGCGCATCACTACTAGGGTTGGCCTCCCCCCCCCCCCGCTTTTTGGGGGTGGGGGGGGGGGGGAGATTAGACTAAAAAAATTTGCGGGGGGGGGAGGAGCGGGGGGGAGCAAGCTGTGAGCGGGGAGGCAGTGGCGGGGGGTGCCTGATTATTTACAAGCGTCGTGGCCGAAATTTTTTGAAACAGCAATCCAGAATGAATCTGAAGGCTTTTGGAACACTTCTGAAGTCAAAGCCACGATATTGCCACTCATCTGGTTCGATAAATCTTGACCCTTCTCGACTGCCCTTCTGAAAATGATCTCATCCGAGAGTTTTTCTCGGCTTGGATTTTTTGCGGGGGTGACGGGGGGTCATTTTGGGAGCGGGGGGGAGAAACGGGGGGAGGTGGCCAATTTTTTTGCGGGGGGGAGGAGGGGGGGAGGTATAAGGAAAATTTGGTCGAAAAGCGGGGGGGAGGGGGGAGGGAGGGAGGGAGGCCAACCCTAATCACTACTGTTAAATATATCAACAAACAGAAAAATTAGATCAGAGACTTTAGATTCAGGGTCATATAGACGGACGAGAATTAGTCGGAGAAAAAAGATAATTAGTCGAAAAAAAAAGTATTTTAGTCGGAGAAAAAAGTGTTTTAGTCGGAGAAAAAAGTATTGTCCTCTTTTCATCTGTATGATAGCTCAAATAAAAGCCAGAAGCTTGGCTACATTTTGACACTAAACTTGTAAATAAAAACAGAAAAAAAATAAGGTCTGCAGCCAGTGGTAGTCGAACCTGTGACCTAAGGCGATGCGTATATAAAGTTTCCTCCCCGTTTTAAAAAGGAAGTTAAGATGTTGTACTTGAGTGTTGCGGTGAGATATTGGACATAATTTTGCGAAAAAATAGCAAAAAAATTTAAACCGTCTTCTTTCGCTTAGTAAGCTGGGACATCTCTCGTGGACGCGATGGCTGGATCTGTAATGTACAAACAGATAGATGAAACTCCAATGGATATAAAGTGTCACTAACCCCATGAAGGCGAACTCCGGTATCTCCGCACTTGGCACCTTGCCGATCTTCTTGCGATAGAGCACCACATTTTTCCTCCGGGAGTCTTCGAAATCTTGGTTTTGTTCGACTTCGTGTTGTAGCAGAGTCGGCGGCGATAAGTCGGCGATAATTGTGGTATGTTGGTAAATAAACTTCGTGACGTGTAGAGGTGGTAGTTTTGCTATTTCACTCAAGCAAGCAGTTTCATGGAGTTTGACTAAAGTTAGCGTACTTGGAAACAATGAGAAAAAATAAGAGTGTGATGTCGCGTTGCACCATTTCTACAGCTAAATCAATCATTGTAAAATGAACCACGTTGGCACTGAAGTAGCTATAAGCTAGGCAATGTCTTCTTGGACTGTAGGCAATTCGTAAAATACTAAATCAGTCTGTTTCGGCTGTAAAAAGAAGTTTCATAATAATTTACAAGGGAAAAAGCTTGAGATTATACGAAACCTTACTAAACACCGTTTGCCATAAACAGCTCAAAGTCGCTTTATTGGGAGCAAGGAGCAAAACACAGACTTGACACACAGTGGACTTTCTAGCAGGATAATAGAAATAGCGTGAGAATTACGCAGCATACGTCTATTCTACAACAGCAGTTACATCAGGAATGAATATTTGAATTTGAATTTTTTTGGTCTCACGCATTAAAGTGGTCCCCGCCTTTTGAAAATTCAAATTTCACCGTGTCGGGCACGGCATGCTCCTTTGGGTACATGTCATTTTCCGCCGACCAATTTTCCGCGGACAATTTCCGCGGACAATTTTCCGCCGACCAATTTTCCGCCGACCAATTTTCCGCCGACAAATTTTCCGCCGACCAATTTTCCGCCGACCAATTTTCCGCCGCCAACCCCTATATATTTCGTTATATAGAATTTGGCTATCTATTTTTTTACCTGTTTCATCATGTTTTGGTCACTGGAGCTGGGCAAAAATAGTCTCTAAATGCATTTCTGTTCAAGAGTCTTGCTCGGAATTATGTCTAAGGTAAGTGAGTGCGCGCATCTCTAACCAACCAAGCCCCCTGCGCCCCCTTCGGGGGCGCAGGGGGCTTGGTTGCTTGGGGTTGAGATGCGTACACCCACATACCTTAGACGCAAATCACTCGAAAGTGACTCTGGATGCATAAAAATGTACGCATACCAGAGTTTATTTATGCGGTAGGCCCCAGTCAACAGAAAAACTTTAACTTGAAAACAGAAATTGAATTATGGCGGCGGAAAATTGGTCGGCGGAAATTGGTCGGCGGAAAATTTGTCGGCGGAAAATTGGTCGGCGGAAAATTTGTCGGCGGAAAATTGTCCGCGGAAAATTGTCCGCGGAAATTGGTCGGCGGAAAATTGACCGGTACCGTGCTCCTTTAAAGCTTGACTAAGGCCTGGTACCAATGAGTGCGGATTTTTTCATACCTCCTCACTCGGAAACGGCGTAACTTATTATTTAAATCTTCAAAAATTATTCTGTTGGTGCCATCTTGTAGCTAAGATCCAGGGCTACCAGATAAGCTATTTATTAGCTACATGTGATTCAAAAATTTTGGATAAAAATGAGTGGATCCGCACTCTGGATCCGCACTCGATCCGAGTGCGGCTCCAGAGTGCGGATCCACTCATTTTAACAAACTTTTAAACCCACATCTACTTTATCATATCTCATATGGTAGCTCTGAATCTAAGCTACAAGATGGCAGCAACAGAATATTTTTGAAAATTTAAAAAAAAAGTTACGGCCGTTTACGAGTGAGGGGTATGAAAAAATCCGCACTCATCGGGTACCAGGCCTAAGTTTTTATTTTGAAGCTATCCAAAGTTCCAAGTAGAGACACAACATGGTCAAGTTTTTAGGAAATCGAACCTAATTTAATATCAATTTTCCCATAATTCAAATTTTACCGCCCAATTGTCGAAAAGCCGAGTTTTACTTGGCCCAGTTGTCCTAAAAACGAATTCCGCATTGGCGGGTATTTCGGTATAATTGTGATGAGTTGTCCTATATGATATAGGCTATATCTGAATTACTTTCGATATCAGTTTTCAAAAAGCTGAGTTGTCCGTGTTCTCTTTTAACCGATTTAAAGAAAAGTCAGAGAGGCTACTGTATTTATTTAGATGATTGCATACTTCTTTCCTGGTGGCTGTTTCTACGAGGTGATTGCAAAGAAAAATTTTGTTCATAGTATGTTTTTTGGTATATTATCCGTGTAGCATTGTTTTGCTTCAGTTTAATGTTATCTGCCCTAAAATGTACCTCAAATTTTCAGAAGAATGCCTCTCGCTTTTTTTGAGTCGAGTCCTTGGTGTAGCAATTACTATCGGTTTCTATTATTAGAAAAGCTGTTGTACTGATTTTTATATTTCCCCGATTACTAGGCTCTTCCTTCTTGTGGTAGCGCAGATTCTCAAATCCATTCGGCTAAATCGCGGAAGGTATTTCATTCTTGAGTCAGTTGCTTGGACTTCTGACTGCTGCTGCTGGCTCTGCGTATGGTTATGAGATGGGCTTTGTTTTTGGGTATTTTCTTAGGCCAATTTTTCTATAAAGCCTTAATTATTATTTTCCTCAGGCAATGGGGAGATTCTCTGATGATCTCAGTCCAAATGGTTATCATTGTCTTGCAAATGTTGTGGTATTCAAGGTCTCATGCCTATGCTGCCATGTTCTTTGCTCTGTCTTCCTGTGCTACGCTTGCTGCAGTCTATCACTACATTCCGATTACAGCTTTGATGGCTCTTCAAACTTGTTCTGTTCCGATCATCTTTGTCTCGAAGGTTAGTTATTTCTTGTTATTATTGTGCGTGTTCTCGGTCTGTACCATCTTTCAATGTCTAGGGTATTCAAATTGTGCGAAACTGCAAGCAGAA